>VDFB02047230.1:74182215-74646991 GCA_007258455.2 Sequoia sempervirens | reverse complement strand
TTCTTCTTGTTTGGTTGTGCTCAATGTTTCAAGGGTGACATCATTTTTAATGTTGAAGGAAAATCTATTAATGAATTTATTAGCTAGTTCACGTTGTGTGATCAATTTTAGGTGTATCAAATGTAAAAAAAAAAAATCAAACACACCAATGAAAATTTAAATCAAAGCATAAAATAAAGAAAAGAAATGAAAACTCCATTTATGCTTCAAAGACTTTCCATTGTCCTCTATCTCCAGTGTTTTCGTCGATTCTAGCTTGCTCTCATATCTTGGGCTAGGCTCAACAAACGATCTTCCTAAAGAATGGGATTAAAGATGGATGCATGCTATGCTAAGATATGATTAACATGCTATGAATATTAAAATGAAAGATTATGAAATTACGAAAGCTAAAGATGATAATGATAATGCTAAAATTCTAGAATGCTAGAATGCTAGAATGTAAGTAAGCTCTAATGTACGTGTCTTGTAACCAATGCTTGGGTTCACAGGGGTATTTATAGAACTTTCAAAAGATTCTGATTAGATGAGGTGATCAACAACTGTGAAAATTCTTGGTAGATTGAACGGTCGAAGATGGATAAGACTGGAGAGAAAAATAGGAGAAAACCAAAAAGCAGGATTTGTTTCCATTTTCGTAGAAGAGATAAGATGAGATGATAAAGATGAATTATAAAAATCATCTTTTTATGATATTTTGGAAAGATTTTGAAGATAAATAATGAATTTATAAAATTCATTATTCATTTATTGGTGACATGGAAGATTTTTCTTAATTAAATAAGATATTCAAGTAAGATTTGGATAATAATAAAAGATTCCATAATTAAATAAAATATTTAATTATGATTTGAAAAGATATGAAGGATATTTAATTAAATTTTTAGGAAATGTAAATGAAATTAATTAAATAAAATATTTAATTAATTAGAAGAAAGATTTGAATAGGCGAAAAGAAATATTTAAATTTAATTAAATAAAAAGACTTAATTAAATTCAAAAAGTGATAATTAATTATAATAAATAAAAAGTATTTATTTAATTAATCAAGCAGACATATGAATGTGAAATAATTAAATAAAGTTGATTTATTTAATCATCGTAGAAGAATAAAGTGAATGAACAATATAATTAAATTAATTAAATTTAATCATATGTAGAGGACTTTAGAGAAATTAATTAAATAATAAAATATTTAATTAAATGCCAGGATTAGACATGACCAATTTTATGCATATACACACCCCATGTTCTAATCCCTAGAGGAAGGTGTGCAAAACAATCTAAGGCTGATCATGTGAGGCTTCATGGGAATAGTCTCATTAAATAGGTAGGGTCATATGGGACTTCCATACATGATGTGTTAAATTCTTGAATATGTTTTACTGGATCCCCCATCCCCTTATACTTAGGCAAAGGTGGTGTTGTGAAATGATGGGGAAAGGGTGGCATGTATAGATTTTGATCAAACGGAAAGGGGCATAGTTCCTCCATGGAATAGGTCTTTTTGTTGTTTCCTAATTGCTTGTTTGTCATTCATTGGTTGAGAGTCTATACTTGTTGTATCAAGAATTCTACAAGGGATGGTGTTGCATTGTTTTGGTTTGGTGTCATGATGTTGGTGTTAAGGTCATATGTTGGATTTGAAATGGGATTGATGCTTTGTGACATAGGACCTTGGTTTCCATATGGATATGTGTTGCTTTGATTTGGGATGAAATTGGTGTTTAGGTTTGTTCCAAAGGTCGTGTTCCCACTAGGTATGGTGTTTTGGAATTGAGGTATAGACCCTTGATTCATGCTTTGGTTTTCAAAATTTAGTCCTTGATTTGCAAGTGGAGGTGTAGATCCTTGGTTAATGTTTTGAAATGAAGGTGTAGGCCCTTGATTGATGTTTTTATGTGAAGGAATTTTTCCTTGATTGGAATTTTTAAATGAAGGAATGGTTCCTTGATTGAAATTTTGAAATGAAGGCATAGGTCCTTGGTTGGTATTTTGACATGTAAGTGTAGGTACTTGAGTAGAGTTTTGGAATGGTGGAAGGGACCCATGGTTTGTATTTTGGAATTGATGGAATAGACCCTTTATTTGTATTTTGGAGTGATGGAATAGACCCTTGATTATGGTTTTTATTTGGGATCCTTCGTGAGATGATGTGCACCTTTCTAGGCTTATTTGGTGGATGTTGATTTGATGAAGGTGTGCTTTGGAATTGGAATAAGGATCCTTAATTTGTGTTTTGAGGTGTAGGCATAGAACCTTGGTTTGCATTTTTATTCAAAGGTGTGGGACCTTGTGATATGGAAACTTGATTTTTGTTCTGAAAAAGGGGGTTTGTAAAGGTTTAACCCATGACATTTGTGGAACTTCCAAGTGAAAAACTTAGTCCTTGTGTAGTGGTATGGCTTACCTTGTTTCAATTGTTGGGATGCTTGGCATGTGTGCGGTATTGGTAATCATGTGTGTAGTTGTCCCAAGGGGTATGGTTGACATTTTTTGTGATGAGGGCATGCTGAGTGCAAATGGATTTTCAGTTTCCTCTTCTATAATGGTTGATACATCAAAACCTTGAGGTAATTTGGCACCCTTCTTAGTCAGTGCGTAAAATAATTTGTTAGGATTAGCACTAACTTGATCAACCATGCTTAAAATTATTGGTTCTTCATAAGCTCTTTCAATTTCTTGAGGAGTCAATTGCTTGTTGAATTATTCTAGGCTTAGGTCTTCCCAAGGTTTGGTTTTTTCTCTTTGTGGTGGGTCCCTTTGAGGTGTATAATGATTCAAATCTATTCCAAGGGAAGTGTCATTAAATGGGTCATTCAAGAAATCCATGTCCTTTCTTTTGGCTTTTGACTTTTTTTCAACCATGTGAGACTTTTTCAAGTTGAAGGGTAATGCAAGATGGTGATGAACTAAACTATGTTTTTGGTTTTTTTTTATATTTTAGGATATGAGAATGTAAGGATGATAATGACCAAAGGATGGGGATAATAAATGCTAAAGTATGCTAAAAATCGATTCATGATCAAGGTGAATGATAAGGTGACTAAATTATGCTAATTGAAGATCAAGGTAATAATGTAACTAAGGTCAAGATGAAGATACACTATGTTTTTGTATTTTTGGAGTATAAGGATGCAAAGATAATGAAATTAATGGATGCAAAAGGATATTGATAATAATATGATGCTAAGGCTAAGATAAAGTGAGCTATTTTTTTGTATTTTTGGGATAAAGGTGAAAAATGTAATCTAGGTTGAAGATGCAAAGGAATCCTAAAATCCTAAACAAGTGATGGCAATCAAGCTAATGTGAACCCAAGGTGACAATTCCAAATGTCATTGACCATAGAAGGATAATTTGGACAAAGTAGAGTCAAGGCTAGGACACAAGCTTAAGACTCAAACTTGATAAGGTGACAATGACAAGGATTGATGAAGTGGAGGATAATGGTCAATGACAATTAAAATATGAAACCTAGGATTTTCTAAAAGCTCAAAGGTGTTCCAATGTTCAAAATTTGAAGGCCTAAATGTAACCTAAGGATCACAGTTTAATTTATGCAATGCAAAGGATGAAGGAAGATAGCCTATAATGCAATATCTTCCTAAATGATGATATTAGAATGAGCTAGTGAATCTTGCAAGTCTCTAGTTTATGAGTCAAAGGTCACTGTGGAAATTTTTTGATCAGATTTTGGACACGGATTTTGAAAATTTCTGTGTAGCAGAAAATCATGGCTTTGTTTTCTTCAAATGTGTCACACAGTTGCGGTTCAGATTATCAAATGTGGCTTTGGTTTCAAAAAATGCGATTCAAGCAAATAAATATGGTTATCCAATTCTCAGTTGTGGTTCACAGTATCAAATGTAGCTTTGTGTCTAATAATTGCGGTTTTCTAGAATGTTGTCTTGGCAATTTTGATGTTTTAGGACTGGTTTTTGATGGAATTTTGACTATTTTTGAAGAAATGTGATTGGAAAACACATAATACAGTATCAAGCACTTGTTTTTGGTCTAGTTTGATGTGAAAATGTTTGATTTTAAAATAACAAGCATGAATTCTATGGTTGGCAAGGACAATATTTGTTGGGTTCCCACTTGGATTTCTCCACCCGCACTTATCCAGAGTAGATGACCAAGGAACTTGGTGGCACTGGCTCCCCTCCACAAAACTCACTTCTCGGGTATACTAAGTTTTGAATTCCCTAAGACCATAAGGATCTCAAGAAACTTGTCATCTCTACAATGAATCATGAAAAATGTGGGATGATTTCAGAGGTCCAACCTCTTGCGCTAGTAAATAGAGGGATTTTGGCTTCTAAAATAAGAGGTATCTAGTAAGGGCATCTAGTTCAAGGAATATTGTGATAAAATCCCTCAAGAGGTCTCCCAACCCTTAGAACAAGGGATTTTTGCATCATAAAGATACTAGGGGAGAGCTATCATGTACCGCTTCCCATTGATTGCAAACTTTCCTTGCAATCACAAATTTATATAGTGGTTTGGAAGAGCTTGGCTTTAGCACATTACCGCTTGGGTCGTTCCCACCTTTCAAAGCGGGGTGGAATCCCCTCTAATGGGTAAACACATAAATAGATGGGTTTGGTTTTCTGATCATCGAGTTTGCACAAGGTGAGAGAATAATACCTACCATCTTTCAAGCATGAAAATAGTGGTTTATTAATCCCCTAGTTAAATCTACGTGAAAGAAGACAATTATTCTTTTAAGCACCAATTGAAATATTATCTAATATAAATCAAACAAGATTTTGTAGTTTCAAAATAAGGCCTTGGACACATGAAAACCTGCAAAACCATGCATTAGTAGTTTCTCAAAGATGTCTTGGACCAACGAAAAGCTGCAAAAACCCTAGTTAGTACAATAGGTTAAAAACTAAACTAAAATTCAGAAATTAAAAAATAAATTAGAAAATAAAGAAACTAAATTGAATTAAAAATTTAAAGAAAACTAAACTAAAGAGCTCAATTTTTTTGTTGCTTCAAAAGAAGCAATTTTTGGGAGCTCCACTCCAAAGCCACACGCTAAAATAGAGAATTAGTAATCCAAAAAACCCCTACTCTATTTGAAAATTAAAACAAAATATCAAAAACAAACTGAAAATTGAAAGTTTATGCTGGATAAACAAATGAGTCATTTCGTGCAGCGATTGCATCCCTGCGTCATGTTGCACCAGAGCGATTGCGTCACACTTTCAAATTCAAATTTTCCTACCTATCATGCCTTCAACAAGTGTGCCATTTCTGGTCAAATGTGTCGTTACTTCTATCAAATGTGTCATTTCCTAGAAAATGTGTCACTGTGTTAATCAATTGCGTCATTCCATACCTAAAATCTACAAAAACAAGAAAAAATGGTACAAAAATTTGCAAAAGCTAGTGTTCACATCGGGTTCACCAATGTAAGATGGGTTAAAAGCAATCCTAGCCTAGATAAAGTGACAAGTAACACTTCTAAGCTACAAACCACATCCAAACAAGAGAAAACAAACAATGAGCAATAAAAATGAAATGATTTCAAATCAAAACACTCCCCATTGTAGTTGCTTCACCTCCCTTGTCTCTCCTGTTTCTCCTTTTGCCAATATTGCCCTTAGATTTTTTGTTGAAGTTGTACAAATGCCTACAAATAGTAAGAAAGAAAGTTGGAGATAATGGTTGTTAGAGAAAAAATGGGAGAGGAAGGTTGCTTTTATAGACAACCATTCAAATAGATGGTGAAGATTGATCTTCTAGAAAGATTCCAAGATTGACAGACGAGGATGGATGAGAGGGAGGTTACAAAACAAACGGTCAAGATTAGACTTCTAGAAAGATGCTAAGATCAACAGACGAGAATTGGTGCAACCAAAATATGCCATTCATGGGAGGGCTATAACACCAATGGCTATGATGCTTGACAACTATGACAAAAATGGCTATGATAGAAATTAACAAACAAGGCATCTTTGACCAAAAGAGGCATAAATAATTTATTCAAATTATTTATTTGAAAAAAAGGGAAAATGGAGGAAATGGACAAGTGGAGGATAAATAATTCACTTGAATTATTTATTTGAGAAAAATTTAAAATGAGCATTTAATTAAAATGATTATTCCACCATTTTAATTAAATGAGAGGAAAATGGAAAAAGGGACATTAAATAATTAACTTAGATTAATTATTTAATGGGGAAAATGACCATGAATAGATAAATGATTAATGAAAATTACTTAGCCATGGACGAAAAGTGATAAAGAAATAATTAAAATAAATAATAATTTAGTTAATTATTGAAGAAGAGGGGGAATTAGTGACACAATTTATTTAATTGATCAGGGTAGAATAGAGATTAGAAAGTGAATTAATTAAATAATTAAAAATTATCTAATTAATAGAGGAATATGATCAAGAATAATCAACTAATTAAAATTATTCAACTATCGAAGGACAACGACCAAGAAAAATGATGCTCGCAGACTCGGGACATTTTTCAGTGTCTATAGGGGAAATGATAATTTAATGATTTTGGCTATGCGTCCCTGATTTTTGGGTTGGGACTAAGACGCCACCTAGGGAATCTTTATCTGCCAAAGGTATTGGGACCCTGATTTCAAGTGCACCTTAAATGGGCTCCTTTTTGGATTTTTTGCCCTAAGTATCATTCCTAAGGACTAAGATGTCACCTAGGGCGTCTTAGTCCCCATTAGGTTATTTTTGGGATTCAATTTCAAATATTGACAGGATGTAGCCTCCTTTAATTAATGAATTCATATGTCAGCTTGTTGTGGTGTAATTTTGGGATATTAAGTATGGATAAGTATAAATACAAGCTTCTTTTCTCTCATTTTCATATCTAAGCAATCTAAGAAATCTAAGCAATCTAATCAATCTAAGCACTCTAAGCATCCAAGAATTCAATTATTCTTGCATTCAAGAGAAATTCATCAAGCATTTAGAGCCATCATCAAGATTCAAGCATCATATCAAAGGTCTTCTTGCATTATGTGTGTTTTTGAGCTAACATTTGTGATGTAGGGTTTTGATTCAAGCAAGCAATTCAAGTCTATATCTATCAAGAATTCCTTTGATTCAAGATCCATATCCAAGCTAGCCACTTCACACAAGTTTGCAGATTTCATAACAAGGGTTTGGTGTGTTGCAACATAGCATCTTGTTCATTCATCATTTCCCTCCTTTATTTCATTTCATTTCAAGGTTTAATTAGCAACAAGGGGTTTGACCAAAGAAAACCCCCATTTACTAATAATCAAGTTTTTCCTCTCTTGCATGTTTGTGATTGTAGATTTAGGTTGAAGACTTGAAGATCATTTGAAGTACAAAGTTTCAAAGTTGCATTACAAAGTTGTCATCTTCATAGAAACTCACCTATAGTCCAAATCCAAAAGTTTCAAGATATGAGATCTGAAAAGAAGGAAGTGCAGACATTGAGCCTGAGGACCACATTTGGCAATTTCAAAAATTCTAGATGGGACTAAGTCACCACCTAGGGTGTATTAGTCCTCCCAAAGGTATTTTGCTAAGATTATTTTAGATCCTATTCTAGTATCTAAATATTTTGCATCTACCCCAAAAAATAACAAGGAGACTAAGTCAACAGTAAGGGTGTCTTAGTCCTCCATAGCACATTTTGACAACATTTTTGCATTTCTGAAATCCTCATCACATTTCTATACTTTCTGGGTACACATCCTAACTTGTTGTTGCATAATTTCATCATTTGCATCCATCATTTAGCTTGTGTTATTAGGTTTTGTAAGTTGGATGCTTACTTGTCTTTTCCAAGGTTTAGCTTGGTGGTGAACCCCTCAAAGCTTAAATAACCCCTTCCTAGGTCTTCCTTGTTGAGAATTGACTCAACTTTAAGGTTGATAGTCAATCCAATTTGGGTTCCTAGGACATCCTTGAATGATAATTGGAGAAAAGTGGTGTTCTATGACCTAGGTTATAAAGCACCCATTTTCCCATTATTCAGTTGTTAGTAGGTTTTTCCTTAGTTGTTAACTATACTTTATGCTTTCTTTCCGCACAGATGTTAGCACCACGCTTATATGCCAACATGCTAATTTTTGGTCCATGTCCCATGTTGTAGTCCTCTAGAATTGAGCTACCTAAGTCATAGTCTGAAATCTAGAAACTTTCTCACCTGACCTCCTAAAACATTTGGGATTGTAAAAGGATAGCAACAACTTGCTTGTTCTTCCTTTTAGCCTCTAAATGTTAAAATCTCCTAAAACATTTCATTAGCTTGAGGTAGATTAGGGAAACCTATTGTTCTAGACCCTCCCATGACCTAGGGTCTTGAGTAGTTGGTCCTCCTCTACATTTTGGTGAACCCGAAATGAACCTCGTAATATCTATTTATTTGTGTTGGTATTCCTTCTCTCGTGTCTTGCAAAGGTTATGGGCTTGTGTGTTGTGACACTTTATGAGCTTCACAACCCAATCTACAACTTCTAGATACATTTTTAGAAGGGGTGTGTGACAACGACACTTAGAAATAAATTTCTCAAAGGTCACTACTAGTTACACTTCTTAGGAAATGGTGTCGAGGGTTGAGACAAGTTTCTTTGACGAAACCACTCACGTTCCTGCTCCTGTTTCCCCTACAACCCCACCTATGAATGAGGATGACACTCTCACTATTCCTGCAAAGCACCTCTTTACTTTGGATAGGAGGCTTTTAGATCTTGGGAATCATTTGGGGAAGGATAGAAGAATGACTAGAGCCACTAGTGTTAATGAAATAAGATATATGCTAGAGAACGATCAGACAGTCATAGAGTTTCTCTGTGGCCTTACCAACTTAATGGAAGCATATGTCCCCTCCTACAATATTAGGTCAAGTGTTACCCAAGGAGTTGTACTTGATTCCTATGAGAGATAGATTAGTGTCTTGATGCCCACAACATGGGTATGCATGGTTGAGATAATCCCTTTCGTCAATGTATCCACCCCTAAACCACCCCCTACCATCAAAGCAAGCCGAATACCCCTAGGATTCAATGTCCTTCTTGGGGGAAATGTTGGTTTCGATGGTGGGATCTCTAGCGAAATGGGGCTAGGTGGGTGAGGTATATCTGATGGTCATGGAAATGGCTTCGGTGGTGGTTCTGGCGGTGGCTCCACTGGTCGTATTTCTTCATCTGACCCTGTTTTGAATGGTTTGCTACAAAATATGGGTCAAATGTAGAATCAGTTAGCGAGTTTGTCCCAAGCCTCTACCTAGCCCATTTTCCAACCTTTATTTTGACATAGTCCTTTGTTGGTGGTAATTCTAAATACGCCCATTCCCCAAGGGATGGAGATTTCTAAATTTGAGAAGTACAGTTGTAAAGGAGACTCGCAAACACATGTATCAACCTTCAACATAATGTGTACATGCTTATTTCACTACGATGCCTTGATGGCCAAATTATTTCCTCGATCTCTCAAGGAAACAACACTAGAGTGGTACTTTTCCTTGCCTAACAACTCCATATTATCATTCATTTAGCTTGTTCCAGGCTAACATCAGGTCGAAGATGGAATTTTCAAACCTTGTTCAATGTAAGCAGGGAGAGCATGAGAAGATTACTGATTTCATTGCTCGATATTATGGCTTCCAATGATAAAGGATATCAGAATCCTCTTGGGGAAGTTGAATCAACAATAAGAAATTTTCTTGAAAGGTGCACTTTTAAGATTTGATCTTTGTTTTTGAAGAATGATAGCCTAATTAAATTCACTGAAGGATTTGACTGGGATGTGTTGGATACTCAATGGAAGGTTGTGGTAGATAATCAAAGTTGATAGGTTGATTGTGATTGTGTCGTTGTGATAGAGCTCTTCTCTAGAAATAGTCTCGTGAATATAAAGGCTCTACAATGTACTCGTTGGTAAATTTCCTAGCAAAATCTTGGTACCTATGGAGAAACTTACAATAATGGAGCAAGAAGTTTTGAATTTTATACAAAAACTTCCTTCGTTGTAAGGTTTTCTTGTAACCTAGAGGTTTCTTGGGTTTCTTGATCCTCTTGGTAATCGACTTCCTAACAAATTTGGTTGATTTCCACTCTCTAAGCATGAGATAAATGTCAAAATGCTACTAGACCAAGGATGTTACAAACTCAGATTTGTCAAAAGTAACAATTCTGGAAAAGTGACAGATGCGCTACTTTGTACCCTGTATGCGTTGTAGAAACAGGCATATGCACCTAAGAAACAGTCAAATGTGCTACAACAGACCTTAGATGTGCTATTTTGTGTCCTATATGCGCTAGATAAAAATGCTTTGACAGTGACCAAAAACTGTTTACGTAATATTCAACCTATGCGTTGAAATAGGCTCTAAATACGTTGAACAAGCGGATGCACTAGAACAGACCTTATATGCACTAAGATATACCCTATATGTGCTAAAATAGTTTTCCAGAGTAATTTTCTAAACAATTTTGAACAATGCTATGAGATTTCCACAATCCATAGTACTGAAGATTTTTAATTTTCTGGATTTTTTATTGTGTTGGTGTTTTTTCATCAAACTCCAACACAATCACAAATCCAAAAAATTAAAAATCTTCAATTTTGAGCAATTTTAGCTAAATTTTTGCATGTTCATATTGGATGATCTTCTATCTGAATTAATGTGATTGAAAACACCACAAAGATTCTGAAAACAGTTGTTTTTAAGCCCTAGACTAAACATCAAATGTATGTTCAAAATTTTTTTTCAAAAAGTGTTTTCACAAGTTTCACACATAACAGACAATTCAGATAGACTCAATCTTAGTACTCAAGTAGGTCATCATAATAACCACAACCCAAATCTTAGAACTACGTCGACTCACACAATCGTGCCACCCCCGAAGGGGCGCCCATGTTTTTGTCTTTTCCAGGCGCGTACTTAGAGTGAAGGAAGTGGATACCGAATCCCCTGATAAAACGGTCCTTAGAAATTATATGGTGAGTGTCTTGGGGGAAGATTCTTCCCTCCCCTTGCACTGTGATTATTAGGATATTCAAAAACTGACACGATTGGCTACTACACTAGGTTCGTAGTAAGGGTTTTTGTTCGATGCGGCAATAATAAACTCCCTCAGGAGACATCCCAACCTTTAAAACAAATTCTTTGGGGATGGTTATCTTGCACACTACTAGAAAAAGTGGGTTTCCCTAGATTTTCTTTAAATTTTATAGTGGGGTGGAATAGCCTGGCTTTGGCTTGAACCCACTTGGGTCGTTCCTCTTGGGTGTGTAATTTTTCCCACAAGAGCAGACCCTCTTCAGGATGTAATAAAGCATTAAAATTACAGAAATTGAAAAGGAAAGTCTGGTATTCTGATCACCCAGTTAAGGGGCGAGCATAGACCTATTTCCATAGACAAAGTAAACAGTGTTCTTTTTAGATCCCAAATGACAATGATTTAATCTATGTGAAGATGTTGCTTCACAACAAGCATGGGACTCATTTTAACTACAAAATCAATGTGTAGTGACTACCCTAGATTGCTTCATTTTAATCCATGTCTACCCTAGGGTTGCTTCTTTTTAAAACCAGATGTGACTATCCTAGATTGGTTCTTTTTATGCCAAAAAAAAGTTCTATCTGCGGAAGGCGTCAGACTCAGAGCTTTGCTTCGTTACAACTTGTAAGCGCTAAAAGATCATACAAAAGCGCTAAAACAAAGTCAATGCGCTAAAACAAACATCTAATGTGCTTCAGAAAACCTTAAATGTGCTAAAATAAATGCAAAAGAAAATTCTTTTTACAAAATTTTAATGAAGTAAATCGAGTGTATGCGTCATTTTGTTCCCTAGAAGTGTCGTTATGTTCCCTAGATGCGCCGAAATAGTTCCTGGATGCGCCAAAAGACCTGCAAAAGTGTTGTTAGAAGTCCCAGATGCGCTAAAGAAAGCCACATATGCGCTAAAACGAGAATTTTTGTCGGAAAGCCAAATTCCAAAACGCGAAATCCTGTCAAAAAACCTACAAGTAGATGTCAAAAACAGGGCAAAGGCCCCATGGTGGGCATCAAAAATGTGTGGTCAATTTTTAAGTGTATTAATAAATATAAAAATAATAAATCAAAACACACCAATAAGACATTATATCAAAACATAAAATCAAATGAAAAGAAATAAAAACTCAGTCCTCTGTCTTTGATGTCGTCCTAACGTCCTCTATCTCCAGTGTTTTTTTCGATTCCAACTTGCTCTCAGATTGTGTGCTAGGCTCAACAAACGGTCTTCCTAGAGAATGAGATTTGAAGATGAATGCATGCTTAAACTAGACATGATTGCTAGAATGAAAGATTATGAAATTATGAAAACTAAAGATGATAATGACAATGCTAAAATGCTAGAATGCTAGAATGCAAATAATCACCAATGCATGTGTGTATGTCAATGTCTATGTCGTGTGTAACCAATGCTTGGATTCGTAGTGATATTTATAGAGTTTTCGAAAAGATTCTTATTGGCTGATGCGATCAACGGCTGTGAAAATTCCTGGCAGATCGAACGGTCAAAGATGGATAAGACTGGAGAGAAAAATAGAAGAAAACCAAAAAGCAATATTTCTTTCCTTTTTCATGGAAGAGATAAGATGAGATGATAAAGATGAATTGTAAAAATCATCTTTTTGTGAGATTTTGGAAAGATTTTGAAGATAAATAATGAATTGTAAATTCAATTATTTATTTATGGGTGACATGGATAATAATAAAAGATTTCATAATTAAATAAAATATTTAATTATGATTTGAAAAGATATGAAGGATATTTAATTAAATAAAGATATTTAATTAATTTTAGGAAATGACATGTAAATGAAATTAATTAAATAAAATATTTAATTAATTAGAAGAAAGATTTGAATAGGAGAAAGGAAATATTTAAATTTAACTAAATCACAAGACTTAATTAAATTCAAAAGGTGATAATTAATTAAAATAAATAAAGGGTATTTATTTAATTAATCAAGTAGACATATGAATGTGAAATAATTAAATAAAGTTGATTTATTTAATTATGGCAAAAGAATAAAATGAATGAACAATATAATTAAATTTAATCATATGTAGAGGAATTTTAGAGAGATTAATTAAATAATAAATATTTAATTAAGTGCCAAATTAATTAGACATGACCAATTTTATGCATATACAGTGGGAGAAGTTTACCTTAATGAAGTATCCTTCTTTTGCACATCTATGTGCAACATTGCGGGAATATCAACAGACAATCGCTCAATTCAAGGGATCTTCCTCATGCTCCCGTCCAAAGGGAAGGTCTATTGTGTCAATTTCAAGAAAAGGAAAATATTTTTTGAATGTAGTTGCCACGTCTAGTGACAAAGGCCTCAAGTGAAATAGACAGTTCACAAAGTTGTCTGAATCTTATTCTTCTATTTTGAAGAAATTGTTAAAGGATAAAGTTATAACTCTAGAAGATCCTCAACCTCTTAGAGAACCTTACCTCAACTAGTACGGTGGAAATGTGTTCTTCCAATACCATCGCATCCACGGGCATGATACCAAACGTTTTATGCAACTACATCACAAGATATAGGATCACATTGACAATAGTACTATTCACTTTGATGGTAAAAAGAAAAATACGAACAAGTCTATAGCTTAGGTAAATAGTGAATTGTAGATTTATACAGACCCATTTCCATCTCACTCTGCAAATTTGATCATTGACCCTTTTGGTGCTTCCCTTAAGGCCTCAGAGCATGTAAATATGGTTTTGTTTACTCATATTCCTCCCCCTCAACCTACAACTAGTTCACCAGATATAAATTTTACATCATAGGAGCTACCCATGAATAAGAAGCCCTCTCCTCTAGATATTCCTACCTGTGTCAATGGAAAAATTATGGTAGGAGTCCTTATGGATCCCACGAGTCATGTGAACATTATTATAGAGGAGACTCTTTTGCTAAACTCTATATAAAGGGAGTAGCATGAAAAAATGAAAACCACATTATGTATTGTAGCAATAGAAATAGTACACCCCACCTTTGAGGAATGGAGTACAAAGGTAGGGTTCCTATTTCACACTTGTTACACTCAAGGAAACCTTAGAGATCTCAATCTAAAGATAGAAAGGGGGGAAGAGATCTTGCAATATGGTATCTTAGGGTTTTGATTAGAGACAATAAGAGGGTTCACCACAAAGCAAGGGCTTGGAAAGACAAAAAATGAATGCAAGATGCAAAGTGCCATACAAAACATAACCAAATGACCTAGCAAATAAAATTGAAAATCAAGATATCAAACTGGAAATGAATAGAGGTGCACATGGAAGAGTGATGAGGTCAAAACAAGTTTCAAAACCCTAAAAACTTGTTGTTTGATGCCCACTAGGACTCATACGCTAGTCTAGGTGATTTAGTCCTAGACTAGGGTTTTTGTGCCAAAACTGGAATCTGACATGTATGATTTGAAACAAATAAAATCTAGAAAAATCCCTGTACTAGGACTCATATGCCATAAGTGGCATATCAGTCCCACTCAACTTTTTTGAAGGATTAAGGCTTGATTCTACTCTCCTATATTTTCTCTTCCTTTCACACTTTGTTTCTGGATCCGAAACCTTGATTTGCAACCTGTAGGAGGTGCCAAAACTCTATACAGCTCTAATTGCATTTCCATAACTAAATTGTGAAATTCAGCATGTTCTTCTTCTTCTTCCAAAACAAGGATTGCCCTGTTGTACTTGACATAGCTGGTTTTCTCCTTCCAGGCCAGCGAACACAACTGAGAGATGATGTCGAATTGCTCTTCCTCTGGCCAACTCAAATTAGGTTGCAAAACAAGAACAAGTTCCTCTTCCCATTCCCTGACATCACCAGGAAGTACCATTTTGAGAAAACTCTGGAATCGAAAACACTACCACATTCCCTTGCATGCAGGATTATTTAACTTCGGCGGTGGAGAGTGGTCATTTATTTACTAAGCAAAACATGTCAAACCGTTTTGCCAACTTCCTTATTAAAGAGTTGTCCTTTCAGAGGATTTTTTAAACATTACGTTAAAATTTCTGTTGACGTCTCAAGACATTTGAGAAGACATGCCTTAAAGACGTCGTACAATTCATTAAATGCAGTGACACTTTGGAAATGGTATATCCCGCTGAGGTTGCCCCGTCGCTATGAGCCAGAACTTTGTAACCATGGGTCAGAAGTTCTAGAGTTTCAAGAACTGTCGATATCCCGACAACATAAAGCATCACTTCTAAAGGTTGCAAGAAGGTCGGGTGATTTTGAAATTTTGAAACCTAGTGGTTGGGTTAGGGAACTTGACAGAGCCGCTATAGTTATAATATTTTTCAGAGCCGTGACTTAGACATAAATGCACAAGTTTAAAAATTACCACGAAAGGAGAAATTTTAAAACAAATTGGCTTGGAATAAAATTTCAGGGGGTAACAAAATATTCACAAGATGCATGATATACAACATCAAGATACACAAACATGCAGTGTCAATAACTAAAAGAAAGAAAAACAAGAAAAATAAAAATAGGTGGATCAACCCTCAACCGTTTGTCCAACATGATGTGGATAAATTCTAGGTTTTTTTTCCAAAAATTCATGCTCACTCTGAGGAAAAAGAACTCTAGGTTGTCCACTGGGTGAGTATCCAAAGAGGTGAGACACATAGAGACACGGTCGGTATGCACTCACACACACATGCGAATGGCTATGGGAAATTCATGCCTCAAATTGGCTTCCCATCCAACCATACCAAAGCTATGCCTCCTGATAACTTTGATAAGGTGCCATGCAACAATGAACTTCGAGCTTCATGAGGCAAGCAAAGCTTTGTATGCTTGAAACTCATGAACAAACAAGATGGCTCCACAGGCATGCAATGTGTATTATGCAAGGTGGCCATATAATAATTTTTGTAAATGCAAAATAGTGTAAGGTATGTTCAAATGGATATTCTCTCCTTAAATAACATTGTGCCTAATGTATCCAAGAGAGGAAAAGTCAAGGAAATATCACGTTCTTGGAAGAAATCAAACCCAATGACACCACCAAGAAAAGGACACTTTGCAAGAATAAAGAAAATCACATAGTGAAACATGAGTGTCAATGTATACCCCCAATTTAAAGTGGTTTCAAACACCATTGTTGTGAGCAATTGCTTTAAAGTATAAGACATGAGATCTTACTCGGAAAGCCCTATGCCAAGTTATATGTTTTTAAATCGAACTACATCATGGATAAGTATATCACATGTGAACCAACTTAAGGCATGTCTTATGCATCCCAAGCTTTCTCCTATATGTATTCATGAAAGTTGGTAAAATGGCCAAAAGAGACAACGACAAGTGACATACGAGGACAAGACTACCTAATCGCTTTCCCCCACTTAGTGCAAGACAAGGATGTGCCAAAAAGGATGAAAATCAATATCAATTAGAGGGACTAGATTCTTCAACACAAGGAAGAGCACCACAATCCTTAAGACGTTTAATTTTGTTGCTCAAAGCCTTACATTCATTAGTAGAATGACCATGAACTCTTGTAGTAGAATTTGTTTTGTGTTCTTGGAGGGAGAGATATCAAACAATCTTGGAGGAATCTCAACAAGATACCCTCTTGATCAAAAGTAGAAAATGTTCCTTTATTTTGCAAAAAAGATATATCTTACTTAGTACAAGATGTCATACTTACACAAGACTCTTTAGATGGTGATATTTTGTACTCTTTTTTATAGTAGGGTGTCAAATCTATCAAATTCGAATCATCAGTTTTTTGCATGATGATATTGATAGTAGGTGAAGGTTTCTCTGTTTCTTTCATTTCTTTCAAAGGATAATAATAAATACCACTAGTGTCTATGAGTTTAGGATGCACTAATGTTAAATTTGGCTTAGAGGAATCTTTTGTAAGAGTGTTAATATTGAGTGAAGGCTTGTTTTTTTTGTTCGAGGGACAATAATCAAGACCATTAATCATTACTTGCATGTTAGGCTCTATAGGGGCACAAAATACCACATCGTTTCCACTATATCCAAGTTGTTTCATGAGTTCATAACCTTTTCCATTAAGATTTTTCATTTCTTTAGGATTCAGTGGTCTTTCATAATCAACTTCATCAAATTTTGTCATGTATATTGTATTTTATTCTAAAGTGGTTAAGGTGGATGCTTTCAAAGGGTCTTCCAAATTTTGGGTTAACATTACCACTATTTCTTTTCCTTTTTCAGAGTCTTTGTTTATGATTTTTTATTCTCCCATGAATGTTGATTTGAATTCTAAGGAACCCCAATCATTTTCTAATAGCTTCGTGACTTCCTCAATGTGTTTTTCTTTGTCTTTTTGTTGCATGTGTTGTACTTGTGTAGTTGGTGTCAATGTTTTGAAAGGATTTTCCTTACCTTTCTCAATGTTCAAACAACTGTTTGGTTCAGGGTCGGCTTCAAGTGTGTAAACTTTATTATTATAGATGTATTTCATTTTATGATGAAGGGTAGAAGGAACCACATTCATTGCATGAATCTATGGCCTTCCTAAAAGAAGATTATAAGAAAGATCATGAGGCATAACATGGATTGGTGTTTCTAATATGGCCTTTCCTGCTATAATAGGCAAAGTAATCACACCGAGCGATTGTTTTCCTACATTGTCAAATCCATTAATAGATAAAGAGTCAGGTTGAATTTTTTATTTATCCACATCAAGCTTATCCAAAAGGGTTACACTACACACATTCAGGATGGAGACATTATCAACAAGGTTTATTTTTATTCCCAACCTATTTTAGATAGCTATTATCATGAAAGCATCATTTTGGTTTTACACTTCCAAAGGAGGGAGCTCACTTTGGTGGAAAACAATGTTAGCATTTATTCCTTGAATCATGGTTGTTATGTCATTTGATTATGCATTAGAAGGGATAGCAACTTGTTGTAAGGAATTTTGAATCATGTTATGATAACTAGGGGAGATTTGAATAAGGCCCCATAATGATATCTTAGCAGGATTGTTCTTTAGTTGTTCGACAAGTCATACTCCTTTTCATGAGGAAGACCCGACAAGACAGGGTTAGGGAGGATAGGATTAGCCAATAAGAGGGATGTTGAAGGTGTTTTTCTTGGTTGTGGATTATCTCTAGTGTTATATGTATGAGCAACAATATTATAACTTAGCTTCTAGGAAATTATTCTTAGGTGGGTAAAGGATATGTTCGGGTTTGTTTTGATTCTGAGGTTTGCGGGAAGGTGGGTAAAGGATGAGTTAACGTTGAATAATATTAACGTTCCTTAGTGAAGGAGATTCTAATGTTACTTCATCATCTTCTTCTAAGGAAACTATATCACTAATGTCAATGTTATCATTTTTTTTGCACCATGATATCCTCCCTAGGAGGAGAGTTTTTAGGAGAACTACAAGCTAGATGTTCATGACATTCAAAGATTGGTTCTTCTAAAATGACTTCATCACAAGTAAGGGAGTTATTAATGGTTGAATTTTCTTATTTATTAATGATGGTATTCTCTTGTTCGATAATGTTTTCCTTAGGGGAAGAGAGGAAACTAAGATTCTCATGGATCTTATTGTTTTGATCTTTTGCTATCAAAGTTTCTTCTTCACCAATAGCAGAGATATTAGGAGAAGGTCCAATTTTATTTTTGTGAGTGTCCATGATTTCATCCTTGTTTTATAGGGTCTCATTCTCTTGTCCCATAACTTCTACCCTATTACCTGAGAGTTAAGAGGTTGGTCACATGCCATGATTATATTTTGTATAGCAACTTATTCACCAATAGGGGAGGCATAGAGGGAAGGAGAACTATCATTGTTATGTCTATTAATGATTGAATCCTTTTGTTCAAATAGATCTTTCCAAATGTTAGGGACATTAGAAGGATAAAAATAATGCTATAACATTCAATCATTGGATCTTCTAACACCAACATGTCTTCCTTGCAAATGTGATTTCATGGTCATTCTCGATTGTATTCTCTTTCTCTAAAGCATTGTCATAAGTATTAGAGGTGTTGGGAGAGGAATGTAAACTAAGTGGTGGCAATGATTTCATCTTTTGTTGTTATAATATCTACTCAAGGGGGATGAGGAGAAGGGAAAACAAGACCTTCATGATTCTCAACAATTGCATCTTCTTTCACCAAGACACCTTCGTCACTAGCAAGAGAGGTATCAAGAGAAAATAAATTAATATGATTATCATGATTTTCTATGCTTTCATATTCTTCTATCACATTATTC
Source organism: Sequoia sempervirens (assembly GCA_007258455.2). Classification (NCBI taxonomy): domain Eukaryota; kingdom Viridiplantae; phylum Streptophyta; class Pinopsida; order Cupressales; family Cupressaceae; genus Sequoia; species Sequoia sempervirens. The sequence continues at coordinate 74,627,740 of VDFB02047230.1, read as the reverse complement.
CCACAAATAGGAGAGATAGGAAGGGGTATAGGTTTAAGGCTAACGTCAACATCTTCAATCTCTTGCACTAAGAGACTCTCATAACTAGGGAATGTATTGAATGAATGAATAACATGCTTATTAAATAACTTTTTCTTTGAAAACTTGGAAAATATAGATACCAACATTGTGAAAAGTAATTTATGCAAACTTAAAATGGAAGAGACTTAAAATGTAATGTAAAGACCTAGAATGAAATGTGTAAATGCAATTTTTAGATTTCAAACAAGGTAATTTACTTATTACACTATACAAAAATCTAAAAATGAAATGTTGTAAATGCAAATTTGGAATTAAGCAATGTGTGAAATGAACCGATTTAAGCTAGATATAGTGAAATGCATGTAATAGAAACTCAACCAACTAAAATAGATAACTAATGACATCAAATAGAAGTGAAAAAACAAGGTTTTTAATGATGTAAAAGGAAGTTTTACAGTTGATCTAGGAATAATTCTCCCAAAGGGGTGTATGAGTCCCAATTAGGGTATTTTAGGGGTTAAAATGTTAAAAAATGCACAACACAGAAATCCCAAAAAGTAGGCAAAACAATCTGTACATGGACTAAATCACTTAGAAAGGCTAACGAGTCCCAAATTAGGGTTTTTACATCATTTTCAGTAAATTCTAGATGTGAGTGGTGTGTTTTTTGGTTAGGATGATGTCTAGGCTAAGTGTAAATGTAGAATTCAGATGAAATTTAATGATCTAAGATGCAAAAATGCAATCCATATGCACTTTCACTAATGCAAGATTTAGAAATCCTAGATACAAAACATAATGCAAAACCCTAACGTAAAGTCAATGAAAGCTAGATCTAGGATGATGATGCACTCCAAATTAGAAAAGAGGTGTTCACGTCGGGTTCACAAAAATGTAGCAACGGAAATAGTACACCCCATCTTTGAGGAATGGAGTACAAAGATAGGGTTCCTATTTCACACTTGTTACACTCAATTAAACCTTAGAGATCTCAATCTGAAGATAGAAAGGGGGAAAGATATTTTGAAATATGGTATCCTAAGGTTTTTATTAGAGATAATAAGAGGGTTCACCACCAAGCTAGGGCTTGGAAAGACAAGAAATGAATGCAAGATGCAACATACCATACAAAACCTAACCAAATGACCTAGGAAATGAAATTGAAAAATTGAGATATCAAACTGGAAATGAGCAGAGGTGCACCTGGAAGAGTGATGAGGTCAAAGAAAGCTTCAAACCCTTGAAAAATTGTTGTTTGATGCCCACTAAGACTCATATGCTAGTCTAGGTGATTTAGTCCTAGACTAGGGTTTCTGTGCCAAAACTAGAATCTGATAGTGTATGATTTGAAACAACTAAAATCTGGAAAAATACCTATATTGGGACTCATATGCCACAAGTGGCATACCAATCCCAATCATCTTTCTTAGAGGATTAAGGCTTGATTCTGCTCTCCTATCTCTGATCTTCCTTTCACACTTTGTTTCAGGATCTCAAACCGTGATTTGCAACCTGTAGGAGACTTTTTGTGATCTTACAAACAAGGAAACAACTAGGAAAACTTTCTTCAACTTGTAACTTAGTCTTCAAAGATACTTCAATCTCCAAGACACCTAGATCTACAATCACACATGTAGAGAGAGAGAAACTTGTTGATTGTTAGAGAATAGGGGTTTGCCTTAGTCAAACCCCTTTTAGGCAATTAAACTAAATGATGAGATAATGAAATAAGGATATGAAACATGAAGAATGATACCTTGAATGATCTCTTGTAAATCAACAATCTAACATGAAATAGACATGAAGGATGCAGATCTAGATCTTGAAATAAGTATAGAACAATGCTTAACCTTGGATCTTGAATGCAACATCACAATACTAGGTCAACAACATGCTTGATGCTTAATAACCTTGAAATGATGATGGATCTTGAATAACTGCAACAATTGATGAAAAATTATGCCCTTGAATGCTTTAAAGATGCTCTTGAATACTCTTGTGAAGTCTTGTAAACTCTTGAAGGCTCTTGCAAACTGAAGTTTTCTATAAGGCATGCTCTCTTGAAAGTCTTAGGTGAAAATGAGTGAAATAACCTTGTATTTATACTTATTTATGGAAAATTTCCTAAAATTACAACACTACAAGCCAACATCAGATCTAGGAGGACAAAATATCGCCAAGAATTTGAATAAATTTTGATTTTTTGCCACATGGGACTCATATGCCACAAGTGGCATATGAGTCCCATTAGACTTAACTATGGGGCACATTTTTCAAAAATGCTTAGAATATTGTACAATTAGGATCAGGGCCCAAAAACCTAGGTGGAAATCATATGTCCAAGGTGGCGTATGAGTCCCAGATCACTAAATTTGGGCCACACAATGTAAAATCACTTGAATTATGATTGGTTTCTAGTTTATTTTGGGATTATCTTAGGAAAGATGCATTTATTAAAGCTTGTCAATGCAAATTATGGCCAAATAAGGCATAAAGAAGCCCAATTATTTAATAAAACCCTAGATTAGTGTGAAAGTGTTAGGATACACTTTACAACAACATAAATAAGGCACCAATAAGTTCATTTAGTTTACAAGGGCCAAAAACTTAATGTGAAGGTACACTTTACAACATTAAATTAAGGCAAAGTTAGGTCAACTTAGCTTAAAAAGGCCCTAAATCCAATGTGAATGTGGAAAACACATTACAACATTAGATCAAGGAGTTATTAGGTCCATTTTAATGTTAATCATTCCCAAATTAAGTGTTAAAATGTAAATGGCCACATTTTTTGATACTACACGTACCCATGATAGTATCTCTCTTGCTCCTTATGGTTCTATAACTCTTTTTGTCCTAGTGGGACCTAGGGTTGTGAATACTACCTTTGACGTCATTCTAAAATCTAACTTGTTTAGAGTGAAGATAAGCATCCCATGGCTAGTTTTGAAGAACGAAGTTTCTTCTATTATCCATAAGTGTCTGAAATTCTCTCACAAAGGTTCAATGCATATCATGCACAACACTAGATATCAGTCGATGGTATTACTGGGGGTTATTCGCTAGATCATTTTTTTCCTGCCCCAGTAGGTCCGCTTCCTCTAAGAACAAACTTGCTTTATCAAAATCATGTTAAGTATAAGACCAACAATAAGGTACAACCGAGAATGACCTACCCCATAACACAATAGTAGGATACATCTTCCTCCTCTTAGAAGGGGAAGGGGAAGTATTCTCACACTTAGGAGCCTTCCTCTTCTTATACTATTCCATCTACTTCCACCTCTCACCCTACCATGGAACCTTTGGCTTCCGCCTCCATGTGTCTCATGGGAAGTCTAATGGTGCCCACTTGGTAGAAGGCCAAGAGTCAAATGTTTGACCTTCCCATCTTACTCATGGTGCCTCAACCTATTATCTATGGTAAGGGGAAGGGCCCTCATAGATTCAACTCTACTTCTCAGCATCTGTAGCCTCCTACTGCTCTTTCCTCCAGGGTAGTCAATGGGAAGAGGCCTATTGCTAAGGTTCTTGATTCTCCTTCTTCACCGGTTATTACTTCCATTCCTGCATCTCTTCCTCCTATTTTTGTCCAGGAATCACTCCCTCTGCTGGAAATGACTATGATGGACACTCTCATGGTAGAATAGGAGCATTTTTTCCTCCTCAAGTCACAACTTCAAGATCTTAGAGTCAAATAAACCGCCTTGCACATGAGTGTAAGCGTTTGTAAGTTTCAAAGGAAGGCTCTGGCTACTGAGTAGGTTTCCTTGCAGAAGGTGGAAGGGGGGCCAATAGTTCATGTTATGGAATCTCCTATGTACCCTCCTCTTCTTCCCATTCTACTTCGATTCGTATCACCTCGATCTTGCTTTCGGATCCCCCATGAGCGTGGATGACCATCACCCTAAAAGGGTACAAGTGTTCATATCTCCCTTGGTTGATCATGCTCTCTTGATGTCCCTTCCATACATCCCGTATTTTCCTAAGCTCATGGATATGTTGAATACCTTAGTGGTGTCCACTGTGGTTCTATCCTCTTCTTCCTCGCCTTCCACTTCTTTTGTGGGGATCGTGCATCCTCTGATGAAGTGAAAGTTGGAGGATGACCCTGCTTCTAATGGGGGTTGAAAGAAAGGATTGTGCTCTTCAGGAGAGCATTCTGCTTTGGCTTGCGTCATCATAGTAATGAAGGCTACCTTGGCGTCCCCCAAGTTTGTCATTTCCCCCGAGTCTTTTGATGAGGTCGATAGTGGATCTTGGGTACCTCCTTCTCCCACCCAGTTGACACATAGCACTCTCGTCAAGTGTATGTTCAACTTAGTAGATGATGTCTCAACTCTATCAATGATTTTTTCAAAATTAATGATGCTTACCTCACATGATTTGAGCAAAGAATACCTCGAGGGGCCCTCTTAGCTCTTGTCATAGGAGAGTCAGAGGGTGCTCCCCTTGCTATCCCACCCTTTAAAACTCATCGTCCCTCTCCCTATAATGATCTAGATTGGGAGAACGACAACCTCCTAGTTGATGAGGACTAGGAGAGCACCTCTTCTTTATCTGTAGATTAGATTTGTGTTTGTGTTGTGTTTCCCCCATGATTTTTTTATGTGTTCTTGGAGGACCCTTGTCACCCTTTTAGGTGCTTCGATACAAGAGTTTTTTGTGTCGTAAAGTTCTCCCATCTATTAGATCATTCTTTTATTGGTTGTGCCTTAATTTTTGACAATTAGGGACGATGCAGTGTTGGGGGAATTTAGGCCTCCCTTCCATGTTGACCCAATTTTTTATTTTCATTTTGTTTTCACATACCCTTCTTCATGATCTGATGTAGTAGGGGATTGATTATAGTTCATAGATATTATTATATTATATCTATCTATCTATATCTATGAATAGTTCTAACCCTGAATTATTAGATCCCCTATCTCTTGATTTCTTCATCTTTTTTTATGTTTCCTTTTCATCTTTCTCTCTTCTTTGCTTGCTTCATGATGTTGTGGTTCCTATGTTTTGTCCCTCACATGTGCGACAACATTTCCACAATTACATCATGTCATGTATCATAGGCCACAACTTCACTTTCTTCTCTCTCCTTAGGATTTCACGTTCCTTTGTGTTCAACACACACCATCCTAAGGCGAGGCTATCATAATACTTCAATTTTCAAAAAGGTTTATTCAGTGGTCAATGAATCCCTCATTGGAAATCACTTATTTTTAAAAAAAAAAATTCTTTAACAAGGACCTCTAGTAGAATTTTTCTTTCAAAATGGATTTGTAGAGAAAGAATCTGAAAAATTTCCTTCGAGTAGGGAGTACTTTTTCTAATGAAGAAGTTTGAAAACTTTCCCTTGCGAGGGAGTATTCTTTCTTTTGAATTCCTTGATGAAAGAGATATTTTAGAAGGATTCCTTGACACTAGAATTGTTTGCGAAAAATTTCATCATCTTTCAAATAGAATGTCCCTTGAGTGGATCCCTTTCTTTTGAAGGGTTCTTGAGGGGTCCCTTGAAATATTCTCCTTTAATTGTTGACAAGTTGTATGACTATATGTATTCTTGCATAGATTTTTACTATCTAACATGTGTTGTCTATGGATTCACATGTTGCTTTGCAGGATCGAGCACCTATGAAGTTGCTTTTCTAATCGATCTTGGAGGACTAAGAACCTCAAGCTTTCCTTGTAGGACCGAGCACCTATAAGGGCCTATCAAACTATGCAGATCCTTTCATATTTGGCCTCCCTCTGGATCAAGCACTTGTGGCACCTCCTCTATAGGATCTAGCACCTGCAGAGCCTTTTTTTCACCTTCCGTAGGTTTGAGGGCTTGTAGTGCAATTGTTTAACTCTCCTTAGGAATGAGTACCTATGGAGCCATCTCCTCTTCCTATGCATTCAGGTGTGTTAGATTGTGTTCTGCTTCCTTCATGACTCAGGTATACTTTCTTTTCAATCTACTTTAACTCACATTCGCTAGCACATATGCTCTCTAAAGTGGGGGAAAATGTAATGGTGTGAATTTTCAACCCTTACAAATTCCACATTTACATACCTCCTACCTTAGAGAATTAAGTCTGATAATGCAATTCCATGCTCTTCATCCATTTTCCATCCACTTGGAAACTTGTTTTCATGTTGGTGTGGGATTTTTTATTTGGTACACTAGTATGCTACACTAGATATTTGTTTAGCGCACTACCATCTTGATGGGATCCCTGCATCTAGAATCCATAGAGGTGTTACACTCCTCCATAGGACATGAAGTGTAACGTCTCCTTCCCTTTAGACTAACTTTGAACAAATATTTTTCCTCCATTTTCACCTTCAAATGACCATCTTTTCCATTCTTTCACTCTCTCTTGGTCTCTCTTGATCTCTCTTGCTTCATTTTGGTCTTCTACACTCTTCTCATAACACTTTCAAGTTCTACCACCTCCATTGAAGCTGCAATTTGGTATTTTGTTAGCTCACTCTCCTCGTTGTTTTGGTAGCATTGGTATTTTAAAGCTTGGGATCTCACTCCTCTCATTTATATTGAGTGCACGTGGTTGAAGGTGATATCACTCCATCTTCTTTTATCTTGCATTATCATTTTAATATCATAGCATATTATTACTCAACGTATTGCTTGGTATTTCCATTCTATAGATTCTTTATCATATTTCTCCAATCATTGATATCTTAGTTGTCCATGGATGTTGAAACACCAAAGTAGAGGACTGACTACAATAGTCCTCTAAACACAACCCCAACATTTTTTCATCTTTTGTGTGCAGGTTCTCCTTGAGGTGAATATCTTGAAGATATTAACTCGTGAGTAGGAAGGTGTGCTTTCCTCACCCTTCTTTGTCATCTCATAATTAGATTTAGTCTTATTTCTTTCTTGATATTCTATTATTCTATTCCTTTCTATTTTTATTATTCCATCAAACTACATCCACTAGGTGGTTAGTAGGTTTTTCCTTAGTTGTTGACTGTACTTTACATTTTTTGTCCATACAAATGTCAACGCCCCACTAAGACGCCAACGCATTGCGTTGTTGTCTGTGCCCTGGCATGTTGTAGTCCTCTAGTAGTGAGCTGCCTAAGTCATAATCCAAACTTTGGAAACTTGCTCACCTGACCTCTTGAAACATTTGAGCTTGTAAAAGGACAACAACAACTTGGTTGTTCTTCCTTTCAGCCTCTAAATGTTAAACTCTCTCGAAACATTTTATTAGCTTAAGGTAGATTAGGGAAGCCTATTTTTCTAGACCCTCCCATGACCTAGGGTCTTGAGTAATCGATCCTCCTCCTCTACATGATGATACCCTAATTTGAGATCAATTTTTGAAGACACTTTAGCTCCCTTGATTTGAGCAAACAAGTCATCAATCCATGGTAGAGGATAGCTATTATTGATTGTTAACTTTTTTAATTTCCTATAATCAATGCACAACCTAAGGGAACCATCCTTCTTCTTCATAAATATTACTGAAGCACCCCAAGGAGATACACTTGGGAAAATTTGGCCCTTTTCCAATGACTCTTCCAACTATATCTTAAGTTCATTGAGTTCTTGAGTAGTCATCCTGTACAAAGTCCTTGACACAGGATGAGCTTCAAGAACTAAATTAATATGGAAATCAACTTCACATTTAGGGGAAAATCCTAGTAACTCAAACTAAAACACATTAGAAAAATCCTTAAGGATTGGATGACCATCTAAGGATATCTCTTTCATACCCTCAAATTCCTCTAACTTGTCACTAATGGTGATTGGGAGCATTTGACAACCTTTCCTCATGCATTGCTTGAGTTGCATAGCAGAAACCATTCTAAGTGAAATTGGTCTTTGGATTCCCACTATCTCAACTGACTTTCCTAAATCATCCAATCACTCAACCCTTTTATTTCTACAATCAATATTTTCTTGGTGAGCGTTGAGCCAATTCATGCCCAAAACAACATTGTAAGATCCCAAAGGGGTAACTCTAAGGTCAACCGATGTTACAAAAGAGCCAACATTTAACTGGCATCCTTTAACCAAGGAATCTACAAACACCTTATCCCTTGAGGCTAACTCCACTTCCCATTTTTCCTATTGCCTAGTTTCCACCAACCTACTTCAGTTCACCAAGGAAGGAGAAATGAAAGAATTTGTAGCTCCTGAATCAATCAAAATACTTGTAGAAATACCATCTAATATACTTGCTACAATAATTATATGGCTCGATGATCAACCTAACAATTATCAACTACTAAAAACACCTCATGGGACTTACCTGCATCACCAACTATTGGTTCTGTTGTTCCTACTTTCTAACCAACTCCAAAACCCTGTGGGAACTCACGAGCCAAATGACCTAACCCACCACACACACAACACATGGCCCTCTATTTTGAAATTGCAATGTAGGAGCTCTACTAGTCTGAGAAGTACTTGTCCTATTTGAACCACTTTGACCTCCTCTAAAAGAATTTTGAGTTTGGTGAGTAGAGGAAGGTTATGCACCATAATTCTATGATCATTGATCCCTCTAAGGACCTTGGGGTTTCCATGGCCTATATTGACCCCATTGCTGACCCTACTTCTACCTATTCCTTGGACCCTGTTGTGGTTGTCGAGGCCTTTAAGTGATTGCATTTGGTCTATTTCCTCCCCTTTGAGGAAAGGGTGGCCTCTAAAAATCCTATTCTGGTTGACTTTGATTACAGTTTCTAAACCACTCTTGAGCCTCTTTATTTTTCCCATGGACTTCCTCTAATATCAGGGATTTTTCCACTGCAACCATTAAGTTTTCAGGGTCTTCCATTCTTATGGGTCTTGAAAAGCTTGGATTGAATCCTCTAATAAAATGATTGACCATTAGCTTCTCATCCTAAATGTAAACAACATACTGAATTAACTCAAGAAACTTGCTCTCATATTGACTAATTGTAAGACCCTTTTGTTGTAAGTCAAGGAATTCATCAATTCTCTTTTGCTTGTAATATTCTAAAATATAACGTTCTTTGAAATGCTCCAAGAAAATTTCCCTAGTTAAAGTCTAGAACAAGAAGGTGTTTTTGTTCCTCTTGCCTCCACCACGTAGAAGCATTCCCCCTTAGTTGAAGAATTCAAAAATGTTCCTTAACATTACTTCCATAAGTAATCAACCTAAAACACATCTCTTGGCTAAGTAGTGAAGCTTTTGCCTCGCTTCCATTGGTGCATGCTAAAAAAGGTGGGCGGTTTGAGCTGCAAGAGATATCTAATTTGATCTCTCACATTTTGATGTCCCCTTGGCTATACTCCTATTCCTGATAGGGTTGCTCATGCCGAGGTGGGGCATGTGCACCGAGTCTTCCACTTCCTCAACCTAAACCTTTGGAATAATGGGAAGACTTCGACTCCATTCACAATGGGCCAACCCTTGATCTCGATCCGCTTGGGACAATAGATGCTCTTGATGAGCTGGGGGCAACCTTTCCTCAATTACCCCACCAATTTTTGAAGAGCCTATATGATTCGAGGGGCTAACTCAGACTAAGATTGATGTTGACTTCCTTTAGATTAGTAGGAACTAGAGCACGCTCCACTCGAAGCGTTGGCTTGGGGGTGCAAATTTCTAGTTGGTTTACCATGAGCCATCTATAAAATAAGAAAGAAGGGTTTTAGTTTAGACTTTTAACACAAGGGCCATAGGCTCCTAGTGTTGAAACCTCCCTTTTATGCCAAATATCATGCCCTAAAATTTCCAACTTAAAACAAGCACAACTACCAAATTTTTTTGACTAGCAACCACTAAAATCTTGAGAGTAAGATCAAGAAGATTTTAAAAGATGAATTTATCATTCTTATAATATCAATAGCAAACATAAACATAACTTAATCTTGGACCCAAATTTAAAGTGAGGATTGAGGGGTTAAAGATTCAAGGTTTACTTTCTCATTCAAAATTTAATGTCTATTCTCCCATTAAATTCTTTATTTAAATTTATATATTTATTTAGAAAATGAACCTAAATATTAAGCTCTTAATTAATTTATTTCCTAATTGACACCTTATACTAGAAACTGAGGTGATAAATCTAAATTGCTAACTTGAAGTTCCCTTTACTACTATCATCTTAAATTTGAACCATAAGTTTCTAACCCATCTAACTTACTTAGTCTATGTCGCCATAGCCTATATTATATATAGATTCTAATATTAATGTATGGCTTCCTGAGAAGAATAATAATTAATTAACCACATAATTATAAGATTGTCCTCTCATAAGATTGGCCTATCATAAATTTAACTTGATATTTATTGATTAACTTCTTTAAAATAAGCATTTAGCCTTAATCGAATACTATATTGTCGTATCATTATCTTGTCCCTTAACACTATACTTTCACATATACAATTTTCCTTACATTAAACACATTATTCATGTGAAGTTGTTGACTTAATAATTCCTTGATTATAAATCAATTAATTAAAAGCATACTAGTATTACTATTTCAAGTTCCCTCCCGAGCTTTTGAATCTTGTCTCACTGACTTTTATTCTTGTTTTAGTTTCTTACCAACTTTAAGTTTATTTTAGTTAACCAAACTTAATACACTACTTGTTCACTCCCCCCGTTACCAATCTTTATGGAATATTAATTCTTACTCAAACTTTGATTCGATCTCAAAACTAGAGGCTAACAACGAATTACCTAGACTCACATGAAGAATTCTTAGATTCAAAATTTCCTTAAATAGGCAAAGATGATCCCTACGGATTAGTTAAGGTGGTTTATACCTAAAGCATCATTAGGTACTATGTCCAATGTTCGATCCAAGTGAACATACTTCAACACAAGGAAATGGAAAGGATGGGTCGACAGCCTGACCTATTTCTTGACTACTCTTGAATGCTTTTAGGACACTTGATTTGCTCAATCGAATTCTTAATATTTCTCTTTTTTAAAAATTGTGAAAATATTATGTATTTATATGTAATTAATCTAATTTCCTAAAAATTAAATCCCAATAGCCAATAATTAAAATTTGAATTTCAAATAATAAATTATTGACATTGACATACTAAAATTTGGATCCAAAATAGGAAGTCTAGGGCCCCTTGTACCCTACATTGGATTCCCGATTTTTAGGGATCCAAAGTGTCGAGACAAAAATATTAAATGCCTACTTTGATTTCCCATGTTTTATTTTTTTGATAAATTTTTCACAATGGGTAATTATTTGCATAATTAGGAAATCAAGTGTATGATTAAGTCCAAGCACATAGGGGGGAGCAAATCCTAGTGTGAAATTTTCAAGGGTGACAATTTTGATGCTACATATTCATATAATTGATGTGGTTAACATGTAACACCATATCCTAACAATTGCATCACATAAATATTTACTATAAATATCTCTATACTCTTAACATATATAATCAACTCATCTACAACCAAATAATAATCTAGATAAAAAAACCTAGTTACCTTGCCAAGATGATGAATGCCACTCTCAACCAGTATGGAAACATAAAAAAAAACGTGTATTTCAACCAAATAATTTCTTAAGAAAAAATTGCATAAAATGACTTCATTTCTTTGTTTTCTCTTTCCTAGATAATTCATTTCACTTTCCATATGAGCCCATCTCTTCATAGCTCCTTCCTCACTCATAAATTCTATTCCCAAAGTTTTCGCTTTTCATATTATTCCATATCTAGAAATAGTAGATATTGCTTTGCAAGAAAGCTACAATTTTAACAATAACATCATGTGAGCAAGAAATGCCTCTAGAGATGATTGTATTAGCTAAGCTTTGGCATCTAGTGTTGACAACTTTACTTTCCCATGAGAATAATTTGTTTTCAATCCTTTCTAGATCCATTTCTAAATTTTTCATGAAGCATTACTTCCAATGTATGCGGCATTTCAAGGCAAGAACAAAGGAGATCCCTATATAGTTAAACCCCAACAAATTTTGATTTCTCAATAAAATTATTTCTAGCCCATTTACAACATATATCTTGGATTGTCTAAATTGATCTTCTTTATAATTTTAGGTCTATATAAATTTCCTTAAATCAAGCACGTTTTTTATAAAACAACAATAAAATAAATAGCCTTAAAAGGGATTGAAAAACCTTCAAAAATGACATACAACTTTTATTTTACCATTCACATATTTGGTTCAAAGTACCATAGGATTTAAAACTGAATTGTTAAACATAGTTACCTTGAATGTACCATGTTTTATCCCCCACAACACATATTGATGTAAAATAAATCAATCTTGTCTACATCAAAGGTTTTCATATCCCAAGTTTTTAGGACCATAAAATATCCATTGACCATTTATGTTTTGTCTTGCTACCTCTCGTCTATTTTTCCCTTATTTCAAAGTTTATATGAAGAAAATTTTCTAGGGGATTGCAATTAATGGTAGTAGGGAGCAATTGTATTGATATTGTAGTGTACAAAAATGTATCCCTCTACATTTTCACACTTTTTTGGGCCCTCGTTAAAACATGAATTCTTTATGCCTTATTTGGTCCGATTTTACATCCACAAGCCTAATTAAATGTATTTTCCAAAGGATAATCCTAAAATTTACTAAATGACACATCATAATTAATGGTTTTGGGTTGTGTATTCCAAATTTAGTGATCTAGGACTCATACGCCACCTTGGGCGTATGCGTCCTACCTAGGTTTCGGGGCTTGGTCCTGAATATTGCATTGAACTCAACATTTCTTGAAATTTTTTGTCCCAAGTTTAAGTCACTGGGACTCATACGTCACCTTGGGCGTATGAGTCCTGCTTTAGCTTGGACCTATTTTGAATTCAATTCTTTGTGGGATTTTATTCTCCTAGATTTGATGTTGATTTGTAGTGTTGTAATTTTAGGAAATTTGGCATAAACAAGTATAAATACAAGGTTATTTCACAAATTTTCTCCTAGCAAGTTAATGAGAGCATTCCTAAGGAAAATTTATGAGATCAAGAGTGTTCAAGAGCATTCAAGATTTGATTATCAAGAATTTTGGAGCTATATTCAAGATTCAAGCATCATGTCAAAGTCATCATGTATCATGTGTGTTTTTGAGCTAACATTTGTGATGTAGGTTTTCATGATTCAAGCAAACATTCAAGATCAAGTTTCAAGCATTCAATCAAGAGTTGAAATCCACATTCATGCTAGCCATTTCACACAAGATTGCATCATTTATCACAAAGGTTTGGTGAGTTGCAACATTACATTTTTTTCATTCATTATTCCTTCATGTTATTTCATTTCATTTCAAGGTTTGATTACCAAAATAGGTTTTGACCAAGGAAAACCCCTATCCACTAACAAAGCAAAAATTTTCCCTCTTCATGCGTGATTGTAGATCGAGGTTATTTGGAGCTTGAAGGTCCTTTGAATACAAAGTTGCAAGATTAAAGAAATTTTTCAAAGTTGTCAAGAAGTTGTCATCTTCACAAAAACTCAACTCTAGGCCCGAATTGAAATTTTCAGAGTTGGAGACAAACAAGACGAAAGTTACAGAAGAGAACTCAAGGCTACAAAATTTTCATTCAAACCCTACTATTGGGACTAAATTGCCACCTTGGGCATATGAGTCCCAGTATACTACTTTTCAACATTTTTTTGTAGATCCTGGTTTGCGAGTAACAAATTCCAAATTCAACTGAGAAACCCTAAACTGGGACTAAATTGCCCAGTCTGGCGTATGAGTCCTAGTACACATCAAAATAATTTGAGAATTGCAAACCTTGTTTCGGGTATCTCCAATCTTACAGGTGCTTCTCTATTTATCTCTAGTTTGTTATTCTAATTTTCAGTTTCATTTTCTATGTCATATAGTTAGATGTGCACATTGCTTTCATTTCCTTCTTTCTAAGAATTTTCTTAGTGGTGAACCCCTTTTAATCACACCAAAGGAAACCCCCTAGTAGTCACTTCTCTCAATTGAATCATTAGGTTGAAGTGTCTAGGGTTTCCTTTAATGAATTGAAGAGTGAAATAGGATCCCCCCTAGTTGTTCCATCTCCTAAAAGGTGGAGAAAACTCCTTACTTCCTTCTTTTCATTTTGGTTAACCTAACCTTCAAACCATTTATTTCTAATTTGGAGTGCATAAAAGTCCTAGATCTAGCTTACATTAACTTTGCATTAGATCTTGCATTAGTTAATTTGCATTTAGGGCTTCTAAATCTTGCATTAGTGAAAAATGCATATAGGTTGCATTTTTGCATCTTGCTTCATTGAATTTCATTGGAAATTTGCAATTACACATAATCATTTGAGCATACAAGTTAGAAACCTTAGAATCAACTCAGAATTTGCTAAATTTAGTGTAAAAACCCTTATTTGGGACTCATTCGCCCACCTGGGCGATTTAGTCCCTGTACAAGTAGTTTTTCTTGATTTTTGGGAATTCTATGTTGATTTTTTCACTATCTGAATCCACCAAAAACCCTAATTGAGACTCATTCACCCATTTGGGCAATTTAGTCTTGTATCAAACCTGAATCTGCATTTTACAACATTAAAAAACTTCATTTTTGTGCTTCTATTTGTTGTTATTAGATCTCTATTATAGTTTGTTAAGTTTCTATTTCATTTATTTCATTAGATCTAGCTTAATTTGGTGCATTTGTAAACATAATAATTGGAATTAAAGTCTATCATATATCTTGTGTTCATTGCATTTATCTTGCATTCATTGATTGTCCCTTGTATGAGCTTTACAACTTGGTGTCCTATTTCTAATACTATAGTGAGATGTAGTTCGAGAATCATGTCATCCCATGATAAGACACTCATCATGGACCTTGGGTTATCTAGTTCTTTCACTCATAGTGTTGAAACTAGTTCACTAGGTATGGACCATACCCTTGATAACTCTTTACCTTCAAGTAGTATGACAAGTGTTGAAACAATGGTTGCTAGTGTACCTCAAGAAAATATAATCCAAATCCATGAAGAATTAGAAAACCTACAACATCAAGTGAGTATTGAAAATGTTTCCAACACTGTTATTCCTACCATAGATAACATACACCTCATGATTGAAAGTGAACAAGGAATAGAACTTCCCCATAACTTAGCTCATATTTTTTGCAAACATCTTACGACTAGTTGTGCTCAAACTTCAAACAATACTCAAGGAGGAACTCAAATTCCTCCTCTTACAACCATTGCCTCTATTCCAACCTATACCAACCCTCAAGTAACCACAACGATGCAACCTACTAGTAATGTCATTCCTACCTTGGATATTTCCACTAGCAATCCTTGTACCTTTGTGGAATCTCACGTCATATCTCCTACCACTTTAGCTCTCATAAGCATTCCATTCACTTCCCCCTCAAACACATATACACCTCCACCATATTCACCGCCATCTCAAAACACAACCAATGACACCATCCTTAACCAGCTCTTACAAAATGTTTCATCCCTTCAACGACAAATTTCCACCATAAATCAAAATCAAAATGGGCAATCTTCATACTATGTCAAAAGTAATCCCTTACCCTTGGAGATATTAAGAATGTCGATACCACAAGGTATAGAGATTCCTAGGTTTGAGAAATATGGGGGGAGAGGAGATCCTTCTAACCATGTCTCCACTTACACCACCTTATCAACCATTTCCAAGTGCACATGACTCCTAAGATGACATTAGCTTATTTGATGAGATGTAAGCAAAAGGATGATGAAAAGGTTACTGACTTCATTTCATGATACCAATCGCTTTATTCCCAAATCAACATAAATATTCCCAATCCTTACCTTCAATGAATGTTCATTGAGAACTTACAAGCTAAGATACAAGATAAACTTGGCATGATGAAATTCCCCTCCATGCACTTTTGTATTGCCCTTTGTGATTATCAAAACTCAATTAGTAGTCGTGAAACAAAATCCACCTCTAGCTGTCCTGAAAAGTTCGAATCCGCAAATCAAAACAATTACCAACCTTTTAGGATACAAAGTAAAGGCTTCCTTCAACTAAATCCCCCTCAACCAACCCAACATGTTGATACCTAAGTGGGTGCTATAAAGAAGACAAACCCTTTTACATTTGGGGATCTGAAAAGACAATTTACTCCCTTACTAGATACCCTCCATAACACCATGTTACAACTTCTAGAAAAGAACTTGATTTCCCTACCTCCCATTAAAACTCCCGATCCTAATAAACCTTTACCTCTGAACTTTAGATCAAATTCCTATTATCATTTTCACCATCAAAATGGACATGACACGAAACATTGTAAGCATCTTAAACATCTTGTGCAAGACATCATTGATTCTAATCATATTCAAATTGGAGGTGTCAATGATCAAGGTAATAAGTCTGTTTCCCCTCCCAACCAAAACTTGAAAATATTTACCAACCCTATGCCAAATCATAATATTTCATTTGTCAAAGCTAGTGAAACTAAGAAGAATGATGTGATAAATGTTGACACAGATGATGATAACATGGATACTAATGAAGAAAGTCCTATGGATAATATGGTTGGATTGATTGAAATTCAACCTTGTAAGGGTCAAACTAAAATGCCTCTTGGAATTTCTTTCTCATCACAAGATATAATTAGAAAGGCACCTGATGGTCCTCTTTACATAGCTAGTTGAATCAATGACAATCCCACTAATGGGATATTAATTGATCCCGTCTGTGGAGAGAATGTGATCACTGAATAATTATTGCTTGTGCATGAAATTTATCAAGAAACATCTGACAAACTGAAAGCATGGATAAAAACACATAATGGTTTTTCTTTCCCTACGATGGGTTCGATCACCCTTCCTTTAAAAGTAGGACCGAAACAATTAGATGTCTCATTCTCCATCATCTCGACGTTGGATCAATTCTATGTGAAGCTTGGTTATCCATGGCTACACTCCATGTAATTCGTCTCATCAGTTGTGTATAAATATTTAAAGTTTCCCTTTGGAAATGAAATATTCACTGTGCACCATAGTGGCTTTAATCAGGTGTGTCTTCCCGTGGAAATTTTTCATTGGATTTCTTTTGGCCTGAGCCTATTGAACCTATTAAACCTCGTGAAGACTTATTTTTAAAATCCTATCAAAAGTTTAAGGCAAAACACATAGTAGAATTATCCCTTCAAAACATGCCTCAACCTATGATTGAGCCTCTTATCCTTGACTAAACCATGCTCGAACCAAAAGACCTTTTGACTAACCAAGACCAACCCATGACAGATGCTTTGCCTATATCCTACAAATGGCCAAGAGACAACCAATTTTTTTTTGTCATGCCTCCTAAGATAAAAAAAAGTTTACAAAGCTAAAGAGAAAGTGGTTGAACAAACTCCCATGGTTCCTTCCGTTCCTCCTCTAAGGGAAGAAAAGGAACCTATGGTTGATAAACTCACTCCTACACAAACACAACTTGAAAATCGTACTAAAATAAACAAAAATGCTAGAGAGCATAGCATAGACATCGTGTTATTTCTCAAAGGTTAAACAAAGAAAATCAACATCCAAACTTAACTGAAGCAATACACAAGGAGTCTCCCTCTTTACCGCAACAAAAAGACCCATATCACAACTGTAATATGAACTAGCACCTTCTTTAGAAATTATCATTCAAACTCTCATGGTGATTAACTTAGACGATGATGATGAGATTGCTAAAATTGATAAAGAAGTGCATAATGAATTGAATACATTATTTTCTTCTTCTATGAGCTTAAATGATACTTCTCCTAAGAAGAGTGTTGAACTTGGTGCTTCCCCTAGTTCGACACTTGTTGTCCCTTTGGCTAGTTGTTTTCCTTCTGTATACGATGAACAAGATTGGGATACAGATGACCTGCTATAGGTTGACTCACATGTGCCTTACTAGTCTTGCTTTTGTTTTCTTTTTCATGTTATGTGTGTGATTGTATGTGTGTAATGTGATCCCCCTATACTGTTCTGATTGATGTACCTCTCCATGTACCTCTCCCTTTGTGACATTCCTCTATTTGTATCTACATTCTTCTATATGTTGTAAATCATTTGAGATTCAATGATGTGAGAATGATGGTTAGAGCTTACCATAGCATCAAAAAACATAAAAAAGAAATTATGAACACACAATGGTGCCAAGAGAAAATTACAAAGCAAACGAAGCCAGTTCTAAGGTCTATGTTCAACCCAAATGTTCAAGATGTTATAACCATGTTAAGCAGGATAGTAGGACTTAAGGATTCCAACAAGTTCGAACCATGGATGTTTGTAATTATAGCCAAATTAATGGAAGGCCCTATGTAGATGCATTGGGGAAGTTTTATCAATGATAGGCTACATGATTAGATGAAGGCATTCCCACAGTCAAGATAGTTTTATATGTCCTCATATGTGATTTATTCCTATACCATAAGGGAAAATAAACAAGGGTTGAATAGAGTTGGTACCCTAGGTAGAGAAGCAAGGAATAGTATGATATATGCTCTTAGCAATGTCTTAGGATGTATTTTTAGAATTTCACTAATATTGCTTACCATTCTTTCTTCAAAGTTGCTTTATTAACTATAGGATTTGTTATAGCTCTTCTTATTGCATTTTTATCTTTATATCGACTATTTTTTCCAATAGACTCAATGTCACTAGAATTAGTAGACATAACATGTTTTAGTGATTGGTCTTTTCTTCTTGGTTTAACAAAAATGGATAACTTTTTCATTACTTTTCTCATTTTCTGCATTCTCATCAATTGCATCATTAGTTGACATTGAAATGAAAGTTTTTTATGATAAAATAATTCTTCGTATAATATATTGGTATGTGTTCGTATTTGTCTCCAAGAAATCTTACCAGGAAGATTATCCAAAACATCGCTTTCAATTTTAAAAAATATATTTTTATTTTCAACATCACATCTTGGCTTTTGATTTTGATTTTCAACTTCAAAACAATTTTCATTTTCCTCTTTATTTTTGAAGCAATGGAAATAGGTGTTCCACCTCTTGGGAGGTGGAACACAATCTAGGTGTTTGGAGACCTAGACCTATTTCTCTCAAGTTTCACTCAAGGAAACCCTAGAGATCTCACCCCAAGAGTGGAATAGAGGCAAGAGATTTGCTAGAAGGGTAAATCCAAGGGTATGATTTCCAATTACAAGAGGGGTTCACCACCAAGCTATGGGTTGGAAAAATGTATGACATGCAAGATCTAATGAAAAAACCTAGTGATGCATGAAACTTGGATAAATGGCCTATAAATGCAAATAAATCATAACAACAAACTGGAAAATTACAGAGGAATACCTGGAAACCTGATAGAGCTTGAATGGAAGACTGAAATGTTGAATAACCTAAAATTTAGGCCTACTGGGACTCATTCGCCATTCTGGGCGAATTAGTCCCAAATCAGGGTTTCTGCATAGGAATAGGTTTCTAGAAAAAGGGTATCCAAAACTGCAAAAATCTCAAAATTGACCTAAATTAGGACTCATTCGCCAGAACTGGTGAATGAGTCTAGTTAGGGTTTTTTGGAGCTTCAAAGTCTAAATTTGGTCTTCAATGTTTTCTCTTTCTGTTCCTCTTCCTTTCCGTATTTGAAACTCTGACTTCAAGGTTGTAGGTGACTTTTTAATGGAGATTACAACCTTGCAAATGAGAGGAAAACTCCAACAAATTTAGCTTGTAACCTAATCTTCAAGTGATCTTCAAGCTCCAAGACACCTAGATTTGTAAACACACATGTAAAGAGAAGAAAACTTGTTGATTGTTAGTGAATAGGGATTTTCCTTGGTCAAATCCCATTTAGGAAATTAAACCAAATGATGAAACATGAACAATGATGGCTTGAATGATGCCTTATAAATGATGCTTTGTAAATATGCAACTCAACATGAAATGGCCATGAAGGATGTATATCTTGATCTTGACAATAGGAATATAACAATGCTTGATCTTGGGTCTTTAATGCTACATCACAACACTAGCTCAATAACATGCTTGATGCTTGATATGCTTGACATGATGATGGATCTTGAATTGTTGCAACAATTGATGAAGAATTTTTCCATTGAATGCCTTAAAATGATCTTGAATGCTCTCTAGATGATCTTGTGAAGTCTTGAAATGCTTAACTCTTGAATACTTGAATTGATAGCATGTCAACTTAATGAAATAATGATTTGAGAACTCATTTATATAGGCAATCCATCTAATATCCCATGTATTAGATCCCAAAGGCTGACATACATAAAATTTGAACTTAAAACCCAATTTTTCTTGCTGAAAACCTTGAAAATAGGCCAAATGGGACTCATTCGCCAAGCTAGACGAATGGGTCCCGCCTCGGTGGGACTCATTCTCCAAAAGTGGCGAATGGGTCCCACCTAGATGGGAATCATTCACCCAAAGTGGTGAATGGGTCCCACCTAGATGGGACTCATTTTCCTAGAGTGGTGAATGGGTCCCACATGGCCTATTTTGATTGCTAAAGTGTCGGGGAGTGTGTAAATTAAGTTTATTTGTTGATCTTGTTGGATTTTTTATTGAAATATGCCTTGGGATGCATAATATAGGGTCTTAGGGGCCTATTAATGATTATATTAAGGTCATAAATGCAAGAGGGCCCAAAATTCAATGTGAAAGTATAAATAAATATACTTTACATCATTAAATTAAGGAAAAATTGGGTCAATCTAGCTTAAAAGGTCCCTAAATCCTATGTGAATGTGTAAAACACATTACAACACTAGGTTAGGTCCACTTTATTTACAATCCTCCTAAATTTAATGTGAAAGTATAAATAAATACACTTTACAACACTAAATGAAGGAAAGGTTAGGTTATTTAGCTTTAATAGGGCTCAAAACCTAATGTGGATGTGTAAAATACATCACATTACTAGATCAAGGCGATATCAAGTCCAATTTACCATTAATTATTCCCGAATTAAGCAAGGAAAAGGTGTACTTGTTTCGTTGCCACAATTTTCATCAACAAAACGGTTTTCATTTTCATCAACAAAACAATTTTAATTTTCATTTCAACAAAAGGATCATTCTCATTTTCATTTTCAAATTCAATTTTAACAATTTGTATAAAAGATTCTTCTCTACGAATATTATCAATGTCAACATCCTTAAGTCCGACATCTTGTAAAACTTCTACAAAAATATTTTCCATTTCACTAAAATGTGGATTTGAAGATGTACCTGGATTTGTGCCTATTGAAACATTCTCCATAGAATTGAAAGGGGGATTTGAAGACATACTAGGACTAGCTAGTATAATCATAATATTTTCCAAATATACTTCTTACAAATTAGCATCATCTACAACCATGGTCTCCTCAATGTTTTTATCTTCAATAGTTGTGGAATTGGATGCTTCAGCATTATTCATTGATCAAATCCTCATTCTTCTATCCCTTTACCTTTTTCCCTCTTTCTCTTTCCTTGCTTCCATTTCTTGAGGAGTCAATGCCTTCCTATCTTTCCTCTTATTACGAGCTTGTGAACCCATGATTATAAAATTCTCAAGCACAAATGAATGTCAATAGTGAAATTCTTCCTCTTTTGTTCCTCCAAACGAGTAGAAAACAAACACAATTCCACTCAAAAAATTGTTCCCAAGATGCTTCCTTTCAAAAATTCAATCTACATTGCAAGTTGAAGACCCGAAAAGATAAAAATTGATAGAAACTAGGTGAATTTTTCACAGTCGGCCGGACATGTGAAATTGCAAAATTCATAATTATAATTTGCCAGTAAAAATTTTAGAAAAATGGTAAAAACAAAAACAAGATCCCATTTTATATCCCGTTAATAAAATGGGATCTCATTTCTATTTCAACGATCCGAATAATAAATTTTAGGAAACGGGGTCCCGTTTCTTAAATTTTGAATTTGTGGTCGGGTTTTTGGCTTGTTTTTTGATTCGAGAAAAGCCTTGGGGATCCAAGCCTAGGCTTTGGACTTGGTTTGACCTGCAAGTTGAAGGCCTGACAATGTCACAGGAAAATAGTGACTTTGGACATATGTTTGAAGACATTTTTTGCAAAAAAAATTGACGAAATTAAAACCCATTATAGATGAGACAGTGCAGATTCCACATATGTAATTTTTTTACAATTGGATTATTTTTTCTATTTATCAATTAATTTCTGATGAAACTTGATGAGGGCACAACCCGAGACACAGAAAATAACCCACAAACAAGAGAATAATTTTATTATTCAGAAAATGGAGCTTCTTACATGCAGATTATCTCAAATCCCCAAGTTCTACAACATATGCAAGCTACAGAAGCTACAGATTAACCCTTTCGCAATATGCGAGCTTGTCCCCAAAAAGTTACCCAAAAATTAGAAAACCCGCCCATAAATAGAGCTCCTCCTTAGTTTGGAGCCAAAACAACATTCAAATTGAGTTTAGGCGGTTTTGGCGCCGAAAATTTACAACAAGAAGTTCAAATTTGGAAAGGGCATTTGCAATGGTAACTTCTAGAAAGTGCGCCAACTTCGCGGGGCCATAACTTTTGATCCAGGACTCCGATTCGCGAACCGTTCGAACCGTTGGAAAGCTCTCGAAGTCAAGAACGCGCTCAAATTGCTACCGATTTTGGCAAGTTTTGGGGCCGATCCGGAAGCTCTAAGTGCCTCAAATCCCACTCGGAAGATTTTCAGGTGCAAATCTGGGCAACAAAAATTGCAATATCTTTCCACCCAGGAAGAGAAAATAAAAACCGTGAATTGGGAATTTTATTATGACGAAAAGGGTATCCAAAAATGTAAAAACACCTGAAAAATGATAAACTTGAAATTTCACTATTTTTGGGTGATGCAAGATTGCCCTTACACCACTGGATGCTCCTGCATCAGACACCCAGGGTAATTTGAGAAGTGACCCTGTCACGTCTCAGATGGTTGAGGAAAACCCAACCGGTCAACTGCTGCCTTAGATAACCAGGATGAATCTTCAACAGGCCTTCCTCTCTATTTCACCAGATATTCTTCATACTGCCTGTTTCTGGTACTCCTTCCCACACGGCTATCCAAGATTGCTTCAACCTCCTCCTTTTCTTTAGGAGGTGCTGGAATCCTACACTGTTCCATCATTGGTACTTCCTCTGCGCCACCGTCATGATACTCTGTCAAATCCAAAATGTTGAACACAGGGGAAATGTTGATTCCATCAGGCAACTCTACCTCATATGCATTCCCTGAATCATGCTTCTTTAAAATCTTACAGGGACCGAACTTCTTCATCTTCAATTTGTTATATGTTCCCACTGGAAACCTTTCTTTCCTCAAGTGGACCATCACTTCATCACCAATCTGAAAACTCCTTATACCTCCTTTTTTGATGCCTTAGCCTTATCGCATATTCATCTTGTTAATATGTTCTCTTACCTTCTCATGTATATCCTTGATGTGTTCTGCAAAATCTTCGGCTTCAGCACTTATTTTCTCCTCGTGGTCCATCTTCCTCAATTCTGGAGCTGTTCTGGGACTACCTCCATACACAATCTGGAATGGTGATCTACCAGTGCTTCTGTTGATAGAATTGTTGTAAGAAAATTCTGCCTGGGGTAAGATCAAGTCCCATCCCTTGGGTTTATCTCCTACCAAACATCTCGATGGTTACCCGGACTCCATTAACAACCTCTGTCTCCCATTTGTTTGTGGATGGTGTGCAGAACTGAACTTCAACTCTGTCTTCAGCTTCTTCCACAAGGTCCTCCAAAAGTACCCCACAAATTTGGTGTCACGATCTGAAACAATACTTTTTGGCAGACCATGTAGCCTCACCACCTCTTTGAAGAACAAGTCAGCAATGTGGACTGCGTCATGGGTCTTTTGACATGGGATGAAATGTGCCATCTTTGAAAACTGTCAACTACCACAAATACTGAATCATTCCCTCTTTGCGTCCTTGGCAAACCAAGAACAAAGTCCATACTTATATCCTCCCATGGCCTCTCTGGTACAAGGGGCTGATACAAGCTGTATTCTGACTCACTCCCTTAGCCATCTGACATACCCTACAACTTTGTACAAACTTCTTCACATCATGTGACAACTAAGGCCAATAATAATGCTCACTGATAATGGCAATGGTCTTATCCCGACCAAAATGTCCTGCCATTCCTCCACTATGCTTCTCCTTTATCGGGTTCTCCCTCATGGAACTCCTTGGGATACACAATTGACTTCCCTTAAATAACATGCCATCCTGGATTATGAAATCCAGCCACCTTGTCCTGTCCACTGTAACAGGTTCCTTGCATGCTTTCCAAGCTTCTGCAAAATCTGGATCTTTTGCATACAGTGTCTTGAGTTCATTGAACCCAACCACTTCAATCTGCATCTTGCATCATCAGTAGCCCTCCTACTTAAGGCATGCAACCCTATTTGACTTCCCACTCCACAGTGTTTCAAAACAAAGGGCGCTTCTTCTGCAAAACTCTACCCATTTCATATGCTTCTGATTTAATTTTTCCTAACTATTTAGGTACTGCAAGGCCTAATGATCAGTATATAGAACAAATTCCTTCGGCAACAAATAATGTCTCCATTTCTTTAATGCTTGAACTATTGCATAAAATTCCTGATCATATACAGAATACTTTCTCTTAGCATCATTTAACTTTTCACTGAAATAGGCAATGGGCTTACCTTCTTGGCTCAACACTGCTCCAATGGCACAACCACTGGCATCACAATCCACCTGAAACACCTTGTTGAAATCTGGGAGGGCTAGAACAGGTTGCTCTGTCACCTTCTGCTTCAACAGTTCAAAACTTTTTTCTGCTCCATTGCTCCACTTGAATTCTTTTCTATCCCTCTCATTGTTTCAGTCAGGGGTCCACAAATACTCGCGGAAGTTTCTAATGAAATTTCTATAAAACTAGCCAAACCATGGAAGATCCTCATTGGCGGTTCTTGGGGTAGGCCATTCGAGAATAGCCTTCACCTTCTTTGGGTCCATCTTGAGACCTTCTACCGAGACAACAAACCCCAAGTACACTAACTCCTTCACAAAACTACACTTCTTGAGATTAATCAAAAAATTCTTTTCTCTCAACTTTTCAAAGACTCTTCGAATATGCATCGGATGTCATCCAGCGTCTTACTAAAATCAAAATATCATCCTAAAGTACACAATAACAAACTTCCTAGAAATTCTTTTTTAGTACCTGGTTCATGAGCCGCATGAATGTGCTCGGTGCATTGGTTAGTCCAAAAGGCATGACTAACCACTCGTACAGGCCCTCTTTGGTCTTGAAGGCAGTCTTCCATTCGTCACCCTCTCGAATCCGGATCTGGTGATATCCACTCTTTAGATCAATATTTGTGAAGTACTGAGCTCCACTTAAACAGTCCATCAGGTCATCCATCCTTGGAAAGGGAAATCTGTACTTGATTGTTATCTTGTTTATGGCTCGGGAATCTATACACATCCTCCATTCCCCATCCTTCTTCGGTGCTAGTACTGCAGGTACTGCACATGGACTCAAACTCTCCCGTATCAAGCCCTTCCTCAACAACTCTTGAACTTGTCTGTTCAACTCCTCATTTTCTGTTGGCGTCATTCTATGAGCTGCCTTATTTGGCAAACTGGCTCCTGGAATCAAGTCAATCTGATGACTGATCCTCCTTATTGGCGGTAAACCCTCAGGTACATTATCAGAAACAATATCTTGAAACTCATCCAACATCCCAAAAACTTCTTCTGGAACTTTCTCACTATCCTCATTGCTCATTCTAGGAATCAATGCATAACACACACGCTCATGCTTCATACCTTCTAAAAATTTTCTTCCATCTACATAACAAATTCTTGCACTACTGCATACCTTTTCTTCGGTCTCCTTTAGGGGTTTCAACTTGTGACGAATCCCATCCTTTGTCAAGGAATATTTGTTTGCATGGCCATCATGTATAGCTCGCCTATTGAATTGCCACGGCCTCCCCAACAACATGTGACATGCATCCATGGGGATGATATCACAGAGTACCTCATCATGGTAGCTTCCGATCTTGAATTTCACTAGGCACTGCTCATTGACCAAAACTTTGTGGTCTTTCTGCAACCAGGCAATCCGATATGGATCGCGGGTGTCTTTCCCTCTTGACTTCAACTTTGTGACCATCTCCTCACGATACCAAATTATCCCGATTGCTCCCCGTCAATAATGACATCATGACATTTTTCCTTCACACTTGCGCATGCGAAAGCGATTCTTTCACATTACGGTTCCTTTTCAACCCGGTCACTAGGGCTCTCACGATCACTAGGGCTTCTCTCCTTTCAACATCATCTGAATGTTCAGATTGGGCCTCCTCATCTACATGCGCAACCCTTCCACGACCTTCTGGCCTTTTGTCTGCCCTTCCTTGGTGTTGTGGACATTCATGGGCTCGATGCCCTTCTTCACCCTGCTTGGGCTGCGTTCCTCTGACCACCTCTTCAGGATCCTTGTCCATATCTCCCTGCGTCCTCTACCTCTTTGATCACCGCTGTTTTGATCACGAGGTAGGAGATTGTCATTCGAAAGCCCGGTACCCACATCTTCACTTTTCTTTTCATCATCATTTGACTTCTGAAGGTACGCCATTGCCTTAAGCTTTGACCTCCTCGTCCTTTTTTTGCTTGCCATCAAATATTTTGTTCGACTTCTCTTCCACCTTCAAAGCAAACTAATACACATCCTCAATGGTGGTCATTCTAACTAGGCTTAACTCCTCCTGAATGCTCGGTCATAACCCATTAAGATATTGGGATACCTTCTCCTTATTGGCCTCTTGTGGCGGCCGTTACATTGATTATCTTGTGAAAATCTTGTTATATTCTCTGAGATCTGCTTCCTTGCTTCAACCCTTGCAATTTCTTCAAGCGGATCACAACTCGCCAGTCCAGCGGTATGAGCCTTCGGTTTCTCCACCATCACGATCCGGCATCTAATAGTGATCTTGACTTTTCCTCTTGATTTCTTTCCAACTAGACCTCTTTCCACCAAATACTGGAATGGCCCTTCAGCTTCATTTTTGTAAACTTAACCCGATCTGGGTCCTCTATTTCCTCATACTCAAAATATTCTTCTAGCTCATTGATCTAGTCGATCAACTTTTCCGGGTTTAGACTTCTAGAATAGCTGGGGACTTCTACTCTAGGTCTTTTCCTATCTTTGGAAATGGCCCTTATTAGCGCGTTTGGTCTTGATCAATTGCTTCTTCGCACCTCTTCACCCTCTGAACCTTCTTCCTCTCCTTCATCCTCACTTTCCTCCCTCGAGGTTTAACCCTCTTCTCAAGCTGCTCTTTATAGCAGCATCAACTGTCTGCGGGTGCGATTACATCTCTTCCGCATCTGCCGCCTCGACCACCTCACAGCACCCTCGCCTACGGGCATCACTCTTGAGGCATCTTTCTTGACCTTGACCCACAACCACGGTCCTTGTGAACTGCCTCACGATGACGATCTGTCCACACGCTCAAGAAAACCCGCTCTGATACCACTTGATGAGGGTACAACCCAAGACACAGAAAATAACCCACAAACAAGAGAATAATTTTATTATTCAGAAAATGGAGCTTCTTACATGCAGAGGATCTCAAATCCCCAAGTTCTACAACATATGCAAGCTACAGAAGCTACAGATTAACCCTTTCACAATATGCGAGCTTGTCCCCAAAAAGTTACCCAAAAATTAGAAAACCCGCCCATAAATAGAGCTCCTCCTTAGTTTGGAGCCAAAACAACATTCAAATTGAGTTTAGGCGGTTTTGGCGCCGAAAATTTACAACAAGAAGTTCAAATTTGGAAAGGGCATTTGCAATGGTAACTTCTAGAAAGTGCGCCAACTTCGCGGGGCCATAACTTTTGATCCAGGACTCCGATTCGCGAACCGTTCGAACCGTTGGAAAGCTCTCGAAGTCAAGAACGCGCTCAAAATCCGCTATGCCAATTTTGGTAAGTTTCGGGGCCGATCCGGAAGCTCTAAGTGCCTCAAATCCAACTCGAAAGATTTTCAGGTGCAAATCTGGGCAACAAAAACTGCAATATCTTTCCACCCAAGAAGAGAAAATAAAAACCGTGAATTGGGAATTTTATTACGACGAAAAGGGTATCCAAAAATGTAAAAACACCTGAAAAATGATAAACTTGAAATTTCACTATTTTTGGGTGATGCAAGATTGCCCTTACACCACTGGATGCTCCTGCATCAAAACTAGTCCACAAACTTGAAATATCAAGGTTTTTTACTATTTTAATAACTTTTTGTTAAAATATTTTTTTGTAAAACAAATTGCACAAAAACGTACTTGAGAAAATTCTTTTCAATTTAAAAAAAATTAAAAATGATAAGTTTAGGTCATCTTATGTGTGATGTACACAACAATTTTTCAAAATGACAAATATGGCTAATAATTTTTTTATTTTTTTTTAAATTCAATTAAAAATTACAAAAATATCAAAAATGTGCTTCGATGAGTTACAAATCTTTTCCCAAAAGGATTTAGAAAAATACAATTATTTAGGTCAAAATATGGATCATGTACACGTTCATGGTATAGTAAAAAAAGCGACTTTTAAATAGTGGTTTTTAGAAACACCTATTGAAAATCAATTTGTAGCATCTGGGTATTGAAATAAATTATATATTTAGAAACTAGACTCTGAGTACTACATTTTATGATTAGTGACTTATTCCAAGATTCCATCTCTAAGTGCTTCAAATTTTGAAAATCAAGGAAAACACTTCCACTTTTTGGCCAAAAAGTGGACTCAACTTCTTGCCAACACCAATACATTGGGTTAATTAACAACTAATAATAGTGGAAGCAAAAATAGCAAGAAGCCAATCACAGATACACAATAACATATAATTACCTAGGAAATC
The DNA here is from genome assembly GCA_007258455.2 of Sequoia sempervirens. Lineage (NCBI taxonomy): Eukaryota > Viridiplantae > Streptophyta > Pinopsida > Cupressales > Cupressaceae > Sequoia > Sequoia sempervirens. Next base: position 74,598,863 of record VDFB02047230.1, on the reverse strand, counting down.
CTAGTTTGGGGAAAAACCTGCAAATGTTGAATCTTCTATTCAACCTAACAACAACTTTCCTTACAGAATACAATAATATTGGTTTGCTACAATGATGATACATATATAGCCTTGCTGATTTACATCACCGTGAAAGAGAAAATAAACTTTCCTTACAAAAATTGGCCTAACTTACAAAAAATCACTCTTGGTGTTATCTCCACCTCACAAACTCGAAAACATTCTATTAATGAATAATAAGAAAACATGTTGCTAAATATCCAAGTTGAGTTGCTTTTCAACAACTCCACACCCCACCTTTCCAGCTACAAAAATCAACACTCCCTCTTAGCGAGGAATGTGTTATGCACAACACCCAACTTATCCCAAAATAATACAAACTTACTCTTCATCAAGGCCTTGGTTAGGATATCTGCTATCTGTTCGTCCATAGGAATGTATTGGAGCTTCACTGTCCCCTTCTCCACACAATCTCTGATGAAGTTGTACTTGATCTCAATGTTCTTTGACTTGTCATGAAACACTGGATTCTTAGAGAGTTTGATACAACTTTGATTATCACAGTGAATTACTATAGGATCTAGCTCTTGATCAAAGAGCCCATCTAGAAGTTTTCAAAGATAGATAACCTCACATGTAGCCATACTGGCTGCCATATACTTGGCCTCCACAAAACTCAATGCAATTGACTTCTATTTCTTGTTGTACCAAGAGACTAATGTTGATCCCAAACTAAAACTACACCCTGAAGTGCTCTTCCAGCCAGCTGTACTGCCCGCCCAATTTTCATCGGTGAACCCCTCAAGCTTCACTCTATCCTGTTGAATATACTGCAACCCATAATCAATTGTGCCTCGTAGGTACCTCAAAACATGCTTCTTAGCTATCCATTGCACACATTTAGGTTCCACCATAAGCTAACTAAGTGAGTTCACTACAAAAAAAATGTCTAGCCTGGTGTTGAACAGATATATAAGAGAGCTTATCAATTGTCTGTATAAATTTGGGTCCACTGCCTCTAATTTGGAAGCATCAATCTTCTTCCAGTTGGTCACAAGTGGCATGGACATGGGATTACATTTTTCCATCTTGAATTGCTTCAGGATATCAATTAAGTACTCCCCTTATTTGAGGAAGATCTTCCCCTCTTTTTGCCACAACTCTAATCCCAAAAAACAGTGCATCAACCCTAAGTCCTTCATCTCAAACTATCCTACAAGATCCTAGTTGCAGTGTGTTATGAGCTCCTATGACCTTGTGAGAAACAAGTCATCAAAATACAACACCAATATGAGAAGTTTTCCCTTCACCTGAACATAGTATATTTTTAGATCTTCCTCACTCTTGACGAAGCCCGGGATCTGCAAGTAACTGTTAATACATGAATACCATGCCTTGGGAGCCTGCTTGAGCCCATACAATGCTCTTTTCAACTTGCATACATGAGAATCCCTCCCATGTGCTTCAAATCCTTTTGCTTGTTCTATGTGAATCTCTTCCTTAATCACTCCATTGAGGAAGGTCATCTTTACATCCATCTGGTGAATCCTCCAACTCATTTGTGCTACTACAAAAACTGATAGCTCTTATGGATGACTACTTGGCTACCGGAGTGAAAGTCTCATCATAGTCAATCCCTTCCTTCTAATAAAACCCCTTAGCCACAAACCAGGCTTTGAACTTTTCCACACTACCATTTGTAGTGTGCTTAATCTTATACAACCATCTCGAGCCCACCAAAGACTTACCTTCTAGCCATGGTACTACCTCCCACACACTATTCTTCATGATGGAAGAATACTCTTCCACCTTGGAATCCCTCCATACTTGGTGCATGGACGCCTCCTAAAAGCTGGAAGGCTCCACTTCAATTAATTCTCATAAGTGCCACATACTCAAAATAACATCTGAGAGCCTTTCTCTGTCTAATTAGATCTTGTGGATCACCAACATATTCCCAGGCCTCTCTCAATGTCTTCTCATCCGCTCTATTTCTCCTCTTCTTAGTACTAGGAATACGAGACTATGAAATTATCTGTTCTTCCTTCTGATCAACCTGCTCAGCCTGCTTGCTCTGCTCTCTAGCTTGTGTGACTTAAGTTTGAGGAATTTGTGTTGCCTCAACTGTGGGTGAGAGCTCCTCCTCATTCATCAAGTTGCTAGACTTTTGAAGAGCCTTCTCTTCTTCAAACTTCACATATCTATGAACAACTATTTTCCCTAGGGCGGGAATGTAAACCTGATAGGCCTTAGAAGTTTCATTGTACCCAATAATGATACCCTTCTCTACAGTTGGTTCCAACTTGGTTCTCTTCTCCATAGGAATATGACAATACACAAGGCATCCAAAGATGTGAATGTCCCTCAAATATGATTTCTTACCTGTGAACGCCTCTTCTGGAGTCAATTTTCCCAACACTTTGTGGGGGCTCTTATTTTGCAAATACATAGTTGTATTGCAAGCTTCTTCCCTTAAGAACCAAGGTAGATCCTGATCATGAAGCATGGCCTTACCTACTCCAACTATAGCCCATTTGTTTGTTCAACAACCCCATTCTGCTGAGGGTTGTACAAAACTGTCAACACTTTCTTGATACCTTCTTGAGCACAAAAATATTTGAAGGCATTCAAGGTATACTCGCCACCATTATCAAACCTTAGTAACTTGATATTTCTCCCTGTTTGGTTCTCCACGAGAGCCTTAAACTCTTTGAACCTACTGAAGACCTCATCTTTATTCTTTAGAAAATATATCCATGTCTTCTTGGAGAAATTAGGAATGAAAGTAACATAATACTCTTACCCATTCAAGGATAATGTTGTCATGGACCCACACACATCTGAGTGTACAAGATTCAAAATCCCTTTGGATCTAGTTTTGCTGCTTGGAAAACTAGTCTTGGTATATTTCCCAAGAGTACATCCCTTGCACACCTCATGCTTATCTATCTTCATCTCAGGAAGCCCTGCCACTATTTCCTTGAGAACATTAAGTGCTCCATACTAAAGATGAGCCATCCTCCTATGCCATAATTCTCCTAGCCCTGTACAACTGCTTACCAACACATGTGCTAGCTCAAGTTGTAATTGAAACAAGCTGCCATGTCTGACTCCAATAATTTTTGCATCCTTATAATCCTTAGGATGAATATAGAATTTTCCCCTCTCAAAGGTCACGATGTAATCCTTGTCCTCCAAAGTAAAAAGGAAGATTAAATTTGTTTTCATGCTAGGGACATACAACACATCCTCCACTACTAGAAGTTTGCTAGACTCTCTCTGAAACTTGACCGTGCCAACACCAGTTGCATGGTACTTGGCATTGTTTACAAGCTCAATATAGAAATACAACTTCTTCTCCTCCAACTTGGTGAAACATTCCAACTTGGTGAAACATTCTTTGACTCCCGTCATGTGTTTCCCACTGCCAATATACCATACACTATTGGCAATTGAAGTCGAGAGATAGGCAATGCGTGAAAAATCATTCTCAAATTGTGTTGCAAACTCGTCCACCTCTATTGTAGCAACAACTTGCTTCTTCTCCTTGTCCTTCTTTTTCTTATTGAGACACTCACTAGCATAGTGACCCAACTGATGGAAGCAAAAACACTTTATCTTGCTCAGATATTTCTTCTTCCCATTCTTAGAAGAAGAGCCTTTTGTTTTCCCTTTATTGGACTTCTGCTTACCCTTGCTTGCAAGAGCAATATTTTCTTCATCTTTTCCCTTCTTCGTATGATCTCCTTGATGAGAACTTTCATGAATCTCCTCCTGAACAAAATCATCCCAAAGCCTCGCCCAGTCGGGTAGGCGATCTCTGCCAACAACACACTCGACAAACACTTCCTAGTGCTTCGAAAAACCATTCAAGGCTATTCGCACTAGCTCATCTTCAACAATCATCTCTCCAACAACAACCAAATCATCCTTGACCTGTGTCACCTTAGACAAGTAAGAGGTCACACTCTCACCCTTGGACATCTTGATGTTATGCAATTTTTCCTTGAGCATCATCTTACGACTCTGATAATCACTTTGATAAAGTTTTGTGAGCATATCCCACATTTCCTTGGCAGTTTCTTTCCCTGATAGATGAGGAATTAAATGATCTCTTACCCCATCAAGGATAATCCTCTGAGCCTTGGCCTCCTTAACTTCATGTGACTCTAGGGCATTAGCATCATTTGTTGGTGGTGTCACCTATGTACTAGCATGGATCCATAACCTCTTCTCCTTGAGAATAGATATAATTCAAACCTTCCACTATAAGAAGTTAGATGCACCCTCAAGCCTGTCCTCATATCAAACACTGGTTGCCATAGTCATAGAAGAAACTAGAGACAAAATTTTGATTTTTTTTCTTGAAATTTGCGTCACAAATCTTGGCTTCGTATTAAGAGTTTAGTGCTTTGATACCATGTTAATTTCTTATAACCCAGCTATAGATTGATTACTCAATAAAATTCATAGAATAGAATCAAAACATTTTATCTATCTGATTTATAACAATTAATACACTGAGTTAATTAACAACTTATAATAGTGAAAGAAAAAATAACAAGAAGCCAATCACAGATACACAATAACACATAATTAACTAGGAAACCCCAGTATGGAGAAAAATATGCAATTTTTGGATCTTCTATTTAGCCTAACAACAAACTTTCCTTACATAATACAATAATACTAGTTTGCTACAACGATGATACATATATAGCCCCGTTGATTTACATCAACGTGCAAGAGAAAATAAACTTTCCTTACATAACATGGCATAACTTACACATAAAATCGCTCTTGGTGTTATCTCCACCTCACAAACCTAGAAGCATTCTATTAATGAAAAAATAAATATTTTGTTGTTAAACATCCAACTTGAGTTGCTTTTCAACAACTCCACACTCCACTTTTCAAGCTACAAAAAATCAACAAGATGACCATACAATTGTTGACATATCACCTTTTAATATTTTAAGCTCTCATGCTAATTTCTTAATTACCACAATCTATGAATTCAAATCTTCACATACAACAGTGGAACACTAATAGTTTAGCTTTCTCAATAAAGGAAGAGTAGAACTTTGTGCAACCAAGTAGCACAATTTTATCTTCTCTCTTTGATTTGTTTATAAAGAAGACTTCAACTGCTTAATTACTTAAAAATACAAGAAAACATTTAAAAATTTGAGCAGATGGTTAAGTGGCTAAATGGGACCATGTTTTAATTATGATGTAACGTTTATTTTTTATTATTTATCTTAATTTTTTATACTGTAGATTATAATATTATAGTAAAATCAAAGAAGGTAACATTATGTTCACATAGTGAAGTGCTAACTTTTTAATATAGATAGTGATTATCTTTCTAGCTAAAAAAAATAGTTGATTTGAAGCTCTCACTTCTGCATTGACACCTTTGTATATCATTTGATAAATGACTTGCTAATTGACTTCATGTTCTCCACAAAATTATGCAAAAAAAGAACTCAAAATTTTCCCTAATTGACCTTCCACACCTCTTCGACGTACCCATTGCACACCAAGGTGCAATTGCTAGTAAGTAGATGCATCAAAATTAAATTGAGTACTCCAATAGATCTCCTAGCTAACACTAAATCTCCTCGAACCAACCTACAACTTCATCTATCAAATGGCATGTGCACTCAACCTCAATATCAAATATTTTATAAATTGAAAGGAAACTTCATGCTAATTATGTATTTTGCAACACATCTATGAGATTATAGATGATAGATAATAAATTTTCATATTATTTATAAAGATTTAATAGCGTTTTCCTAACATCGTTAAAACAAATAACTTGGAATCACATAGACTTAACAATACAATGACTAGAATTCTAAAGCCAAGATACACATTGGCATTATTGTTTGACTAAAACACTTATCGACATTGTACTAGCTTAACAATTTTGACAAATGAGAGAAATACTAACCTTTTTCCCTATGATTTTGATAGTAGGCAACTAAGGAACCCTTAGATACTTCATCTTTATACCCACATCATTGCTAAACCATCACATTGCTCCCTCCAATGATGTTCACTCTTTTGTATAGTATTTGTTAAATTTAATTAAAAATTGTGTAAGAAACCTTAGATAATACCAACAGTTGATTATAGAAGTGTGTTATCCATGTTTATTTCGTAATAAGTCATTAATCAATAATAATTATTAATTTTGGGGGGGTAATATAGATCTTTAGTGCAAGGAGCTTGATGGGGTATTATAGATGTTTAATAAATATTAACAATTATTAATTTTGATTATAGAATATAAAAAAATTAAAAATTAAAATATAATCCAAAACAAATATTATTATTTATACATTATTGAGTATATGTTGATTATATGCTGATAAGGGTGTGGTTCGATGGTCAAGTCACGTGATTGTAGTGATGGCCACCAGGGTTCAAACCCTCGCTGGGCCAAAGTGCTTGCAGGCCTTGTGCTCGTAGGTTTGGTAGTTTCTTGTGGTTTCTTGTACCTTTTAAGTTTTCAGAATTAAGTACATATAAGAGCGTTTTCCTAAGCTTATTACATATATAATTTTCCTTCATTGCGACCTAATTATAATTGATATTGTTTGTCATTTATATTTTTTGGATTATTTTTAGCAACTTGCTCAATTTTGTAACATAGGATAAGATTGATGACACAACCAAATAATTAAAATCGATGATTCTCCCAAAGGTGTCATTCTCATGGATTCACTTGTGACACATTATTCACCTATTTATAAAGAAGAATAAAAGAGCATTGGAAATGACTACAAAAGATTTGGGTATGACATTTGAGTCTCATTAATTAGTTGAACAAATATGATGTAATGTCTAACATCTACCTTTGGAATATTATACTAATAAGATTTATTTTATTTTATTAAATAAGAAACAAATATCATTATTGTTGAGGAATATTCTTAATATATTTAAAATAAATCATTATTAAAATATAACTCAAATAATACTTAATCAATACTATCAATTATTTTCATTATTATAATCCTTAATAAATACAAACTATAATATATAATTACACTTAATAAATTATCTATAATAAATTATTTAATTAAACAATTTTGATTATAATATTATTAACCAAACATGTCTTGATTATAAGATATAACATATTTAATTAAATAGTTTTGATTGTAATATTATTAAGAAAACAAGTCTTAATTATGAGGTATAAGAATTTGACTTAATTATTTGCTTGTTAAACTCTTACATAGCATCCAAATAACCATAATTAATCAAAACACAAAATCTTAAAACTTATATCATCGCTAGAATCCATAAAAAAACTAGATGGCTGGGCGATAATAGAGATCAACTCACCTGATTTTCTCTCCACGACTTACTTTGTTTCAGACTTGATATTAAGTACTGCCAACCTACAGAAAAATCCATTTTACAGTCGGAGAAAATATTTGATTAATTAAAAGAAAAGGTACACCGTCGAAGTAGACACTTGTGTCACATCAGAAACTCTTCACTTAATGCCTTATCACATAATTAATATTATATTCATGCAGAAGGCTACAAACATCTTGTCTAGAGCTTAAGAATAATGGTCTGAATCCTCGTAATATTTTGTTTGCAAATTCTGTACATTTAAGTTTGCCCATTTATTCTCAGGTAGGCCACTGGCCATGGTTTCAATGGGTTTTTTGTTTTTTTTTAGGCATTTGTATCCGACCGGATGATTTTTTTGCTGTGTTTTATTTCATTGTAAAATAATTCTATTTTTATCATTAAATTAAAGCATTGGTTGTGTGGTTTCATGTATAGCCCGTTTTCCTACTCAATATTTAGCTGTATGACCAAACAATTGTTTTTCATTTATATAAATTCATTTTGCACGTAAAATCGTGTCATTCCATGTATTCACCTAGGTGGAATCATGGAACTGGACCAATCCTGCCATTGTTGAAACTCTCTGATTCAGGCCATATGCCTCATGAATGTATACCCGTTGCAAAACTAGAATTAAACAGTTGATTTCTTCGCTGTTAATGAAGCTTTAGAAAAGATGGCACAAGAGATACAATAGAAAGGATTTTTTAAGCGTTAGGCTTTAGCTTATGTGACTTCTTTGCCCTGATTAGTCATGGCGCCTAACGTTAAGAATGATTGCAATGTTTTTAAGTTTTAAATTTTTTGTCAACAAATTTGCAGATACAATTTTTTCTTTTTCGGGCCTCACAGGGCCTAATTTTGTAACCATTTTATTTTTGCAATGAAAAAATCTTGTAGAAGATGTTATATTAATTAATATTTGCTATTTTTCTGCAAGAACGTCATCCTTCTGCTTGCCATTATGAGCTTCACATGTGGTGTCCACCAATTGCAAAAAAGACGCAGTTTCCTTCGTAATCTTTGTACATAGTACATACACCCCATCTTCCCACCCATTACAAGCAGTTGAGATCTAAACTTTAAATTATATTGTAGTGGCAACAAGAAGATGCGAATATTAATTCATAGTGTACTCGCATTCTACTTTGTGGGCACTTCATTCACTCCTGTAAACGTGACAAGGGAAAATGGTGTTGTGGAGGAGGGCATTGTCTATGCAGGTGACAATTTGCACTGGCTTATCGGATGTCGGAACTGGCTATGGAGCATACAAATTCACTACCCGTGGTTGTACACTGCCCGTAATTGTCAGACCTTGAAAAAAGAAATTAATGGATAAAAATATAATTACAACCCTAACCCTAATTCTAACCCTAACCCTAACCCTAACCCTAACCCTAATCTTACTACTAACTCTAACCTAACCCTAATCCTAATTTTATCTCTAACCCTAATCTTACCACTAACACTATCCTAACCCTAATCCTATTTTTATGTCTAACCCTAACCCTATTCTTATCCCTAATTGTAACCCTAAACTTATTCATAACTTCAACCTTAATCCTAACCCTAACCCTAACCCTAACCCTAACCCTATCCCTATCCCTATCCCTAATTTTAACCCCAACCCTAATCTCTAACACTAAATATAACCCTAATCCTTACCCTCATCCTATTTCTAAGCCTAACCCATTTTATACATGCTAGCTCCAACCCTAACCCTACTGCTCATCTTAAACATAATCCTAAACCTAACCCTAACCCTATCGCTCATCCCAAACACATTTTTAAACTTAACCCTTTTTATATATGCTAACCATAACCCTAACCCTAAACATAATCCTAACCCTAATACTAACTCCAACCCTAATACCACTTATATCTCTAAACCTAGCCCTAACCCTATTCCCAATAATAAAATTAATCCAATCCCAACCCTAATAAAAGTTTGAACCTAACCATGTTTGACCCCTAACTATAACTTACATTAATTTTTTATATTAAATATACTAAAATATTATTATTTGTCTAATAATATAATAAAATAATATAGTATAATTATATATATATTGGTGGTGGTATCTGTCTGGGGCTCCCCATTTCGCCTTCTGTTGCGAGGGTTTTAGTCTGGAGGTCAGCGTGGTGTGGTTTCCTACTTGCAGTTTTATTCTAGGGTTGCTGAGGTTTGACGTTTTGGGCTCTTATGTGGGGTGGGATTTGGTTCAAGGTTGTTTTGTGTGGAGTTCATGGATTTACAGGGTGGCTCAGAGGAGGTGAAAAGAGATGATACTATGATGGAGGCTGGGAACGAGGTTTTCAACTCCTCTTCTTCGCACGAGGGTTTTTCCAGGATCAATGGTTTTAAAGTGCAAAAGGTTAATGGTTGTTTGGAGAGGGCTCAAGCCCGCCCAGTGGTGGTTATTCAGAAGGAGGCGGTTGTAGAAGATCTAGAATATTTCAATAAGCATGTTCTAATTTGTAAGTTTCTAGGAATGCGGGTCTCTTTACCTTTCCTCGAACCCTAGATTCAGAAGACATGGAATCCAAAGGGGGATTTTGAGATCCTGCTTGCTGCAAATAATTTCTTCCTGGTGGATTTCTCATGCATTTCAAATAGAAATAGGGATTTTGAAGGTGGCCCATACTTCTACAATCAAGTTGGCCTGTTCATTAAACCATGGCATGCTGGCTTCATTTCGGTGGAGGAGTTGCCAACTAAGGTCCCGGTGTGGGTTCGTCTTCCTCGACTGCCGCTTGAATGCTAGAGGAGTGATATTCTACAATCTATTGCATTAGCGTTGGGTAAGCTGATTGGTCCATCTCAGCAAATGTTGGAGAAGAAGATCTTTTCCTATGCTCGGGTTTGTGTGGAGATTGATTTGAGTCAGCCTTTGCCTGATTCTATTGATCTGACAGTGGGTTCTAGTTTGTGGACATAGCCCTTGGATTATGAAACCCTGCCGTTTAGATGTCGGTTATGCCGTGAGTATGGTCATCTTCAGAGGAGGTCTCCACGTGTTGTTGGTGTGGGTAACTCAAGGAATGGGAAGGATTCTTCAAGCTTAGGATCTGAGAAGGGAAAAGAACCTATGCGGGGGGTGACTGTAGATAATGATGGGTTTGTACCTATTAGGACACGAAATAAAGGTTGAGGGATGAAGAGGACTTTTCAGGACTGCTAGGGGGAGGGGGTTTTCAACAGGTTTGAGGCACTGAATGATTTAATCCATGAGGAGGGAGTCTCTCCTGACATGCATGTGGAAGCTAACCCAATTACTTCTCCAATTCTAGAGCTAATGGCTCTTCTGTCTTCAACTTCTAACCCTTCATCAACTCCTGGGGAAGTAAAAGATTCTTATTTTCTTTCCCCTGAGATGGGGCTTGGGGACCTGTGTATGGGAACTGGTACTTCTTTGGTCTCTGCTAATGTAGGAGTGAGCTTAGCTGGAGGTTCGGGTTCTGGAGGCACTGCAAAGAATAAAGCTTCTGCTTCTTCTCATCTTTTGGGTGTGCATCAAAAGTCCCTGAAAAAGAGTACTCCTGACAAGTCCCAAAAGGTGGGTAGGAAGAAAGATCAAGAAAAAGTAAAGATGGCTGGTGAGACGTTGGTTGAATCTGGGTCAGTGAAGACCCTGGATACTCACTTTTCCCAACCCTCACGATGATTGTGCTTTCATGGAATGTGATGGGTATGAATAGCATTCCTAGACAAAAGGCTATTCGGGATTTGGTTCGGGCTCATTCTCCGGATTTGGTGTTTCTCCAAGAGATGAAGTTATCTGTTGATAGTATGATGCAGAGTGCTTCTAAAATTTGGAATAGATGTTTATGTCAGTGTGTGGGGGCGCTGGGGAGCTCTGGAGGTCTTGCCTGTTTTTGGGATCCTTGGCGAATCTCTCCTATTTGGTGGTTTTCCAATAGATTCTCCATCTCTCTTGTTGCGGTAAGTTTGGAGACAAGGGAAAGAGTTTTTCTGTCGAACATTTATGCTCCATCGGATGTTCCTGGTAAGAATCTTTTATGGTCACATATAAATTTTTTGAGATCTTTGGATCCCTTGTTACCTTGGATCATGTCAGGTGACTTTAATGCAATTGTCTCTCTTGAGGAGAAAAGGGGGGGTGTACCTCGTCTGGATGCATCCTCTGATCTTTTGAGGGAGAACCTAGCTCAACTTCGGCTTGTGGATATAAAACCCTTAAATGGAACGTTTACCTGGAATAACAGGAGGCTTGGGGAAGAAGCTATTTCTGAAAGATTGGATAGGTTCCTGGTTTCCAGTTTCTAGGTTAGTGACAAGTGGCTAACAAGCTCTGAAATCTTGGATTGGCGAGGATTGGATCACTGGCCAATCAAGTTCTTGGCTCGCTTAGCTAGTGGTTCTAAGAAGTAGACTTTTAAATTCCAGATTATGTGGCTCAGGGAGGAGGGTCTTTTTGACTTAGTGTCTAATTGGTGGGTTGAAGGTCGACCAGCTTTTGGGACTACTATGTACACTTTTATGAAGAGGCTTCAATATGTAAAGTATAAACTAAAGCATTGGAATAAGTTTCAGTTTAGCAATGTGTTTCAGCAGAAAAGGGTTGCCCAGGAGAATCTGAATTCTATCACCAGGCAGATCAGGGAGCATGGGATTGATGTGGCTTTGAGTAGGTTAGAGGATGAAGCAGTCAAAGTACTTGAGGAATGGTAGCTTTGGGAGGAAATTTTTTGGAAGCAGAAGGCTCGTGTTAATTGGCTTCAGGAAGGGGATAAGAATACCTCTTTCTTCCATAACTCGGTCAAGGCTAGAAGATAGGGCAATACTATCTCTTCTCTTCGTTCTTCTGAGGGATCTGTTTTGTCTTCCTTTGTGGAAATTTCTAATGAGGCAGTTCGTTTCTTCTCTAATCTTTTTTCTGAAGATACCCCGTTAGCCAATGTGGAGGAAGACTCTATCCTGGCTTGCATCCCTCCTTTGGTGACAATGGATATGAATGCCTCTCTTCTCCAACCAATTTCTTTGAGGGAGCTAGAGGATGTGGTGTTTTAGTTGAAAAAGGGGAAGGCTCCTGGTCCTGATGGGTTCCCTGTTGAGTTCTATCAGGAATTTTGGGAAGTGATCAAGCTTGACTTGCTGGAAGTTGTACAAGAGTCTCTAAGGAATAAGCAATTGCTGAGAGCTATGAATGCTACTTTTCTTGCTCTTATTCCAAAGCGTGGGGGTGTCGATTCTTTAGATCTCTTTTGACCAATTGCTTTGTGTAATGTGGTGTATAAAATCATCACAAAACTAATTGTTGAGCGCTTGATGCCTTGGTTGGATAAGTTAATCTCAGAGGAACAAGGGGGCTTTGTGGCAGGTAGACAAATTCTTGAAGGAATTGTGATTGCGGTGGAGGCTATTCATTCTATGGCCTCTTCAAGGGAGAAGGCTATGTTTATAAAGTTGGACATGTCAAAAGCCTATGACAGGGTCAAATGGGAATTTCTAATCAAAATTCTTGGAGCCTTTGGTTTCAGTAGTGAATGGATCGACTAGGTCATGTGTTGTGTAAAGACGCCATCCTTTTTGGTTCTCATAAATGGGGAATCCTCTGCATTGTTTGGAACCTCAAGAGGTCTTCGACAGGGAGATCCTTTATCCCCTTATCTGTTTATTTTGATGGATGAAGGTTTGGGAAGGTTCATTAAGTCCCAGGTTGTGGCTGGGCATATACATGGATGGCACTAGAACAACTCCCTTGCTCCTCAAACACATCTTCAGTTTGTGGATGACTCAGCCTTGATGGGGGTTGCTAAGGTGGTGGAAGCGGTTGCTTTTCGTCAGACTTTGGATTGCTATCTGGCTGCCTCAAGACAATGCATTAATGAAAGTAAGTCTTGCATTTATTTCTTTAATACCCCTAGGCTTATTCAACAACGCATTGCCAGGATCTTAAGGTTTCAGGTGGGGAATCTCCCCTTTACCTATTTGGGAATCCCTCTAGATGTGCGCCCACCTCCCAAGTGTTTTTGGTAGGAGGTGATTGATAAATTTCATGGACTGGTTTGTCATTGGACATATAGATGGTTATCAACAGTGGGCATAGTCACTCTTTTAAAGTCTATTGTGCAAGCTCTTCCTATTTATAGATGTTTTGTGATGACTGATCCTTCAAGTTTCATTAAGGATTTTGAGGGGCTTTGTAGGTAGTTTCTTTGGTTGGGTAATCTCCTCTCGAGAAGGTGGAGCTTAATTAAGTGGGAAGTTGTTTGTCGGCCGAAGCAGGATGGTGGATTAGGATTGTGTAGAGCATATTGGAATGGACAAGCATTGGCTACTAAGTTGTATTGGAGGTGGTGTTCGCTTCAGCATCAGACTTGGGCCAAGATTCTTACCTTCAAGTATCCTGGGGAGGTGGATGGCACGGATGTTCCTCGCTTTAGTCTTTTGGGAAGAGGGTCTATGATTTGGGAAACTCTCAAGAGGGGAGCTCCGTTGATTAAACAAAGTTTGTTCTGGATTTGCAATAGAGGTTATGATTCTCTCTTCTGGCTTGACTCTTGGGATGGCTTCCCACCTATCCTCTCCTCTCATCCTCATTTGGAGAATTTAAGTAGGATTTTTGTTCAAGCTAGCTAGAGCAGAGTGATGGACTTCAAAGCCCCTCTGGTATTGGGGCAGACAGTCATTTATCAGTGGAAGGTTATGCACGAGTGGCCTCTAGGCAGTTCCTTGGAGGATAGGATGGAATTGTCCTCCATTTTAGCCAATAGAGTGTGTTGTTCGCTTCCGGAGAGGGATGTGTTGGCTTGGGGCTCAGATCCTAAAGGGAAGTACTCTGTCATTTCAGGGTATTATGCTTTGGGCAGACAGGCTTTAGGCAGTGCTGAGGTTCCTTGGTGGAAAAACATTTGGAATAAATTCTCTTGGCCAAAATGCAAATTTTTCTCTTGGCTTGTGGTTTATGGTAGGTGCTTGACTTGGGACAACCTCTACAAGCAGGGTTTCCAAGGTCCCTCTTTATTCTTTTTGTGCCTCAAAGATGTAGAGACTGTTTCTCATCTTTTCTTTCAATGCCCCTTTGTTAGGTCTATTTGGCACTTTTGGTGGAGGGCTTGGAATATGTCGTGTTGACATCCTTCATCTCTTGGCGAGTTCTGGCAGAATGTTGGACCTACTACGGCAAAGACTTCCTTTTTGCACAATGCCTGGCCTATTGGCCCTAGTCTAATTATTTGGCAGATTTGGTTGAAGCGCAATCGAAGGATTTTTCTTGATAGGAAGTTACAAGTGGGCCAAGTTTGGGCTCGCATTCTTTGGGCTTTACAAGATAGTTTACAAGCTAAATGTGATTTGTCTGTTCTGGTTGAACCTGGGGACTCTAGAGTAATCCAGAAGTTGGGGATTTCTGTTGGTAGTACCGGAAGGCCAAAGGTTGGGCGGGGCAAGTGCTCTAGAGGGAAGGTCTTCAGAGGAGGGCATTGGATGCTTCCTCCCACTGGTGTCTTGAAAATCAACACCGATGGGTCTTCAAGAGGAAATCCTGGGCATGCTGGCATTGGTGGGGTGGGCAGAGATAGCTCTGGGGTGGTTGTGTTCTTTTTCTCAGAGTATATGGGGCAGCACTCCAATAACCTCATGGAGGCCTTGGCGATTCTTTTGGCCTTGAAGAGGGCATACACTCTCGGCTAGAAACAGGTTATTTGTGAATCTGATTCTCAAGTGGTGGTTGACTTGATAAATGGACGACACTTTGATGCTGTTAGTTGACATTTGGCGATGGTGGCAAAACAAATTGCCAACCTTGGAGATTTACTGGATTCAGTGACTTTTTCTCATATCCCTCGTGAGTGGAACAAGGTGGCTGATGGGCTGGCAAAATGGGCTTCTGAGAAGAATGGGACATGGTTGGTGGATGATTGGGATAGTTTACCAAGGGACCTAGCCCAGGATTTGGAGGGCTGGGTTACTGAGGATGTGAAATGTTGCATTAATGATTCTTGATCTCTTGCTTGTTGTTTTGGGATCCCTTCGGGGTTTTCTTTTGGCTAATGCTTTGTACCTCTCTTGATGCTTAACAAAGGTTTTTACCCCTCTTTTTATTAAAAAAAAAAATTATATATTAATTCATGTTATGTGTTGCGTGGCCACAACTACTAGCATATATATTTTAAATTTAAGATATATATGCTAGTAATATATATCTTAAATTGGTTTCAGCCTTAAAATGATTTTAATATTATTCATTAAAATCCTAATATATATAATTATATTCTTATCCATTAATTTTGGTTTATCGTAATTAAGTATATATTAGCATAATTAATATATAATGTATATTTTATATAATAATTTTTTATTATAAATAATATAATTATACTAATTATTATTATATATTATATTTTTTAACAAAAATATTAAATACATATATAAAATTATTAAAACTATTATATTTAATAGTTTTGTTAAAAATATAATATATAAAATATACATTATATATTAATTATGCTAATATATACTTAATATATTAATTATTTTCATTTTATTAAACATATTTTAAAACTTGCGTATAAACCTAATTTTTAGGGTGTAGCTCGTGAAATTGTAAAGTGTAAGGTCAATACTAGTGGGAAGAGCGAAAACCAATAGCCGCAAGAAAATCAACAAAAAAACGACGAATGGTAAACTTAAAAAACATGGTAAAAAATTTATTGGGCACCGTAAACCAAAAAATCCTGACAAATACGGTCTGTTTGCAGCACATGACCAGTTCGTGCACGAACGGTAGAGGAGTATGCAAGAGCATGGCATAGACATCTGATGGGCTGGTGCAAATTGTCACCTGCATAGACAGTGTCGTGGAGGAGGGTGGGTAGGAGCCAAAATTATTCCTTGTTAATTTAATTTTTTATTATTTAAAAGAAACCCAAAATATTATGTTTCTTGGGGGTAAATTGTAGCAAACCTGTCATTTCAATAATTAATCATTGATTTTTTGCTGATTTCTGCTTACATGATATTGATATGGGACTACAATAGTAAACATTTCTATATACTTAAATTATCTTATAAATCCCTAAATAAAGCATTTCAACATTTTTTCAAAGATCAAACTTCTTAATCTTCAAATTTTTATATATCCAAACTAGAAATCTTTTATTTTATGACATACATCATCACTTTATACTGTATGTTTTTATGAAGTGTATTTTATGAGAATCACAGTTTTGGGATGTGAAGCCCAATGGGCACATGACTGTTAGTATTCTCCCAACTTTGTATAAATATGCGATAGATCATGTACTATATCATTGTTGATTGATTAATAAGAGTGATTCCTTGCTTGAGAGTGGATGTAGGTAATTGTCAAACCACTATAATGTTGGTGTGTGGTAACTGATCATGCTATACTATACACCCCAGCATGTATCCTTACCTGGGTCCGGGGTCAGGCTGGGCCCCAAGTAGGGGTTTGGGGGTGGCAGCCCCCGAAAAAAATTTCCTTCTAGTTTTTCGCATCGTCACCAAAAAAGGGAAAAATCAACGGAAAAAAAAAACCTGATTTTGTAGAACCCTAATCTGGAAGCTTCTAAGCTTGTTAAAAAGGGGTTCGGATGGGGGTTACAGTATAATGAAAAATGCAATTATTCGCAAGATTGTAATAGGTTTTTGCACTAGATAATAAAATCATTGGATGGTTGTGGTTTGGTGGATGTAGCCCAGATTGGGTGAACCATGTTAAATTCTCTGTGTGATAATTTATTTTGTGTGTTTTTAGTTTCTCTGTTTATTAATTAAATCTGCATTTAATTGTTAGATATCTGCCATTTTTAACCCTAACAAGTGGTATCAGAGCGGGTTGTGTTTCAATTACTGTTTGTAGGGAAGTCTCATGGTTGAGTGGGAGTAATGGCAGATGAGGGTAAGAAGGTTGAGATGTTTCGTGGGAAGAACTATTAGTTATAGAAGATGCAGATGGAGGACTATCTCTATTAGAAGGATTTATGGTGTCCATTGGAAGGGAAAACCAAGAAACCCCAAGCAATGTCTGATGAGGACTAGGAGATTTTGGATAGAAAGGCTCTTGGCAGTATTCGTTTATGCCTGGCACAATCAGAGGTGTTCAATATTACAAAAGCAAAGACAACTCAAGAGTTGATGGAAACCCTGGCAAAGTTATATGAAAAGCCTTTTGCTTCGAATAAGGTATTTCTTATGAAGTGTTTATTTAATATGAAAATGGTAGAAGGTGGGTCAGTTACTGATCATTTAAATGAGTTTAATACGGTCACCAATCAATTAATTTCTGTAAAAGTAAACTTTGATGAAGAAGTTAGGGCTCTTTTGATTCTGTGTTCTGTTGTTCCCTCAGCACACATGCCCCGTTCAGAAACGGGGACCCTCTTTTTCTTTCACCTTGTCGGGTCATCTTTGTCACTACCTCATTTTGCGTGCCCATTTTTATGACCCAGATGGTCAATGTTCTTCCAAAGTTTCATCATAGGTTGACCATGCTTCCTGTTGGCTCGTTTTGTCAAGTTTTGGTGCCTTGCGGGATCTCCCTGGCAGTTTGCCTCTGCCAGTGGCCTTGGGCCTGGCCGGCCCTGCTCCTTTGGGTTTCCCTAGCCGGGTTTCCCTGTAGTGTCTGCTGTTCCTGATGGCGATTGGCTTGCGTCTTCCTGAACCCCAGGTCCCGGCTCAGTGTTCGTCGTCTAAAAAGTTTGTAGGGTGATCTTGGCTGCCTTCGAATGTTTCAGACCTCGGGTCTCCCGCCGCCGTTAGTGAATTTGAATCAACCAACCCAAATGTACATCGTACCTGCATTTAATGTGGCCATTAATGGCGGTTGGGGTATAAATAGCTTGCCTAGGCCTGTCATTCTCACTTGACAGTGTTGCAGAGTGTGATAAGAACTTGCCAGAGGAGCCCACCATCTTCGAGACCTTCACGCTCATGCCCATTTCCTTCGTGTGCCGACCGTGTTTGGATTCCCACACCTCCCCGCATCGAGTGTTCGAGGTAGGTTTTCCATTCACCCTCCTGAACATTGTTTTCATGAGACTTAGCGAAAACTAGAAATTTTGAAACAACCTTTAGCTCTCTCGGCCCTGGGTCTCCGGGATTCCGCGTTCGGATTTCCGCACCTTGTTCTCCTTGAGCTACTTTGTCGGCGAGACAAGTCCTAATCGGCAAAAGCTCATTGTGGGCTCCTTTTGTCTTGCCAATTTTCCTTTCTGTCACTGAGACCTCCCCTTTTGACAAAACCTTTCACCAAATATATCCTGCTCTTGTCGAGTGATCTTCTGTCAGTGAGACCAGTGAAATTTGCTAAGGCCTTACACTGATCCCTCATCCTTGGGCAAGCACAAAGCAGGTCGGGGAGACATCATTGGGTCAGAGAGACCTTTATCCAACTTAGAATATTACAACGAAGGATCCCTTTGTCGGCAGGACCCTCTGCCTTCACCAAGACATCGCGGCGACATCAATTTCTCTTGGCGATTCCGCGTGGTCTTCGCCGTCGCGAACGTCGAGTGCCTGGCATCTTTCCGCCTCCCGAATCCCGGGCTTCCTTTCATTGTTGGAAAACTCCGTTAAACCTTGAACGCCCTCGACCATGTTGGGCTCCATTGTCCGGGACTCCATCCCTCATACACTATTCCGAGGAGGCAAGTCTTGCTCGCCCTTCCAAGCTTTGGCCTCCGCCTTCCCAATCGCCATGAGTCTCAAAATCAAATCCAGTGACGGACGCTCATACCGGGTCCGGTCTTCCTCTTGGCAGTCGGCGGGACATCACGGGTTCACTGGGACATTGCACCGATGAAAGACTTCTCACCGATGTGCCCTTTTTCCGTCAGTCAGCGAGACCCAAGGATCTCACCAAGACATCTCCCCACCACAGAAACCTCACGCCGAAGGAAGCCCTTTGCTGAGTTGCCTTCCCCCTGTCACCGGTCGGTGAGACATGAAGTGTTCGCCATGACTTCACCCCGATGATCGATGTCTCGCCGATCGGACATCTACAAGAGAGTTCCGTTCGACCCCCATGTCGGGCCCGGTCCGCTGGGTTGCCCCTCTAGACTTCTGCCCAGCAATGGCCGCTCCGAATAGCGAAGGCTGGACAACTTCTCGGTGCCTCAGGCCTGCATGCTCAAAGCTTGGAAATGGTAAATTGTTGGCCGCCCTTGGACCTTTTGGGCCCTAGACCCCGGAGTTCTGTCCTCGAAACTCCATTTCTGATCAGCCATCTCCGGATGGCTTTTCAGCCTTATACCTTCAGATGCTCCTGAGTCGATCCAAATAAGCCCAATTTGAAATCTGATCTCAACTCGCATGCTTAATTTTGGTCCTCTTCATTACAAACCTTTTAAATTATCGAAGTTTGATCGGAAGGAATCTCCCGGATCATTCCGCCTTGTTTTCCTTTCTAAAACAGCATTCCTGCAGGGGAAGTCTGGTCCTTTGGGCCCAGATTGTCCCAAAGCCCTCGACCAAAAGACTGATATTGTAAGAATGTAAAAGTATCATTTCATGGACGATAGATTATTTAAATTTGATTTTATGGGATCTCGACTAACATGAGCACTTTTGTGATCCATTGCACTGACTACACCTTTGCTTGCAGAATATATGGAATCGGGTGCAGGACCTTCAAGGGCACCCATCGAAAAGGACAAAGGAAAGAAGTCGGGCAAGATTCCTTAAGGGAAAGAGGACAAAGACCAAATGAAATATCAATTCCAGGGTGAACCCTTGCATTCGAAGGTTACCACGGACTGAAGGGAAATCACCAACACCAACGTAGGTCACGTCAATATTGACGAGTTCAAGCAAAGGGTCACGGTCAACCCAATGACCAAAAATGCAAGGCTTATCCGACAAAGTGGAATAGCAAAGGCAGCCAACTTTCCTCCATCTCTTATAGCCCCCGAGCTCGTCATGGCCTGTCGGCAGGCATATCAACCAGATACAAGAACAATTGTGGATAGGGATGGCAACATTCTCGTCGATATGTCAGCTGAAGGGATCACAGAGACCTTTCATATTCCCATCTTCATCGAAATGGAAACACCTACCATTGAGGAGTGTCAGGCGGCATGGGATGCTAACCCTATAGGCTATAGGAAGTTAATAAATCAGCATTGGCTCAAAGAAAAGTGGGGCAGCGCTGCAAAGGTTCCTAACGAACTCTTCCACAATGATTTTTATGAGGACTACCATGACTTGGTCACAATGCTAAGTAAGGTTATGGGCCTCCCTACTGTAGCCTTCTTTCAGGGGTGGATGGTGTACTTTGTTGAGCATATCCTTCGGGGGAATGAAGATGTTACCTCAAAAACCGCATTTTATTAGGGAGGTATAATAAGCGACTGCTTCCATGAGCAGTTTCTCAATGTGAAGAAAAGATCAAAGTTTTATATGACTTCATACCTCGTCTATTCCTTAGCGGACCAGAGACAGTACAACGGGTTGTTTGTGGCACCCGATCAGGAGTAGGGTTGAAGATTGAAGGCCTATGACAAATACCCCCAGCTCCAATACTGAAACTTCAAGAGGGAGTACTGAAGAGTAAATGACACCTTTATCGGCCATATTGTCAAAATGATTATCGGGGATTTCGAAAGGAGGGTTTCCCATAGTGTTCGGGCATTTTTGAAGCAATATGCCTTCCTCTTCATCCAATATCCAAAGTTCATGTACATCCATTGCCAAGGCTTCACCGAGAGGCCAAACAAGTTGCCTCAATACCCCAATGACTGAATCATCCTATTGGAGCTTTCTCGACAGCTCCAACACATACAGGCGATCTTTAGTAACAAACACATAGCAAGAATCTCTTATTCCATGACCCTCGGTCAAGGCATGTATAGACTACAAACTTTCCAGTGTGCTGGCAACTCCGAAAAGGAGCTGAAGGATTACCATTTTCATCTACACACTGCTTTCCAGCGAATGGACCCATATGGACACGTAAGAAAGGAACTAGGACCAGGGTTCACTCATCAACACCACATTGAAGATTTTTGGGGGGATTGTCAAGATGATAAAGAGGTACGAGCAAGGCACTATATGCGGATGACTGTGCATTTTGTAAGAAAGGTGCAACCTTCTCCCATACTGGACCAAGTCGAAGAGGACGAGAGCACCATAATGGACCCCAGGTACCCCGCAATCGCCAATTTTCCAATACCAACAATAGACTGGGATGAGCAGGAGGTCGATGACCTCGATATTATAACCAAGCCAATCTTGGCTCGTACCAAGGAATGGGTCGATGGGCAGGTAGCCCAATTGAAACAGTAGGAAGTGGTTTTGACTTATGAAGGGCTCAAAAGCGAGCCAAGTGCCATGGAGGATGTTGCTACCACCACTTCAATGGGCGGGACATCCAAGTCTCCTCCAGTTACTAGATCCAAGAAGAGGAAAGAGATAGAAACATAACAGTCTCCTGACCCCAAGGTTTATACAAGAAAAGAAACAGAGGACTCACCTCTTAAGAGGCTTAAGCAAATAGAAGGCACCATAGAGCAGCCCTTAATCAGAGGAGAAGAAGCAAAAGATGCTGGTCAAATCAAGCCTGTTTTGGCTCTCCCTACCCCGGCTGTCAGGCCACCTACTTCTCTGGCCATGATCGCCACATCCCCGCTGGCTGTGGACATCTCTGTCCATCTCGCCCCTTCACCTCCGGCTGAGCCTATAATAGTAATTGACTCTTCCTCTTCCATAACTAATCCCCCTTCCTCTGCTGCTATGTCACCCACCACGTTGTTCCCTTTAGCTGCGATGACGACACCTATACCCGCATCCGCTTTGCCTGAGGCCTTCTCCAAGCATATGTAAAATATCCCCTCTGAGCTCTCCCAAATCCTTATGGATCCCACTCTTCAAGGAGCCCTCATGCAGGTCCTTGCTACTGCCAAGCCTTCATAGCCTACAATAGGGCCACCTGCTATGGAAGCCACCATGTTAATCTCCGAGGAATGGGAAAAATGAGAACAGGAGGCCTCAAAGCCATTTGAGGAGGAGGCTAATGAGTACCACGAGCACCCAGAGTATGAGCATTAGACGATCGATAGGGTTTCCTACGAGGAGGAAGGAACTAGCTCCTCAAAGAGTAGGGATGAGGAGGAGGGTAGTGGTGGCAAGGCCATCTTGTAGGATTTTGATGATGACCTTGAGGAAGAAATGGCCCACCACCCGAAAGATACTAGAGAAGAGGTAGAAATGTCGCCCCTTGAAGAGGAAGGACAACAACAAGAGGATAGTTCAGGGAAAGCTGAACCAGAGGGCGAGGCTCTAGTTGTCAAGAGCACCAAAATTGAGCAACCCAAGGGACACAAACCTGAGGATGAGCAAACCAAAGGAATGGAGAAGGAAGAAATTCCCCAACAACTATTATCTACCAAACTTCCTATCAAGCACCTCGTGTTCGTCCAGGACTCCGATGACGAAGAAGTAGATGCTTCTAAGAGGAAAAAAGAGCCCCCCAAGGGTGGGGAAATTGAAGTCTCAACCAAGGAAGGAAAAGGTGATCATGAATCACCAATAAAGAAGGTTGCTATGCCTAAGTGGCTTAAGGGACAACTCAAAAAGAAAACACCTTCGCTAGAGGACCCAAGGGCGAGGCTAGAAGCTATCTTGGCTAGGGCACAAATTACAACTAGAAAAGAGAAAAATCCAAAGATTAGATCCAAGTTAACAATGGATGCTTCTGGGTATCGGGTTGTGCAAATAGCAATGTCGGTAATTGGCCAGGAGGGAATAACCTACAACATCCCCACCGTGGATCTAGTGATCTTTACCAGGGAACAAAAGGTGGAGCATCTTGAAGAGTCAGTTGCCACGGTGGTGCACCTAATAAAGCAAGATAAGGTCTCGAAGGATGATCTTAAGGCACAGGTGGCCGCCTTGATACATTATATCCAACAATGGTCATCGGTGGATGACCTGCCTACCACGTCCACGGCTCCACCTTAGCTACTATCCAAAGAACAAATTGATAAAATGGAAAGAAGAAAGAACTTGGAAAGGACTACGGAGAGCTGGTTCCAACAGGTCCTGTATGTCGGGAACATGGGAATTAGCCGGGTTGTTCGGACAGCCAACAAGTTCTTGGATTTGCAGCAATCTTTGGAAGGCACGAGGAAGCTCTGCACCAACTTCCCTGCAACATACGACTCCACCTTTCCAAAGATCAAGGCTTTCCTTCAATTGCCAAAAGCCACATGGGAAAAGAAGCTTGCGTTCAGTAGGGACGATCATTGGTTGATGGATGTTTGGCGGCGAGACTTTGACAACCGGAAGGAAAGGTTGGAACAAATAATGAAAAAAGTGGATCCGGATATCGAATGGATCAAAGAAATCAGAGTAGAATGTGCCCGGTACCTCAAGCTAATGATGGAGTATGACATGCCTGCAGTACAGATGGATCCGGAGAAGGTAAAACCTTACTTCCAGAAGAAGATGGAGGATGGGATGTCTAGCGAAATGACAGTGGAATTCATGAGTTTTTCTGCCCGAGCCTTCGATCAATCAGAGTTGTTCATGGATCAAGGTACAAATTACGATGAGGACTAGAAGAAGCTAGAAGATAATGCAAAAGAATGGAGCTACCAAACATTGCGGTATGAGATTATTGAGGTGGATAAACTCCAGCCGGTCATCTTGAAGTTCATAGAATATACAACATCAAAGAAGCAGGAGGACAGCCCCTGTTGATGATAAAGAGCTTCCTAAAGAGTAGCTACAGTAAACAACAATTAGCAAAAAGACAAAATGCTACAGTGTCGTCACTAGAGCACAAAATTGGGAAGGGGACAAAATGTTGTTTTTAAATTGTAATATATTGGGGGTTGATGAAACCCTATTTTGTGATGAATCTTGGCCACATAATGAGAATTAATCTTGGCCATTCATTTGAGTTTTTGGGCACTATAAATAGGGCTCTCCTCTCATTTGCAAGAGAAGTTGAGTTGTTGTAAAGACATGCTGCAGAAATTTAAAATGAAAATACATTGAAAATAAGTTGTAGAGACATGCTGCAGAGATTTGCATTGTTGTTCTAGTTAGTTGTATTCTTGCTTTGATAGATTTTAGAAATGTTGTTTTGTGGTTGTGAAAATTCCTGCAGTGTAGATGCCTTCTTAGTCCATACTTTTTGCTGTTTGCTGATGGTAGATAGCTGTGTAAAGTTAGTCTGGGCTTAAATTCAACGCTGCTCCAAAACTTTCATCTTTGTTCATGCATGCCCATGGTGAATGAAAGACGAAATATTCATAGACCTTAGAAGATATCACAAATTTCATGAGACTGTGAGATTTCTGGTTAAATGGAATATTGTTTTTAGGAAGTTGTCCATTGCAGGAACTCCATTATCACTGCTCTTTTGCAGTTTTAGGTCTAGGAACCTTCTCTATCCCCTACCTTTTTTCTTTTTTTTTTAATGAGTGACCTATGCTAAGGTTCATTGCACATTGTAAAGCTAAATCCAATGATAAAAATGGAGTTCAAGATTGCTATTTGAACCTACAACAAACGCACAACAACTTCTCCATCTTAGGAACTCCATTTTAAGACCCAACTTCCCATGCTTTGTAACTCATCCGTAAGACTGCCTTGTGATTCGAGCAAATCACATCAAACAACTG
Organism: Sequoia sempervirens; assembly: GCA_007258455.2. Lineage (NCBI taxonomy): Eukaryota > Viridiplantae > Streptophyta > Pinopsida > Cupressales > Cupressaceae > Sequoia > Sequoia sempervirens. Next base: position 74,573,867 of record VDFB02047230.1, on the reverse strand, counting down.
AGATATCCCAAGCACTGTCAAGACCTAACATTAGAGACCTTGGGATAGTGTTCTGCAATCTGATTGTGGAAGATTGTCTTTCAAGAGAGGTAGTGCACTTACGCGCTACCTGTGTTGATAAGTGCATAAAAAACACATCAACATTTTTTTTGCCTGAAAGATGGAATAGCTTGGTAATGGTTGTTAGCAATTCTGTTTCTGGTTTGAATACATTGAAATTTGATGATGTTGGTGTTATTTTGAGTGAGGAAATTCGTAGGAAAAGCTCAGGTGGAACATCCACATCATGTAGTGTTTTGAATGAAGAAAGCAGGGGCATAACAAAGGAGAGAGGAAACAATTCCGGAAATCGTGGGAAGTCACAAGGAAAATCAAAGGACAAAAGGTCCCAATCTAGAGGCAAGAGGGATTGTTGGTACTGTCGTAAGCCGGGTTATTTAAAGAAAGATTGTTGGTCTCAGAAAAATAAAGAAGCAGACAAAAAGGAAGGAAGTAAAGAGGCAAATGTGGTAAGTAATAAATCTGGTGAGGATACTTTGATTCTTTCCCTTGATAATGCTGATGATTCTTGGGTGTTAGATTCAGGGGCTTCATTTCATGCTACCCCCCATAGAAGTTATTTTCTTGATTATGTCCAAGGGGATTTTGGGCTGGTTTATTTAAGAGATAACGAAACATGTCAGATTGTTGGAAACAGAAGAATCAAGATTAAGTTGCAGAATGGGAATCATTGGCTACTACATGAGGTAAGGCATGTTCCAAAGCTAAGCAAAAATTTAATTTCAGCAGGGCAACTAGATGATGAAGGTTGTGTTGTTACATTTAGTGATAAAAATTGGAAGGTCACAAAGGGTGCCTTAGTGGTAACAAAAGGTGTGAAAGTAGGCACCTTATATCTTTGTACAGGTCATATTGTTCCTTCTACTTTAATTGTTACAAAAAAGGTCAATGTTCAGGAATAGTTGTTGCAGTTCAGCAGGTAGAAGATCATACAGTTGTTGTGGACTTTGAATCAGTACTGTGGCATAATAGACTTGGGCATATGAGTGCAAAAGGTATGAAAGTACTTCATTCAAATAATGTTTTACCAGATCTAAAATGTGTTAATATGGATTTCTGTGAAAATTGTGTGTATGAAAAACAAAAGAGAGTAAGTTTTCTCAAGGATGGGAAGCAAAAGAAATATGAGAAATTGTAGCTTGTGCATACGGATGTATGGGGACTAGCTCAAGTATCTTCTCTCAGTGGCTCTCTGTATTATGTTACATTCATTGATGATGCAAATAGGAAGGTATGGATTTATTTCCTTAGCCAGAAATCTGATGTATTTGAAACTTTTAAAAAATGGAGAAGCTTGGTTGAGAATGAGATGGGTAAAAGGATAAAATGTCTCAGATCTGATAATGTTGGTGAGTATTGCAGCAAAGAGTTTGAAGATTATTGTTCCTCTAATGGTATTCGTAGGTAGAAAACGGTTCTAAAGACCACAAAAAATGGAGTGGTTGAGCGCATGAATAGAACAATAATGGAGCGTGCATAGACTATGAGATTGCATGTTGGGTTGCCTTTAAAAATGTGGGCAGAGACTATAAACACTTATGTTTATTTAATTAATAGAGGTCCCTCTAATCCTTTGGGTTGTGGTATTCTAGAGGAAGCATGAAAAGGTAAGAAGGTGAGTTATTCTTTTCTCAAACCTTTGGTTGTGAAGCATTTGCACATGTAGATTCTGAAAATAGAACTAAGCTTGATGCAAAATCAAAGAAATGTGTATTTGTTGGATATGGCATTGATGAATTTGGTTATAGGCTTTGGGATTTTGAAAATTAAAAAATTGTGAGAAGTAGGGATAGCATATTCAATGAGAAAGTATTGTACAAAGATTTGTTGCTACGGCATGAGAAGAAAGAAAATGATTATGCAGTGTTGGATGATATTCCAAACAATGATGTTTTAGTGGTTCCTCATGTTGGGCAACAACAACAACAACAAATACCACAAACTCCTATTAGACGATCTTCAAGGATAAGTAGACCTCCAGAAAGATTCTCTCCCTCTTTGTATATTATTTTGTTAACTGATGCTGGTGAACCAAAATATTATGATGAAGCTATGCAAGTGGATACCAAGGTTCAGTGGGAGCATAGAATGGAAGAAGAAATGGACTCCTTGCTGAAAAATCAGACTTGAGAATTATGCAAGTTGCCTGCAGGTAAAAAGGCTTTACCAAACAAATGGGTTTATAGGCTGAAAGAGGAGGATGGAGGTAAGAAGAGATGTAAAGCCAAATTAGTTGTAAAGGGATTTGCATAGAAAAAGGGTATTGATTTTGATGATATTTTTTCTCCAGTTGTTAAAATGACTTCTATTCATATTGTTTTAAGTATTGTGGTTGCTGAAGATTTGCATTTAGAACAGCTTGATGTTAAAACAACCTTTCTCCATGGTGATTTAGAAGAGGAAATATATATGGAACAACCACAAGGATTTTAGGTCAAAGGTAAGGAGAAACTAGTGTGCAGATTGAATAAAATTTTATATGGCTTGAAGCAAGGACCTCGGAAATGGTACTTGAAATTTGATAGTCTTATGGTTGAGCAAGGCTACAACAGGTGTAATTCTAACCATTGTGTTTATTTTAAGAGGTTGGATAATGACAGCTACATTATTTTGTGTTTATATGTTGATGACATGCTTGTAGCAGGGTCTAACATGGATCACATAAGTGAGCTAAAACAACAGTTAGCAAAATCTTTTGCTATGAAGGATTTAGGGGTAGCAAAACAAATCCTTGGTATGAAAATTTGTAGAGACAGGAAAAACAGAAAATTGTTTTTATCTCAGGCTAATTATGTTGAAAAGGTGTTGCAGAGATTTCATATGGAGAATGCAAAAGATGTTAGCACACCTTTGCCTAGTCTTGTTAAATTGACTAAGGATATGTGTCCAAAGACACAAGAGGAGGAAGAAAAAATGTCCAAGGTACCATATGCTTCAGCTGTAGGAAGTTTAATGTACACCAAGGTATGCACGAGACCGGATATTGCACATGTCGTAGGAGTTGTTAGCAGGTATTTGAGTCATCCCGAAGTTGAGCATTAGAATGCAGTAAAATGGATTCTCAGGTACTTGAGAGGTACATCCAATAAATTTTTATGTTTTGGGGGCTCTAATACTGATGTAAAAGGCTATGTTGACTCATATTTGGTAGGGGATATAGATACCAAGCATAGTACCACAGGTTATGTATTTACAGTTGGTGGGACAACAGTGAGTTGGATTTCTTGATTGTAAAAGGTGGTTGCTTTATCCACCACAGAGGCAGAGTATGCTGCTGCAATAGAGGAGACAAAGGAGATGATATGGCTACAACTTTTCATGGATGAGTTGGGAAAACAACAAGCTAGAAATTACTTGTTTACAGACAACCAGAGTGTTATAAATCTTACAAAGAATTATGCCTTGCATTCTAAAAAAAACACATACAATTGAGATATCATTTCATTTCGTTGGTGTTGGAGGATGGACAGGTCAAGATGGACAAGATACATATAGATGCCAATCCAACAGATATGTTTACAAAGGCGGTGACAAGGGAGAAGTTGAGCTCCTCTTCAGCTTCGGTTGGGCTTCAAGGTTGAATTCAACTATAACAGAGCAGCAGGGTCCAAGATACTTATTTCCAATGGGAGCTGTAAGTGCAGTAGTGTCATCCAGGATTAGTCTCCAAGTGGGAGATTGTGTTGGTGTGGAGCCTGATTAGTCTCCAAGTGGGAGATTGTTGGTGTGTGGCGACTAATCATGCTATACTGTACATCCCGACATGTATCCTTGCCAGGGTATGGGGCCGAGCCGGGTCCCGAGTGGGGGTTCGGGGGTGACAACCCTCGAGAAAATTTTTCCTCCTACTTTTCACTTCGTCACCAAAAAAGGGAAAAATCAACCAAAAAAGAAAAAAAAACCCAATTTTGTAGAACCCTAATCTGGAAGCTTCTAAGCTTGTTAAAAAGGGGTTCGGATGGGGGTTACAGTATAATGAAAAACTTGATTATTCGTAAGATTGTAATAGGTTTTTTGCACTGGATAATAAAATCATTGGATGGCTGTGGTTTGGTGGATGTAGCCTGGATTGGGTGAACCACGTTAAATTCTATGTGTTATAATTTATTTTGTGTGTTTTTAGTTTCTCTATTTATTAATTAAATCTGCATTTAATTGTTAGATAGCTACCATTTTTAACCCTAACATATAAATCCGTGTCTCTGATTTTGATCTTTAATTTCTGTTTTTATTCTAGTTCTCCATTCGTTTTATAATTTACAATTGGTATAAAAGATTTGGTGGAAAAGCTAAAGAATTTTCAAAAATGGATGTAGCAACTTTGGATGATTGGGCCCGAGCTCTCATGTCTTGGTCCTGTGGCTCTTGAGAATTTTATGATGAAGTTGTTCATCCTACTGAAGATTCACCATCATTTGATTTCGGGGCTACTCGAATGAAGCTTCTGGATGAATTAGATGCTAAAACTAATTTTTTTATGGAGGATATATAGGCATGTTGGAATCTGGTAGTGATTATAGAAGAGGAGTTAATGGGGCTGCTGATGACGAGTGCTAGTTTGAAGATATAGCACCTCAGGTAGAAGAAAGTGTTGTGCACATAGACTATTGATATTATTTATTATGAGGAGTATGACAATTTAAAGAAGAACAATAAATGTAGAATAAGGCAGTGATCCAAAAGGAGAAAAAGAGCAACAGAGGAAGAAGGGGTAGAGGAACTAGATGAGGGAAGGTCTGAAAGTGCTCTACGGATTGTTTTGGAGGAGATTGAATCCCTATGTGATGGGGAAGTATCATGGGCTCAAAAAGAAAATCCCATGCCCAAGCCTGTTGCAGATCTGGCATCGAAAGTTGGAAATCATGTTGCAAAGCATGAGCCGGTCAAGCCTGTTGATGTAGAGGAGGCCTTGCCTGATGGGGAAGATGTACCCGAGGACCTGCTTGCAGGTGATGTCATTGAAAAATTTCTTAACCTTTCGGAATCTAATCGAAATTTGGCTGCAAAACATGAAATTGCAGAAAAGATGATGAAAAGAGTAGCATCTCCAGGAAGAGGTATTTTGGCGATGGACGACTCTAACGCTACTTGCGGGAGAAGGTTGGCATCCATCAGTCTGGAGAATACAAAAGCCAATCCCTCTAAGGCAAGGCAGGAGGGAGAAGAAGTGAGAAACATATGCATAGTGGTGCACGTGGATCACAGAAAGATGACCCTAGCTGATCATCTGATAGCTAGAGCAGTGAGAGGGTTGGTCTCTGAATGACAGGTGGGAAAGGTTCATTTTATGGACTATCTAGATGATGAGTGGCAGCGCGCCATCACCATGAAGAGCTCCTCAACCAAAGTATATTCTGAACTGTTGGATTCCATTCTCGTGCTAGAATTTTTTCAATGTCCCATATCGCTCGACCTTATGAGAGATCTCATCCTTCTTTCCTTGGGGAAGACATATGATATGCCTTATATACAAGTATGGTTGGATGTAGGGAACCGAATATGTCCCAAAACGGAACAAGTTCTCCCGCACTTGACATTGATGCCAAATTCTCTTGTCCGAACGATGATCGAGAAGTATCTATCTGATGTTGACTCCATGCTTGCAAGAATAGGCCGAGGTGAGTCTGATGATATTGACATTGATAGTCAAGAGGAAGACACATTTCAACCTCAGAAGGGTAATGTTGCATTTATCAGTGCATTAGATGGATGGGGATTTTGTAAAGCTCAATTTGTTGATCTCTACGCTTCCAAGCTTGGTGAAAGCTCTATAGCTTTGAAGTAGGCCTTATGGGAACACCAGTATCATATCCCAAAGACCAAGAAGATTGTGCTAGAACCACCCAATGAAGCAAAGGAATTGCATAAAGTGGAGCAGTTGCGGCCGAGCACAAGTGGGCATACACTACTAGAAAAAGTGGTAGATGCAAAGATGATTTTGCAGAAGGGAAGGTCAGAGTGGTCGCAAGGCCATCAAATGCGTCTCTCTAAATGCCTTGTCGGAGATGACACTGCCATCATTGTATTCACTTCCAAAGGGAACGTCTGCAAGGAATTTGAGCAGATGGGATCATATAATGAAACTATACTTGTTTTTGATATGTTTGAGGATTTTTCTGTGGATGACGAAGGAGTGTTTTATGAACTGGCATAAAGTAATGTTTTGATGGGAAAGTTTGTGCCAAAGAAATTAGTAAGAGGATATGTCGTCAACTCTAATTTGGCATGGATAAGGTTAATCCGCAGTGTGTGTGAATAGTATTTGGCGAAGTTAAAAAATTCCAACCTAGTTACAATGTGAAGAGTTTTTATTCCATTTCTCTGTTCGTTTTATAATCTACACACAAAGGAAGTCGTTGTTGAATGCTTAATATTCTTCATACAAAATTTTTGGAGCTATGCTTACAACAATGAAAATAAGGCTATTGATTATGTTGCAAGGATGATCCCACAACTATCAGCCTTCTCTCACTTTTGGATGGAATCCAAGGTGAGCACTCTTTCAGATTCAGATATACCCTCTGATATCATATTTGAAGTAAAAAAAAAAATTCATGTTCAAATTATAATAACATGAATAAAAATACAAAAGCATTTTTTGTTGAAGTAATGTTTTTTTTGAAATAATATTTTAGACATTGCTAGAGGATGTGGATGACATACCTACAAATTCTACCATCTATTCTCATTGACATGCTTGACACCGCGATACACTTTGTGCAAAATCTTGAGGTATGTAAGTTGCTTTCCATGGTTTCAATGAGTTTTTAATTTTTGAGAATTTGTATTACCCATCAAATATTTTTTATTGTGTTTTGTTTCATTCTAAAACAGTTTTATTGTTATCTGTTAAATGAAACATTGGATTTTAGTTTTTATATATAATATTATTGTAAGATACAATATTAATTTTTCACATTTTGAATTGTGAAATGAATTTTATGTGTATTTGATTGTTCTAAATTTTATTTTCCTTATACTTGAAGATATTAGCCGATAGACTATATGCCTCTTGGAAATAGGTAATTTCTACTATCTTCCAAAATCTTCTTGTTGTGATGAATATTTTATTTTATTTGTTTGTGTTGTAAGGTCGGCTGACTATAGTGATTTTCTAGATTTTTCTATTAAGTGGTTTCTAGATTCATCCCTATATTTCTAAGTCCTCTATATAAGAGGCAAATGTAAACCATCTTTTATGAAGCAATTGAAGTAGCAATGGAATAAGGTGTAGCAACACAGTTATGAATTAAATTTCTGTGTGTTTATATGTGTTTCATAAATTTTAGTGTTTCATATTTTGTATATGTGTTTGAATGTCTTGTGGATGTGACATCCACCACCTACAAGTGGTATCAAAGCATAGGTTAGGAGATTGGTTGAAGATTGCCTGTCACCATTTGTGGCAGTCATTAGACAAAGTATTGCAGCATATGAGATCACAGTATTTTTGAAAGCTGTTGTTTGAAGAAGCCGTTGTGAGAGCCATTGAAGTCAAATCCGATGTTTAGAGGAAACACTAGTTTATGATGCAGTTAAGTTTTAAGAAAATTCGTCACTAAGCCAATATTTTCAGCAAAGGAAAAGTAGTCATAGTGAAGATGTGCAGTTGTTTCAATTCACTATTTGTTGAAGATCGTAGGTATGGATCATAGTTCACAAATGAAGCTATGGAGATTGCTTTGAGAAGGGTCGTAGTTTGTGAATAACAAATTATGAAGGGAGGATTGTTGTTTGAAGAAAATATTGTTGTTTATTGTGCAACCACTAAATAAAGATTGTTGCAGTCAAAGTGTCAGAAAAGGAGAACAAAGAGCAATTGTCGAAGTTGGTGAAAAGAAAAAATTCCAAGCTGAAAATATGAGATCGCTGGATTTTGTAGAAGATGAAAAATGGAGACTTGATGCCATAAGAGAAACTATGAATCTGTGCAAAATCACCCAATAGTCTAAAGGAATATTGCAGATATATTCACAAAGACATTAGCACAAGAACAATTTAAGTATTTGAGAGAAATTTTGGGGGTTGTAAATATTGATATAATTAGTGGTAGAAATTAAGGGGGAGTGTTAGAACGTTCTAGTAATTTCTACCAGCTAGATGATAAGTTCTAGAAACTTCATTATGTCAGCTAAGTTAGACTCTTCTAGAATTTTCTAAATATAGCTAAAGTCCTCTATATAAAGATTGATGTAAATCATTTGGAGGCAAGAAATAGAAATTTATTCCTCTCTCCACCATCATGTGGTAGCAGAGCTGTTAGTTTGTGGTTATCTAAAACCACCTATCTGTTAGATTGTGGTAATCTAAAATCACCTGTAAGTGAGAATGTAATGGCAGAACGATGAATGAGCAACAACTCAAAAGTTGATGTAATATTTCAGTTTGAGTAATATGAATTTCATTTCTGTTTAAGCCAATAATGAGGCCAAAGTATGAAGGTATTGGATATATAAAAGGAAAAGGAAATAATATAGGTTTAACGAAATTTGTTCCAGAAGTGCATTGTATGCAGTGTTCACATTGTAACAGGAAAGGTCATACAAAGGATACATGTTGGGATCTACATCCATGCAATATTTGTGGTTTGAAGAATCATTCTAAAAAGACATATTGGAATAAAGAGTGCAAGAAAGATTCTATGGCAGGTTGTATGAAAATGGATGGTGGATGGAATTATGGATCGAGTTGGCAGAAAATTATAGGTATGATCAAGAACTTGTTTAAGTATAAAAGTTTGCATGTGAAAGTTGATGGCAATCGAGCAAGGTTTTCAAAAGGCATAACAGATAATAAGTTTGAATATGATAGCAATCATGGCAAGGAAAAACATCTATAGAAGGCAAGTTTCAGATTCAAGATTTGAAGAGTTAAATAGTTCAAGGACCGCCACAACAATTGGAAAAAGACAAAGGTATCATCAGATATGAAGATTGTTCAAGAATGAGAGAATGGCATTTTGGCATCAGGAAAAAGAAAGGATTTGGATAGTCAATAGATCTGGTTATAGATAGCAGGCAAGAGAAAAAAGGAATTTGAATGCCACAACATTTGTGGTTGAAATTAAGGGAGGAAAACCTCGATACTAGACTTTTCTAGAATAATCTATGTGATGTAGTATTGTAATTATTGATGTAATTAGTTGATAGTAGAAATTAGGGGGGAGTGTTGGAAATAGGTAGTTTCTACTATCTTCCAGAATCTTCTTATTGTGATGAATATTTTATTTGTTTTGTTTGTGTTGTAAGGTCGACTGACTATAGTGATTTTCTAGATGTTTATATTAAGTAGTTTCTAGATTCATCCCTATATTTCTAAGTCCTCTATATAAGAGGAAGATGTAAACCATTTTTTATGAAGCAATTGAAGTAGCAATGGAATGAGGTGCAACAACATGGTTATGAATTAAATTTTTGTGTGTCTATATGTGTTTCATAAATTTTAATGTTTCATATAATTTTGTACATGTGTTTGAATGTCTTGTGGATGTGACATCCACCACCTACAACATGCCTGAAAAAAAGTTGAATCATTCCTTGGCTCACACAATCAGATCTTATCTAACTCATTGCTAACATCTTGTCTCAAGCTCAAGAATACATGTAGCCCTAAAACACCGATATTTTTAGATTTCATTTACTGTGAATAGTTGGAAGCAACAACTGTAAGAAGATTGGTTTTGGTTTGCATCAATTAATAAAAAATATGTTTTGATAGGGTTTTGTAAATATTTCTTGCAAAATTTCCTTATTTTTTCTCATCGACGTTGTACACAACACACACACAAATTATGCAGAGGCTTTAGTGAATTTTTTTTTTTGGAATCATTACGTGCATGGATCATTTTTTATTCTTCAAAAAGTGTCTCACACTGGGAAAAAGAACTCTTAGGTAGTTGAAACATTCCTCACCCCTTGCGTGAAAACAAACTTTAACTTTAAAAGACTGCAAATTTCTTGTCTCGAATTCAAGAGTTTTGTAGCCCTAAAACCCCAAAATTTTCAAATGCTTAATTAACTGTGCTTATAAACCTTGGCCACATTGACATGTAGTATCCCTTTTTTTTAAGGTTTGATTTTATTACTAAGGTTTGATTTTGCTAGGATTTGAAATTACAGTGTTTGAAATCATATGGCTTGAAGTTCTAAGATTTGATTTTTTTTGGATAAATTGATTATATAGTTTAAACTTTATAAGATTTTCTTATGTGGCATTTTTTTCCATTTTGTTTTGAATATGATGACAAATGAAATCTGAAAACCAAGGATTTTGGGTGACTCTCATGGCACCCTCTTGATGTGAGCTTGTACCCTTCGGAATGAATGATAGGATTTGAGTTTCCTGCAATGACAATATTTCAATTATCCATAGAGCTCATGCCTGCCCTAAATCCTGCTAGAGTTCAAAATGTTATTAAGGAAATCATACCGATTTGGGGAATAATCTTGAAGAGGGCCTTTTTTTTGGGATCCAATCGGACCCAATCTGCTATTACCCTACAACGCATTAGATTGTAAACTAATAATAAAAGAAGGATTTGGAAATTTATATTATTTTGTAGATTCGTTAACTTTGTGTTGTCTTTGGATCATGTAATATGAATCAACCCATATATTTTCCCTATCAATTGAATAAGTGTTGTAGAAAATATTTGTTATGATCGTATTTGGCATCAAGGAAGTCTCAATGATGTTGTCCAGGGGATGCAATCTTCCAAAGCTTCTTAATTTGTGATCTCCAATAGGAGAGGAATATTTCAAAGTTCACATATCTCACCTTTCTATGAAGTTGGCTTTTATGTGTTTCACTTGCTTTAGATGTTCATAATATTTGATTATATTGGTTATCCTTATTGAAATTTCAAAATTAGCTTTGGTTACTTTGTTAATGTTAAACCAAAATGTATATACTACATAATAAATACACAACAAATCTGAGTATCTAATTTATTGGAAAATTATATTCAGTATTACCTAAGTTACTGGATTCTTTGTTTTAGGCTCTTGTACCTGCACCGAGAGCGATTGGGTACTGACATGGTCTGGGGAGTGGTTGGGAGCACCCATGCAGCTCCGGGTTCCCTATGGGTCCGCTCCCATAGGAAACCCCAAGCTACTTGGGCACTCCCAACTGCTCCTTAAATTCTCCCAGGCATTGAAAAGGTGCAATGTCAATCCATTTTCATCCATTTTTTTGTCTATCATTTATGTTATCCAAAGTAATTTGTATAGTGAATGCATTGTTTTTACCATGTTTTGAAAGGTTTTCAATAGCTGGGGCAAGAAGCATTAGTGAGGCCTCTTTATTTCAATGCAAACCTGAGGGACTTGGGGGAGTGAGGAGAGATGTTAGTGGCTACTTTGGAAAAATTATGAGTATTGGTCAAACAGTAACAGCTTGATCTTGAACATGGACTAGAGGGGGCCTTTTTGTTGTGAATTTGAGAGAGAATTCTAGTTATTTAAATATCGGCTCATTGCAGGTCTTAGGATTAAATCCATAGTTAGGCTCTTGATGTTCATACATAGATTCCAATCTCCATTTTCTTATCCTTATGCTAATCCTTAATTTTCCCCATATTTTCATACTTATTTGTAAAAGGATGGTCTCTATTCATTTTTCTTTCTCTTTTTTTAAGAAAAAGGTGGTTGTCTAATTCTTCCAGACTTGTACAAATTTATGATTGCATTTATTTCAAATTTTTTATTGTAATTATCTTCATTTGAATTGTGACTTTAGACATATATGATATATGACATGATATTAAAATTTTGAACTATCAATTGGCATTTATCTTTATCATTACCATTGATCAATGATTCAATGATGATTGATGAAGTATCATACTATCAAATGTATTTACAATTCTGTATATATTTTATTTTCTTTCATATATATATAGCCGTACTCAAATGTATGTACCCAAGGATAAAATATTTTTCGTATCTACGTACTCTATTTCGTACGTGTACCCGATCCCATACCAAAACTGACAACTTAGAATATTAAAGACAAGCTAGAGATGGAACATAGCATTTGTATATTATTCAACCTCGAGCTTTTAAAATATGATATGTAGACTAACACACCTGACCCAATAATAGACGTATTAAATTTCAACCCCCTCATGAAATTCAAGTCATATGAGACAATCACTAAATATCAACATTTCGATATTATGTATTAGGTGGTGCTTTTAGTGTATCATATTATGTAATGATGTGTTAGCATTTTTGTGTAGTTTCAAGTCAATCTTCATTGACTCATATTATGTTATAAAGTTCAAATCTAGATGATTTGGGCTCATCCACATAATGAAAGCCAACTTCTACAACTAACTTCAGATTCAAAGCATATGCATATACAATCATTGCACTAATGCAACAATGCTGCTATAAGTACAATAGTGTTTGATTCTTATTTTCTCAAGTGTAAGCTTTTAAAAATTATGAAATAAGAAATTGAACTATGCTACTTAATTAGAAATAAAATGACACTCAAGAGAGGAAGAGAAGAATTACCAACACTATATTTATCCTAGAAATCCTTCAAAGAGAAAAAAACATTGGTAGTGGCATAGTGATAATTTTGAGAAATACCTCTTGAAAAAATATATAAAATCCTCGCAAAACTTTAATTTTTTAGAAAAAAAAATATTAATTTTTATTGGAAATTTTTTTTCTTTTTTGAAAAAAATATTTATTTTATTGACGATTTTTTAAAATCATTAGAAATTTATACAAAATTTTGACAAATATTGACAAGAAAACATATATATGTACATTAATTACCATGGAAAATCCTTCCTTTAATTTTTTTTTTTTTTAAAATCCTGGCTTAGGGTGGTAGTAATTGACTAGTTTAAGGTGTAGTGCTTGTGTCTATAATTCTTTAATTCCTTAATATTTAAAATCAACCATATATTATTTTTTACCATCTTGGTTTTTTTTATACTCTAATGGTTTGAATTCTATTTTAGACATTAATTATAAATTTTCAAGGACCCAAATCTAATTTTTGGATCAATGGGCATTAGAACTCTATGAGCACATTTTAACCCATAGAATACAACCCCCAACCATTAAACTATAAATAAAATCAATGGTGGTGATTAAAAATTGATGATATGCCTTGAAGTAACAATAATTATATAATATTATTGATGAATGAATTAATTTAGTGAATCTATCTTATAAAATAAATTTTGGTGATTTAACTAGTAATGAAATAAAATTTTATAAAAATGTGGTCATTCATATCACCTTACAACTTTTACTATTAGCCAAATTGTGAATCCCCAATTTCAACTATTAATTAATTGACAAATATTAGCCACTAAAAAAATTATTGGTTACAATTGCCTACTACCTATATTATGTAGCAAATTATCATATTCAATGAGTTTACATTAGTAGTAGCAAATTATCATATTCAATGAGTTTACAAATGATTGGATATGATCTGCCCCTTGTTTGTTCCATTCAACAAGATCTTGGCTATGGATATAATTTGTCCCTTGCTCCATTAACTGCTTATCTCGATTGATTGCCTATTCTTCCATGCTCCTTTGCTTTTGCCTCTCCCCTTTTGAAAATACAATATAATTATTCTTAATTTTGAGAGAAGATACAACATACAGTTTGTTCCCCCTCCATCAATCCAAGCAGATACAACATACAATTCCTCCCATGCCCATGTTACAAACTAATACAACCTGTTATTTATAGATTCCCACGCACAACAGAGTGCTCCTAGACCCACTAGGCCCAAGAAGAAATTCCATCAACACAAGAAACTGTCTTCATAGAGCTGATGGAGTTGCAGACTAGAACATAAGTAATTTATCACCTTGTGAAGATTAGAGTGTGTTGCAAGGGGGCGCTGTGATTGAAGATTTTAAGAGTTTGGTGATTATGAATCTTACAAACAACCTTCTGTTTGGTAGCACTCCAAAGAAACTTTGGGAGTTGAAGAAGCTTAAAATCCTAGATATGGGTGGCAACAGTTTGTATGGTGATATTGAACCTAACATAGGTTTTGGAGATATTTGAGAGCTTTCTCTAGGCAACAATGTTTTGTCAGGGAAATTGGTAACCGAGATGGGATTGCTTTCCCGTTTGAAGATGCTGGAGTTGGGATCAAAGTTCTTAAGGGAAAGCATTCTTGTAGTTATTGTTATTGTCTAAGCTCTAGTACATGGACTTTGGCACAGTAATAATTTTTCTGGATCCATTCTATCGCTACTAAGCAATTTGGAAAAGTTGATCTTCCTGAATGTAGGTAACAAAAATGTGTAGACTACAATGAAAAGAGCTAGACAGCTGATGCCATTCTCTACTGTAAAGTACCATGCAGCCTCATAGACAACGTTTCAAAGGTATGATTTCATGTTATATCTTCTCTAAATCCAAAGTTCTTTGATTTACCAGACTTCTATTTCACCTATTAAGTCCCAAACTTTGTTACAAGTATTAAATATGACTATGGTTCGGGGTTCCAATTCATAGATCCCATTCATTTTTAGATAGGGGCGATGAATATCACTCATCAGTTGGATTAATAGGGCAAATTATGCCTACTATGTGTAATGATTTATTCCTCAAGCTGCAAAACTACCCACTGAATCAATACCGATTTCCAATAACTGGTCAGTCAGAAATATTATTAAATCCAAGTTATCCCGCCATTCAAGATTCAGATTAATAACTCCAGATCTTTGGCTGAATCGGGATTGGAGAGAGGATGGTGGTGACAGGGAATAACTTGAATCCATGGGCGAGTGGGAGGAAATAACTTGTGCTTTAATTGAATCGAACCGTGTCGCTTCACCTTAACCCTGCCCACCATTTCACCTTTAACTCCCAAACTTTGTTACAAATATTAAGTGTGACTATGGTCCACCAGTTATACAAAAATATTAAGTGTGACTATGGTCCACCAGTTATACAACTTATACAAGGAGGCTTAAAATGTATTCTCTAGTTGTAATCAAAGAACTTTTGCTCTTCATTCAAGTAAATAATCTCAAAACGAAACACAAGCAAGTGTTTTATTAGACACCTACATGATTAAGAATTTAGCAACAAACTATTCTAGTTGAAGCCACAATTTTTTTTTTTAGAAATCAAGATGGGAGGAAGAAGACCCTTCATTGCTTTGCTTAAGAGTGTTGAAGATCTTTAGGTAAGAATTGCCATTGCTTATCAAAGATAAATGTAATGTTATCAACAAAGAGATTGAATGAATAGTCGCATGGACATAGGAACATATGTAATTTATTTACCTTTTTATAAAGAAGCTTTCCATGCAACCCAATTGAAAGATTAGGGTAGAATGTCTATACCATAAAGTAACACGTAAAATTGCATTAATCTTAAAACCAAATGATGTAAATCTATATCCATCTGTTCCACATGCATATCAAGATTAACATCAGTTTTTGAATAAAGCATTACACTCTTCACTATTACTTCAATGAGAGTAAGTATCCCTTGATTGATCAATCTTTTGGAAATTCTACAAAGTATTGTATAGTTGATGACAATGATCATATATAAGAGAAAAAAAACTAAAGAAAAAGGATGACATGAGGATACCCAACTTCCTGGAAATGGACATCCAAAAATCTCCACAATATTACTTGTGTACAAAAATTACAATCAAAGGAAGGGACGAAAAAGCACCGAGCAACAATTGCTTCCAAAATATTATATAATTGTTGCATAAAATGATGTATTTATATGACAAAGCTTTAAAGACATGAATCAAATGCCTCTATCAAATATAGATGGATAGATAGATAATTGCATTTCCAGCCCCTACAAAAAGCTACAAGGCAATGGGAGTCGTTATCAGGTAACAAAACAAGGTGGAACATACAATTGTGAGTGGAAGAGGAAATATGAGTAAGGTTCTTTGTACATGCAATTGCCAGTGGAAGAGGAAAAATGAAGAATGTAATAGCATGATCACCATTGTAATCTATGTAGGTTCCTTGAAATAGTCTCAATAGATAGAATTGCAGATAAATTGAATGCTAGAGCAAGTTCATACATGTAATGCAAATATCAATTTGATTATTATAATAGAATATAGCACTTGTTGCATAAATAAAAACTCATAAAAATACTCGAGCAAGTTTCAAATTTTAATGGGCAAGGCAAAACGCATGCTGGGATTAATGGAAAATTTATTTTTTAACAAATAGCTATACAATTTTTTTAATTTTGTCTTTTTCATGCTTGTTCTAAGCGTTGAGGATTATGTGTGTAGTTTCAAAGTCATCCATTTTGTCCTAGTAGAGTGCATACTTGGGGCCTTAGTGGCATAGACAAATCCCATTGAAGCAGGGCATCTTCTAAACATATTTTCTGCTTGCATCATGGGGGTTTCTTGACAAGAGAGTGGGTGAAAATAATTTTAGCATAACAACTTTTGTTTTATGAGCCTTTACCATTTCAGGTTTAACTTATTGACCGTTCTTCTACGTCTGAAAAGAGTAAGAAGGTCTATAGTAAAAATAACTGATAAACCATAATTACATGCACATAGATTTTTAAAAATTCTTTAAATATTCTTATAAATTCAGAGGCTTAATTATAATGGGATTCTAGGTACAACAAAATATATACGAGTAGAAACTTGGTAAATTAGTATATATATTTTAAATATATTAATTTAAAAATATGAAAAGTAATTTAAGAAATTTATTTAGGAAGTATTCTATGAAAGAGATTTTAGGATTAAAGATATGTTGAAAGTTTATAGTAGAAAATAAGAGTATTTTGTTTTTGGGATGAGTTGGAAGTTTCTCTGAATATAATAGAGTTTTTTTCATATATAATTTCTAATATTAATTGTTGTAAAAAGAAATCAGAGTTTTTTTAGCATTAATTGCTATGAAAAAAAGATGAAATAACCAACTTTCTAAAATTTCTAAACTAAAGACTTTCAACTTGTCCAACTGTTAGAAAAACTATGTAAAATACTCTAAAATTTAACACTTCCTAAAATATTTTAAGAAACACCTGCTAGATTCAATTATAAATTTCCTGTGATGTAAACCACTGCACCTCCTTTTTGATGCAAGTGTTAGTTTATGTAAAATGCTATAAATAGAAGCAGCTTTATAAAGAGACAGCAAAGGCTGTGTAGGAGTGATTATTGAGAGAAGCAGCTTTACATCCTAGTAGTGTCGATTGGGGAGTTTCATTATTGGTCAGAAATATTAATGGACTCTGCTGAACACTCCTGTGCGATCGTCTGTGGGGTGGAAGCCTTGCATAACTCAATGTTTGCACACTGAAGCTTAATTGGGGTTACCTCCATCCATAGAAAGAACAGTAGGTAACCGTTCCAGCTCAGGTGTAAACCAATATGGAACACCGTTTTTATAGTTTAGTAAAAAGTCTTTCTGTTCATTTGGTCCGCCCAACTCTTCATGGTAGGCAACAATATATCTGTGGGATGTTTTGGGCGCAAAAATCTACTAGTAGACCAAATCTGTACTCCTAAATCAGACACAGTGAGATAAGCATTAAAACGCGGGGAATTTTTCTGATAGGAGTCTCTGTGTTAAGCTACCCAAACGATGTTGTTCTCAGAAATTCGGGCATACCATTTGTTATCTTCATGATGACCAACACTAATATACAACTTATGATGCCTTTCGTTCTAATCTTTCACATATAAATATTTCTATCCCAACATTTGTAACCTTGTCATGATATCTTATTCATAATTTATAGGAGTAAATTTATATTTCAATTTCTTTCCATTCTTTTCCATTGTAAGCTTTTGTGCTTACCTTGCCTATGTCTCTCTAATTGTGTTTTGTTCCATTAAAGTGGAGCATGACCTTTGAACTTTTGCTTTGACAACTTGAATCTTATTGGGTTAAAAGTATCCTCATATTCAAGATATTCTTCAACAATATTAATCTATTCAATCAAGTCTACCATTGTACTTTTTTCATGAAGTATATTAAGAGCTTTAGAATTATTTTGTCACCTTTTTCATCTTTAACAATGATCTCTTCTTTTAGTCCTAGCAGGTCATACATCAAGGATTTCCCTTCCATTTTGGGATTCAGGAGGAGGGAATTGGAACAACACTTGAGAAAGATGGGGGTGGGTAAAGCGGGTTCACACAACCAATGAAGGATATATAGGGCACTGAGGCCCAATATTCGTGTTGCTCTAGGGCCCAATAATGTTTGATGCCTAAATGTTCAGCTAGTGCCATGCACATCATTGATTCCCAAATTTTTAGCTAGACCTTTAAGAGAACAAACATGTAGTAGTTGAAATAAAATGAAAGGAATAAATTTGCACCACTAATGGATATTGCACTAACCCTTAATTACGAACTAGTTCTCATGATTTGAATTAAAATATTTTTTGATTATTCATTTTATTTGATAGCTTCTCTTTGTGAAGCTCTATGTTTCTTCTTTTGTATCCTTTCATTTGTTTTGTCTACTTTTTGTGTCCTAAAATGGTATTTGACTTCCTAATATACAAACGGCATTGAATGAAGTGCCAAAGGTGGTAACTAATTCATAGCTATGGATTAATGATATGAGGGTCCATGGATCCATAATTAATTCTTCTTCACATTGAACATCCTTGGAAGTGGCAATATCATCTATATGTCTACTATGTAGGTCCACTGGTAATCTATGTTGAAGTGAGCAATCAAGATCTTCAATCTGCAACACCAAATAACCTCCACATGCAATAGAGAGAAACAACAATGAAAGATGCTATTCCACCAAACAAGAATTACAATATGATACAATATGATCAAGATGTGATCAAGATGATCAAGATGCAAAATATGCATGAGATTCCTTGCTTATAAAAAGGTCGAAGATAGGATTAGATAAGATCATGAAAAGTGTTTAAATCCTATCACATTAGACAATTAACTCTTAACTACCTAGGATAATGTAAAGTCTAGATAAGACAACTAGGACTTCTAGAAGAAAGCTTAAATCCTAAGTAAACTTAACATGTGAATAAGTCCCCTAAGTCCCTACTAAAGACTTAACTAGGTACAAGACTTTATTCACACTAACACACCCCTTAAGTGCAACTTAGGGAGGAAAAATCAATGCAAAAATGCAAAAGATTGGTCTCGACAACAAGGCCTAACAAGTTAACCGTGTATAAAACAAACTCTCACAAGCGGAGAAAAGGAGAAAAACCCTGTGGGAGAAAACTCCTCTCCAAATGAGAGAAAAATCTACAAAGAAAACAAGAGGATGACTCATCAAGACCCCCCAAGGACAACTTCCTTCACCCTAAGCATCGATTAAAACTGAAGATAGCAAAGTGAAGCCAAAGGTTAAGTGAAGATGTTTGCAACCTATTGATCTTTAGGAAAATACTACATCCTGAGAACACCATCCTAGATGATCTACCTAATGAAGTTCATGTGGATCTCAATATCCTTAGTGCGTTGATGCTCTACTGGGTTGCGAGAGATATATGGATGGCACTCTGGTTGTCACACCAAAGAGTAGTGGGTTGAGTGGAAGGAAATCTGAACTCAGTCATCAATTGATGAAGCCACAAAACCTCCTGACTAGCAAGAACTTCCCCTTTATACTCAGCCTCTTTCGATGATAATGCAATAGTAGTTTACATCTTGCATGACCATGCAATCGAACCAAAACCAAGTTAATAGATAAAGCCTTCTGTAGACTTCCAATCATTGAAATCACCAACCCAATTTGGAAGCCAATGAAGCCCACAATTTGAGAAGCTCTTGATGTGTAATGAATACCAAAATGAGTAGTGCCTTGAATGTATCTCAAGATACGTTTGGCGATCTTCCAATGGCTCTCATGAGGCTCTTGAGAGAAGCGAGAGATAAGGCCAACCGCAAAATAAATATTAGGATGACTATGTGTCAAGCATAAAAGACTACCAACCAATTGTTGATACAAGGTAGGATCATCTGTAGGAGTAGTGCAATTGGTAGACAGTACAACACTTGATTGAAAAGGAGTGTGGGCAGGCTTTCAATCATTCATGTCAAATCTTTGAAAAAAATCAAGAGCACACTTCTACAGGAAAATGAAGATCCCCTCAAAAGTCTGATGAACCTGAAGACCAAGGAAGTAATGCAAAGCACCAAGGTTAGTCATGTATCAAATTTCTCCATCAATGCTCGCTGAGTACTCTGAATCATGGAAGTGGAACTCCTTGTGAGAATCAAGTCATCCACATAGAGCACAAGAATGAGAAGATCTTCTCCATGTCTCTAAGTATAAACTATAGGATTGGAATGAAAATAAGTGTACCTAGAAGCAAGCAAGAAACTATCCATTTTCTCATACCAAGCCCAAGGGGCCTGTTTGAGACCATACGATGAACGTTGAAGCCTGCTAACAAGTGAGGAGTCCTGCACAAAACTTGGTAGTTGCACCATATAAATCTCCTCATGAAGATTCCCATGCAAGAAAGCACTCTTCACATCCATCTAATACACTAACCATCCCTATGATGCAGCTATAGCAAGAACAAGACAAATATAATCCATCTTGGCAATAGTCCAACAAAGGTATCAAAATAATCAATTCCTTCAACTTGAGAAAACCCCTTTGCAACAAGACAAGCCTTGTACTTTTCAGTAGAACCATCTGTTGCATATTTGGTACGATACACCCACTTGCACCGAACCAACTTTCGTCCCTTAGGAAGAGGTACAAGATCCCATCCATGATTCTCCATCAAAGAAGAATACCCATAAGCCATAACACTATCCCACTTAGGAATACTTGAAGCATCTGAAAACTTATGAGGATCATCTGAAACGACATGACTCAAAAGACTGATTCCTGAAGTCTGAGAACAAGTGTGGTGAGTGTCTATGGGATCACCAACAAGAGGACCAACCTCCTCAAGAGTAGAGCAAGCCCATCGTGGCCTAGTGGGTGGATTAGGTCCATCATCCAAATCTTCCTCAAGAAGCAAAACATCCTCAATTGGAGAAGATTGAGTAGGTTGTGATGAATAATTTGTCAAAGGAGGATTTTTTTATGTGAAAGACTCAACAAACCGAACATCACGACGATAATGAACCTCTCGTGTCTCAGGATCAAACAATCTGATGCCATCACATCCTCACAATAGCCAACAAAAATGAACCGCTGACTCTTCTTCTCCACTGATTTACACTGATCATCTGGAATGAATACCAAAGCCTCACTACAAAATACTCTGAATAGGGATACATCAAGCTTGTGATGAGACCAACCATCCTCAGAAGTAATATTCAACACTACCTTGTGAGGCATACGATTTTGAATATAATTGGCCCAATTGACAACTTTGGCCCAAAATGTTGGAACCATGGACTTAGACTAAATCATACAATTGGCCATCTCCCGTAGAGTCCTATTCTTCCTCTCCACCACACCATTTTGTTGAGGAGTGTAAGGAACCATGTTCTGATGAAGAATACTATGCTTATTGCAAAAAATATTGAAATGTTTGATTGGCATACTTCCCCCATTATCTGTGTGTATCCGTCGAAGAGAAAAACCTGACTTCTTCTCTACAAATTTTTTGAAGGTCTTGAAGATGGCGATAACCTCACTCCTAAGCTTCAAAAAGTAGACTCATGTGTGTCAGGAAAAATCATCAATGAAAGTGAGCACATACTTAGCCCTTGAAAAATAAGTTGGGAATGACATTCAAGATCACTATGGACCAATTCAAGGGGTGTGGTTGCACCTGTAGCTTGACCCTTAGGAAAAGGATCTTGATGCTAGTTTCCAAGAACACAACAACCTGAAAAACCACCATTTGTGCAAGAGATCTTAGGAAGACCAACCACTAAGTTATGTGTGTGCATCTGCTAAAGATATCTATAGTTCAAGTTCCCAATTCTTTCATGCCAAAGTTTTCTCATTGAATCAACATGAGCAATAAAACATGAACCCGTTGAAGACTCAAAGCCATCAAATCGATACAAATGGTTCTTGTGATCAACTATCCATGTAGCAACAACCTTCTTAGGATCCTACAAATGTTTAATAGTAACATTCTGTGGAGTAAACTCAATTGAGTTTCTAGATCTCCAGAATGACAAATCTAATATATGGAAAGTAGATTTGCTAAAATATGAGGAACAAGAAGAATATCCTCAATGCACCCGTCTAGCATTTAAACGAATCCTGTCCCAAAAACTAGAATCTATGAAGAGTTCACAATTTCAATCTAAGAAGTAGAAGTATGAGCAATGGAATCAAGAATATCACATGAATTGGTCATGTGATGTGAAGCACCTAAATCAATAATCCAACTATTAAAAGATGAATGAATGACATGTTTTGAAAGTTCTTTCCCTTTGCCCATGGAAGAAGACTTAGGCATTAAGATATTATGTTTCCTCATAGCTTCCTCTAAGGCCTCTAGTCTCTTGAAACAATGATACTCATCATGCCCAACTTTTCCAAAAAATGAACAAGGATCTCCTTTCTTTTTCTTGGACTTGGAAGAAGAATCTCTAGAGGTAGAAGAAGAAGGAGATGGAGTGGAATTTTGATTGTTCTTTTGCTTCAATTTGGAGGGAGACTCACTACCTGAAGATGATTCTGTCTTGGGCTTCTTCTTAGTCTTTCCTTTACCCTTGGAAGATTGAGCCATTAAAGCTTGATTCTTAGAACTAGGTAGTGCATCCAACTGAACCAACTTGGCCTGCTCCCTAGTAAGACGGTCACAAAACAACTCAAAAGAATACATTTTGTAATCTTTCCCCATGGCATCCATAGTAGAATAGAAAGTGGAAGAGAACAACTTGATAAGGGCCTCTTAACTTAGACATAATCAAGAAGATACATTCATCATTAGATTCATCACCCACATCCTTTTAATTGTGACAAAATCAACTTGAATTGTGCAAGAAAATATTGAATAGAAGGAAATGCATCAAGAGAGAGTGATTGTAGATCCACTTGAAGCTGCAATATTCTGAACTAGTTGAATTTTCCATACAATTCTTCAAGTTTGTCCGAAACATTCTTAGGTGTTTTACACTCCACAATATGAAACAAGAAGTTATCATATACATGTAAGACAATGAATCATTTTGCTTCATCCATTTTACATGATCTATGGGTAAAATTTACATATTCCCTTGTGAAATAAGGTTGTTGTGCATCTAACATTGGCCACAAACCTTTAGATTGTAACAATTGAGTCATTTTTAGCTTCCATGTATGATAATTGTTTGGAGTGAGTGGTTCGATTTGCATTTGATATGCCATGTTGGATAGAAGAACACCAAGAGAAAGAAGACAATGTGGCACATAAATTGTGCTTTTAACCCCCCCCCCCCAAAAAAATGTATTAAAACTTAATTGGCAACCCCCCAACAAATTACAATGAAGAAGTTTTACAATTTGTACAAGTGACAAGCTCAAATCAACTGTTTATAATACATGGTAATTTTTTACAATTTTTAGAAAAAAAAATGGTTGTCAAAACTAAAAATAAAGGTTACAAACAAATTCCTTGCAATTTTCTAAGCAATTTCAAAAAAAAGTTTTCCAAATTTCGACTTTGTATGCAAGAGTTATGCTAGTTACAAGTAATAAATGCACTTGTACCTTCGGGTTGAAAAATATGCAAAATTCACTTGCACCACTATGAAGTTCGTCGAACCACCTTTTCGATGATATTTCGTTGGTGAAAATCTAATACCTTGTGAAAAGTTATGCAAAATTGAAAAAAGGCCTATTTTAGGCACTTTGAAGGCTAAACATAGGCAAAGATATAGCCCTCGGGGGTTGGCTCCTGGTCACCCACGTGACCCTATTAGCGATTTAGGCAAAACCTAGTGGTTTGACTAACTGCTAGCGGTCTAGGATTCTAGTCACATGCGTTGGCGGTTAAATTTTTTCTTAGCAGTTTAAGAGGTTAACTGTGTGTTTTGTATTTAACCCCTGGCGGTTAATGTTGCCATTGGTGGCTTATATTAAGGCCACTACATTAATAGTTTCACTAACAGCCATAGATGTAAAGGCCCGCAGGCGGTTTATGAAAGTCGTGGGCCTTGTAGAAATAAAACCTTTAGTGCTTTAAGTGTTTTATCAATAATTTTTATTATTATTATTATTTTAAAACATTTTCAATAAAATACAGAAACCCGTTGACAATAAAATATATATGTGCAGAATTTTTAATTTCTGACGCATGTACCTGCGATCTGGGGGTCATGCGACCTTCTAGGTAAAAAAAATTTTTGCCTTGAAAACATTTTTTTCCGAATATAGGCAAATTATATATCAAAATTCATGGAATCAGCCACTCGGATGCAATGGTAGGGTTATTTTTTTCCAGAAATGCTCCTATAAAAAGTTTTTTTTCAGATATGACCTTCAAAGCCAAATCTGACTTTCTCGAGCCTCTTGGATGCAATGGGACAACCAAAAATACTGTCACCATAGCTAAAAGTGTTGCAATCACTGGATCTCACCAAAAAACATACATGCAAAATAGGATTAATAGATCTTTGCAAACCCTTTCAGATTCTCAAGATTGCATTGAAACACAAGAGAAGAGCATACAAGAATTTAGAAGATCATAAAATAAACTCAAATCACAATAGAAAACTTGATGGTAGAAACTCTCTAAAGAAAAAAGAAGGGGCTTGCTAGATTCAAAAGCTTTGATACCATGTTGAAGTGAGCAACCAAGATCTCAATCTGCAACACCAAATAACCTCCACATGCAATAGAGAGAAGCAACAATGAAAGATGCTATTCCACCATACAAGAATTACTATATGATACAATATGATCAAGATGTGATCAAGATGATCAAGATGTAAAATGTGTATGAGATGCCTTGCTTATAAAGGCAAGGTGAGAGATAGCATTAGAAAATATTATGAAAAGTGTCCAAATCCTATCACATGAGACAACTAACTCATAACTACCTAGGATAATATAAAATTTAGATAAGAAAACTAAGGCTTCTAGAAGAAAGCTTATATTCTAAGTGAACTTAACATGTGAATAAGTCTCCTAAGTCCCTAGTAAAGAATTAACTAGGTACAAGACTTTATTCACACCAACAATCTATATAATCATTTTATCCTAAGTTTCCAAATTGGGTAAGGGGATAGGTACGGGTACGAGGTACATGGGTACGACAATTTTTTGGGGAGGGGTTGGGTACATTTTGGGTACATTTGTATATATATATATATATAATATTAATATGTTTTATATTATTATATAAATAATAGATATTGTATATAGATTATATATAATTATATTTAATAATATAATATATTATATAGAGCTTTACTATTTTAATTCAACAATATAAATAGTATATATATATAATATTATTATATTTAATAATGTAAAATATTATATTTAGTTTTACTATTTTAATTCAATCATATAAATAAATAAAAAAATTTAAATTATATCATATTTAAATATACAATTTAATAAATTATACAAATTTTTATATTTTAGAAATTTGTGTATATCATTATATTTTAATGTAATAATATATATTCATACATATAATTTTATTTATATTAAATATATTATACTATATAAGTATGTATTTAATAATATATATTAATACAAAATTTACTTATTTTCCCTATTGATGGACATACTATGTCGTAGAGGAGTGAACCATCGAAATCCTTCCTTCCATCCAAGTTATGCCCGAGTTTTTGTTTCCCACTTGTTCGTAGAAGAAAATGAAGCTGCAAAAATATATTAAAAAAATGGATATGTTTTTGACTTATCCTCTTCCAGATGTCTCGTGGTTCATGAGAGAAGGAAATGAAGCTGCAGAAATATATTAAAAAATAACTTGAATCGTCAATTCATTGAGAGTTTTTTTGAATGAATGAATGAAGATTTTTAATAATGTCCACGAGGCCAAATAGCCTATGGGACCCACGGATCAGTAGTAGAAAGGAACACAACAGCAACCCAAAACAAAAACCACCGCCCAACAATTACTTGATATCCCTTTCTTTTTGGATCTTGGATCTTCTGCTATGTATTTTTATCAAGTAATCAACACTTTTTTGATATTTTTTGGTATTTTTAATTAAA
Source organism: Sequoia sempervirens (assembly GCA_007258455.2). Classification (NCBI taxonomy): domain Eukaryota; kingdom Viridiplantae; phylum Streptophyta; class Pinopsida; order Cupressales; family Cupressaceae; genus Sequoia; species Sequoia sempervirens. The sequence goes on along the minus strand of VDFB02047230.1, from coordinate 74,547,706 downwards.
ACTAAAAATCCCTCCTTGTTTGCGTGCATCACTATTCACGTCCATCTGTCAAATGCTTTTATTAAATTTTCATCTAGGGTTTTTTATTTTTGAAAATATACCTGAAGCTTGGAATCGACTTATACTCATTTTGAAAACCCTAGAATCGTGTGGATTTGAAAAGTGTTTGCTAGAATTATTTTGATGCCAAAAAAAATGAACACTAAATGATTCTACAACATTTCAATGTCAATTCCGATTCTGAGCCTTTTTGTACCCAAAATCGAGTAGGTAAGGTTGATGATTTAGCTACTTAGATTTTATCTAGTGTACTTAAAGCTAGTAGTCTACAAATTTAATGGAGTTTTTTTGGTTTTTCTTATCTATCTTTTGAACTATAATGATGTAGGTCACAATATATATTAATGAGTCTTAAATGCTTTCATTATTATTCTGTCAACCTTTGTACTACTAATCTGATATGCTCTAAAAATTCTTCTTATCTTTTATTATAAATGAAAACATCTTCCAAGGATTCAACAACAAACTTCCACTCAACAACTAAATAGGTCATTAAGTGAATTTAAAGAAGAGTTAGATTATACGTAGATAAGTTTTATCATATGTAGACCCTTTCCAAACATATCTAAATGTAAAGGTGAGGGAGATCCATGTTCTCATCTCAAGGAATGGATGACCATCATTCATGATGTCATCACTTACGATATCTTACTAATTAAGAAATGCCCCAAGAATCTAGAGTCATTGCCTTTGAATAAATTAGTCAAGAACTTTGACACAAATAATTGAAATGCCATCATTCTATAAGTCATTTAGTTGTCTTGAAAATAAAAATACCATCTATTATACAACAAAATTTTTACCAAAATCTATTTTTTATACAATTTATTAACACCATAAAATTACTATGTATATTTGTGGATCCAAAAAGGCATAATCAAATATTACACAAACCCTCTTTCTTATTAAATGTAGTCTTCCACTCATTTGCTTCTTTGATTTTGATTTGATGATGTCCACATTTTAATCTATCCTATTGAAATGTTTTACACCACATAAATAAATGACAAGATCATCCATCCCTGTTAAAGGAAACATGCACTTGATAATAATCTTGTTTCTGGCTCTAAATTTTTGGTACTAGAATTTGTGGTAGTACACACATTATCTATTATCCTCATTTCTTTTGTGCTAGATGAGTTTGTGTTGGAACATTGTGATCTATTGATAAGCATTAGGAAGGGGGATCCAAACTTGGGCAATGCTAAACCATTATCGGCTAGAGCACCATTGTTTCATCTCTTCTCGTCACTTCTAAGCTTAACCGACATACTGCAAGCCATATTACAAGCCTCTGCGGAACCGTGGTTTACCATTTTGCTAGAGCACCGCTCTATCACAGCCTCTTCCAAGTCCTATCATGGTGTAACAGTAACACCGTACTACCGCAGGCTATCTAGTAGGCTTCCACGGGATGGCGGTATACCGCACTACCACTAGATAGTTGGAAGGCTTCCATAGTATGGCGGTAACACCGAACTACCACACCTCTCTCACAAACACCTAGCAGTATAGTGATACAAGCAAAATCCAACACTTTTAGAAGTATGAGCAACAAGACTAGGGTTTCACCAGTGAGTTTGAGACACACATTCTCAACAATCTCCCACTTGACGAAGAACTCACTAAACCCTTTTCCAACCTTCTAAGTCATTGTACCATAGCCATTCATGCAATAATAAGAATCTCAAATCAGTGCTCTCGTGCTCCAGCCAAGACACCTGCACCAACATCCAAGATGTCCACCAAACCAGGCAATGGTTCCAGCCATCCACTTTAGGACAAGGAACAAGCGAAAGCATATATGCACCAGTCTGCAGAACATAAGCACTAGATCCAATTGATAGAAAAGACTATAACATGATAACACGACTTCACTGTGCTCACACGCTATACAAAAGAAATATCAACTTCAAAGCATCAAACAGAACACAACCTTGAAGTCATTCTCCAGAAACAAGATAGAACATCAGCTAGAATAGCAACAAGAAAACTAACTGCTCCCATCCAACTAATTAATCCATGCGACTGAAAATAGCACCCATAGCTCGTGCTATTTCATCCAATCTCACATACCTTCAAGGTATCCTCATTAGTAAACTCATGCCAGCAGCATAGCCAACCCATCAACCGCAGATACAAGCACCATGCACAAACCAGTCGAAGAAGACCAAATACATCCAAGTACTCCCACTACATGGGTAATTCCCAATCTGAAGGATCAAAGGCATAAAAGTTCTACCCATAATAGCACATAGAAAATGTAACCATGTAGTACCAAGGAATTATCCACAATGATATGCACAACCCGCAAATTAATAACCTGCAAGAACAAATCTCACCACAAGTCTTCACAACTCTCCCAAGTTCTCCACACCCAACAAAGGAAAAAGATTAAGAACCTCCATGTCATCACCCAAGAACATGAGTGAAAACACATGACCACAAGCTAGTGATCACTATAGCTTCGACCAAACCTCAAACCAATGTAATGTGAAACCAAACATCCTGGAAGACTACCAAGACCACAAAGAGCACCTCTGCACATCATGAGCCTATAGAAAAACCTCCTACATACACCTCTAAATACCAACTGTGTCAAGTATGATCTCCTTCAAAACCCCAAGAGAAAATCCTTAACAACATCCAACCGTTCAATCTCCAAAATCAAACACAACATATGGATGTAAGCCTCTCAAAGAAGATCAAACCACTTCATTTCCCATATTAGGAAATCAACCCATAAAGCATCTCCTACTAGTTCTCATTAGAAGAATATAAAACATAAAAGGTCAAGGAGATAAACCATGTTGTACATCTTCCACTGTGAATCCTCCAGAACCATTTAAATAGTAATTCAAGATCCATATCATGAAAAAGAAGCATAAAACATATCTGAAAGATACAATGGGAAAATACCTCTCAAATTAGACTTCACTGCCGAGTAGACCAAGAGTGGGGAAAGAGAATGCTCTTCCAGGATAACCAAGTCATCATGACTCCTCCAAGAGCAATCTCCTCATTGGTCTCTATTGAACTCATGTCCAACCAAGGTGTAGGCTTCTCAGACTTTTTGTTGAAATCTTATCAAGAGTAACCATCAACAGTTCACTCCTCTCAAGAGAAAATATAGCCTCACCTTATTCTTCATGTATCCATGAGTTTCAAAAACTGATCATCTCATGCTAAAATCCAAATGCATCACTGCACTATCATGAAGTTCTCAAGCATATGATCAATGCACCCAAAACACAAAGAATTACCAAACCGCTGTCAAAGCTCCAATCATCTGAATTAGGAACTTATCATGGCATCATGATCTTGCCATCCCCCTTGGGAGATACCATGCTCCAAGTGAACATACCATGGTCTCAAGTTCAATGCACAATGTCAAAAATTGAGTGCATAAGCAAGATTATACCATGACATAAAGCAAACAAACTCAAAACCAACATCACCTGCCAAGCACCGCCAACACCTCAACCAAAGACTCCAAATGTCCTCCATGGTTCCAAAATGTTGCACATCCTCAAATAGTGTCCATGTAAAAGCAAAAGAACCCTTCTGCAACAACATGATCTAAGAGTCCCTCCTAGTAACATCTGCAACACTAAAGAAGATTATTCACCACCAAGTGATGAACCCACAGTCACTGTTAAAGCTCCCACTGAATCATGACATCCAAGATTTCCAAGCATTGTGACCAAACATCTGCTGATTTGAAGAAAAAAAATTCAGGTACAATCAATAACATGTCCATCTGACAACAGTGCCAAACAACACCATGATCTCCAAATCACGCAGACCACACCATCACTATCAAAAGCTTACACTAAAATGTGTATCAATCTCTCCATGACATCATGATACACATGCTACAGGTCCCTATAGCCGATTATTCAGGTACTCCACACCATCCTTCCTCTCATCCAAAAGCAACCACGCCAATGCACAAGTGACCATAGACAAGGCCAGCTAATAGATCTGCACCAACACTGAATCAACCTCATGGATTTAGACAGTCCACTTCTGAGTTATCTCACTACATCCAATGGGTAGCTAAACCACCAACCACATAACTCGAAGATCAATCCCATTGAATGTGTGAAGCCATCATCACACTGGAAACAACAACACTGAGATCTCAAAGAGAATAACCACGCAGAAAACATTACTCAAAAACCAGATCAAGTCCAAATATGATTTGCCAATCATTTTCACAACTTGAGCACCATAGTCTAGGAACCCAACAAGCAACACCACAGGAAATGTTGAGTGACTAATCACATACCAACACTCCCATGCAGAGAAGACATCACATCTCCTCATACTAAGCACAAAGCATGTATGCAAAACTACAACTATCTCATTCAGCAATGCCCCAAAAGCTAGGGTCTAGAAAATAGTTTAACAATAACTCCACAAAACAAGTTTTTTCTTGGCCGTGTAAAACTTGCAAAACCACTATGTTCGAGAACACCCATGCACACCCTATCCACTTCACATATAGATGACTCAAAATTTTGAAACATAAACACCATAACAATTGTACTAGAATAAAGGATTATCATGAATATGCATAACCATGGATTCTTTAAACGGAAATCTATAGAATCGTCAAATCCAAAGAGCATGGATTTGAGCAGTGCAAGTACAACACATCCTTAAAAGGAAACAATAGTTCAAGAACTCCAGGCCCATATCAAGCCAATTCCATAACCATCAACATGCACATGCATACGAGAGAGCCAGGCTATTCAGAAGTTTTTAGACCACCCAGAGATCAACTTCATAGCCTTTGTGCAATCAAGGTAATAGAGAACAACGCCTTCAATGCCAAGTCAAAGCACTCTGTACAAGCACAATACTCCATGGCTGAAAAAACAACCCAAGTATTTTCATATCATCAGGGAGCCCCTCACACAAACACCCAATATGAACCACACTCTGCTGCAACATAACCATAATCATAAACTCACACCCCTTACATCAGGATCATTCATTGCCAACCAGGAGCCTCAGACCACCTCATTACAATATGATCAACTCCAATTTATCCAACTTCAATGTCTTTCATGTTGCGTGTTGTCTCAAAAGAGCAAGATATTTTACTCACCAAAGGGTCAATTATCAGCCGATTCCTCCAAATTTCTTCAAGCCTGTCAGACTAAGAAATCTTCATAGGAGAAATGCTCAGAACCAACAACCAGAAGAAGGCTTTGATACCACTTGAAAGGGAAAAATTGAGTCATCTTAGAAGGAAACATCTAAGAACAGCAGTGCCTTCGGTGATTTTAATTCCTTCAAATTTCCTTAAAGACACGTACTACTATGCCATAAAGTGGAAACTAGCACAGTTGATTTCCCTCATTAACTCTTCTAAGAAAAGAACATGCAAACTTAACCAAATTCAACACTTATGCACTGACTCAAATTATAGAACCAACCAACATGAAAGACAAACAAATGAACACAAAGATTTATGTGGGGAAAACCCTTTCGGGTGAAAAACCCCACCCTCCAAAACACTCAGCTCAATTATATTAATCAACAAGAACAACAGGTACAATACAATCTCAGAGCTATGCTCTTCTAGAGTTTACATCTTGTCCATCTAGAGAAAGTAGACAACAACATTGTCTAGAATCCTCGCATTGTTACAGTACCCTCACATAGCACACAATGCAGATTCATTTCATTTTTACTAGCCCACTCACTCAACCAGCCTTTCGGCCAGCACAGCCACACCGCCTCTTAGGTTCACACACTTCTTCAGGATACCATGTGTGGAAACATACCAATTTAGTTTCCAGTCATTACAAAAGGAAAACCATCAATTAGTAGTTACCATATTGGCTAACTCTCACCCCTCAAGTCGGCTAAACAACTCCATGTCATAGCACTGATTCTCCGGCCAATGAGAAATTAGAATTTACAATGCAGTTACATGGTTATCAGGTGTTACAAATATCAGCTCCAAATTGTAAATGTTGGTCCAAAGAATTGTTGATTCACAACAACAATGTGAAATCAACAAATGACTCCATGCCATGTGTCATCACATCACTCGTTCATCGTTGTTTGACCACCGCATTGTTTCATCTCTGTCCATCGCTTCCAAGCTTAACCGCCATATCACAAGCCATATTACAAGGCTCCGCGGGACCGCGGTTTACCATTCTGCTAAAGCACCGCTCTACTGCAGCCTCTTCCAAGTCCTATCATAGTGTAACGATAACACTGCACTACCACATGCTATCTAGTAGGCTTCTGCGGTATGGCGGTAACACCGCACTACCGCACCTCTCTCACAAACACCTAGCGGTATAGCGGTATAAGAAGAATCCAACACTTTTAGAAGTATGAGCAACAAGACTAGGGTTTAACCAGTGAGTTTGAGACACACATTCTCAACACTTATTTCCTAAAAGGGCGAATGGTACTTTCTCCACAATCTTTACAACAAATCCTCCACACATTCAGGTATGTGTGCATTGATTGCTATATCTTAATTGTCTTTAGTGCTTTCATTTAATTATTGTACATTAATATGGACGTTCACCATCACATGCCATTATTCCCTACCCCTGTCAAATCATCATTATTCTCATGTGAGTACACATGCCCAAATTTAGGTTGGGGTGGAGGAAAAATATGTAAATATTTTTCCCACGTGCCAGTCCATGTTGGTCTACGTCAGCAAAATTTAAATTGAGCTAATTTGAAATCTGAGTGAGAGGACGACCCACATGTGTGAGGTGACACCAATTGCCACTGCCATTTCTCTCCATCATAGCTTTCCTTTATTACTCCTTCCTTTCCATTATTGACCCTTTCATAATCTCAAGCTGCAAACAAAAGGTAGAAAGGGAAAATTCAGTTGACATTGGCATTGGAAATTTAGCGAGTGTTGCAGGAAGGTGAATTTGGTTTTCAAATGAGAATTGTAGGAAGGAAACCGCAGAGTGATTGTTTGATTACAGAAAATGGGAGGTGGGTTAATTCAAAATGAACCCACGGTGCATGATGTATTATTGCAGAATGCACCTTGCCTTGTCAAATTCAAAAACTGCAGATGGTTAGACTACTTCTTGAAGCTAGATGGTTTTGATGAAGACATTGCACTAGAATTTGCCCAAACATTTTCTGAAGGGAAGGCCATGGTAAAAGGGCTAGAAGTATTGGCGACTGGGGAAATGATTGTAGAAGTTACAGGGTTACCTACTGACGGTGAAAATTACCTTGCTTCCAAAGATGCCAGATTACCTAGGGCCGAATTTACAGAACCGAGTGACCCTCCATTGAGCATATATAAACAAGGTACGAAGAGAACTTCTCTACCCAAACCATGGAAGCAGATTGTTGTTTATGTTATAAGATACATCACCTGTAAAGGTCACTTGTTGAATCTACATTTCATGCACTTCAAACTTCTGAATCACATGAGGCACGAGAGGAGGATGAATGTGCCAAATGTGCTATGCAACCTTCTTTCAATCATGGTGGCAAAGACTTAGAAAGGTAGGGACAATTATGTTTCCCACCATTGTCTGATTAAATTGTTAGTTGAGAAGTCTCTACATGATATGTCTGGAATAACCTGGGAAGAATTCATAAAAATTAATCAAGTTAGACCCGAGCACTTGCAACCTAGGGTTTTACCTCAACCTTGTAGGTCTAGTAGGAGATTGAGCACAACTGAAGCCACTCTTGGTGCTTCAACCTTTGGCATAGGCCCTAGTGTAAACCCTCCTGCAGCAGAAGAAACCATAGAAATTAGTTCTTCTGAAACTGAGCACTCAGAAAAAGAAAGCTCTTCCTTGGATTCTGATGATGATGTTCCCCTTGGAACCCTAATGATAACTAAGGCACAAAAGAGAGAAGCAAAAAAAATAAAAGGAAAAGCTAAACAGCAGCCGACAGAAAAAGAGGTACCAAGCTCTAGGAAGAGAAAGGCTAACACTGTTCATCCTGTAGCCAAAGAAAAACATGAAATCCCTCCCAGAAAATCAAGACCATTTGTGCCAACCTTTGTTATGCCTCTGCAGGAAATCCCTGAGTGTGTAAAAACACCACGAGGGGACACAGAAGCTCCAATGGGGCAAGTGAATGTAGAGGAAGATGACATATTTGAGAGAGCAAAAAACATAACATTGGTCGATCTTGCTGACATTGCAGAACAAGTCAAAAATCAAGGGTATGAGGAAAATCAGAACTTCCTATAGCAAGAGGCCTTGCAACAAGAATTGGGGAAATAATCAGTACACTTGCAACCAAAATTGACTAAGCAACCTGAATCCTTGTAGTTAGTAGCATATGAAGAGCAAGCATCATCAAAAATGCTGGTAGGAATACATAACCCCCTTGATTTTTCAATGCACATGGTAGCTATGCATTTATGGAAAGAGATGCAAAGAAGGGAAGAAGAATGGAAGGAGGAGAAAAGCAAGTTGAAGAAGGAAATTCAAAAGAAAGATGAGGAGATTGAAGACAAGAATGCAAAAATTGCCACCTTGAAGAAGAAGGTGGATGATATGACAACCTTGGTACCACAAAATTTAGAGTGTAGGACCCCTCCAAGGGTCTATGCTTTTCATTTGAAGGAAAAATATCTTTCTTTTAAGTTGGAAAGAATTGTCTCAGGTTTGAACCCTTCTATTGAGACTCCTATTGATTTTTTCAATGCTTATCAAATTGCTTCCCTTGAAATGAAGAATTTTCTATGTGATTTTTATTTGCATAATTATGTTGTGACTCAAGACCGTGATTGGAATCCACTATTGTATGTTGGAGATGTCCAATTAAGGGAATTTATGTCTTGGGTACAAAATGAGATCAGTTGGGGACAACAATATTTGGCTTATAAGCAAATGGAATCCAACATCCCTCTAGCCATCAAGGCTGAATCAAGGAATCCAAGGGACATTTACAGGGAATGACACAAAATGCTTTTCAGACCGAGCTATGGTAATAGGATTATTGCCTAGATAGAAGCAATCTACAGTGAGTATGAGGTGAAGGAAAAGGAAAAAGAGGAAACTATGAAGAAATACCTATCACAAAGATGGAACAACCTGACTGATGAGCTAAAATAGGTTGAGCCTCATTCCATCCAGAACTATGCTGCAACACTCAAAAAAATTGATAGATATATAACGATTAGAAAAAAAAAGGGACGATTCTGGCTTCCCCTGACTTTTTAGCCACCTATTCGGATGTGGCCCATACCAAACTTCAGGTTTTACCACTATGATATTGCTGCTGAGAGACAGAGATGGATCGGATTGGACAGATTGGGAGGATTCTATTGGGATCTTGATTCATGCACAACAAACACTGATGTAGGACAATTGTCAATTGCAAATTTTAGAGCATTGACCAAGTAGAAGAACAACCCTTCCCCTGTTGGAGGACCAGCAAAACCTTAGGTTGGGGGGAGCAATAAGCCTAGTTTATGGTCTAGTTTTGGGTAGAATTTATGATTTATTTGCTGAATTCTTCATGGAACTTGATGTTAAGTGTTGATATTTTTACGATATTCCCCAAAAACTATAGACATTGGGCCTAATCTTATTTCTGCAAATCTTTAATGACATTGGCATGCTATTTGGACTATCTATATTAATTTTGCATGTGGTTAATGAATGCTCTTTAAGGTAGTTATAGATATGCAATTATAGATATGTGATTATTGTGCATGCTAACATTGCCATGCAAATATAATTTGAGGATGCTAAATTGAGAAAGACACCGCCATTGGGCATGCACCATAACGTCTAGCAAGGGAATTGTTCAAAGGTCAAAGGAGGTCGACGACATGAGATTCCCCATGCAAATTGAATGTAACCACCTTGTAGTGGAATTTAATGTTGTTGAGAAAATGTGAGTGTTATTGTTGTGCTAAATCTGTGTTTGGACCTGTATGTCTCACCAGATTCCATGCATGTGTAACCATCGCCGCTCCACTTTATCTTCTATCCCTAAAATGGCGTCCTCCCAGTTCGTGGAGTTGACCGCCTTGCTTAGTTGGTAGTATAAATAAGGATCAAATGCTCCTTCTCTAGAGGTTGCACGATCTAATATTGTACTTGCATTCTTAGTTTTCAGTGATACAGTTACACTGCTCTATTGTACTCATGTTTCCTGATGAATAAAATGAATTTCTAAGTTTATGCATCTAAGTTTTCATTAGTAATGGAGGATACTCATCCAAGTGGGCCCACTTGGTGAGAAATTTGTCCTTTAGCTTAGTTTAGTAGAGTTATTACTTTTTTTTCAGTAATTAGTTAAGACTATGGCGCTAACTGTTCCCGCAGCCACTGGAATTTCATTCTGTGACTGTTCTTGCAGCCAAAGTATATAGAGTAGTTTCTTGTTTGTTTGCTCATATTTTTATTTATTTCATGCATTTCAGTTTAGTATAGTTGTTGGCTGATGTTCAACATTTATGTTATTCCTTTCCAAACAATTTATTTTCAGCATTGCATATTTCTTAGCTGTAGAATGAAAATGGCTACTTTGAGTTCCTAGTGCACATACTGTGCTAACCCATTTCAAGTTCATGTCCCTAGGTTGACAAGTTAAATGCACCTTCATGATGATTGAATAGCTATTCAGTTTAGATGTTCAATCTCTGAATCACAATTGTAAGAGCTTGGTTGTTAAATCATTGTAGGAGGCCTGACAAACACTAAAAGAGAATTCCTACTTTAAAAAACTTTGAAAATGTTTATTTTAACAATACCAAATTGGAAATGTGAGACTTGTGTTGTTCATTTTTAGAGCACCAAATGGAGATTCCTACTTTAGAAAGCTTTGAAAATGTTTATTTTAACAACACCAAATTGGAAATGTGAGAGTTGTGTTGTTCATGTTTAGAGCACCAAATGGAGATTCCTACTTTAGAAAGCTTTGAAAATGTTTATTTTAACAACACCAAATTGGAAATGTGAGAGTTGTGTTGTTCATTTTTAGAGCACCAAATGGGGATTCCTACTTTAGAAAGCTTTAAATGTTCATTTTAACAACACCAAATTTGAAGTGTGAGAGTTGTTCATTTTAAAGCACCAAATGGAGATTCCTACTTTAAGAAGCTTTAAATGTTCATTTTAACAACACCAAATTTGAAGTGTGAGAGTTTTTGTTCATTTTAAAGCACCAAAGGGAAATTCCTAAGTTAATAAACAAAATTATTTGGTATCTCCAAAGATCTTGGACCGATCATCTTCTCTGCACAAAACAAGTCAATATCTTTCACAATCCTATATAGAAATCCATTAATTCCTACAAAACAACCAATATGTTAGCAATAAAGATCATTACAATGGCGTAGGATTCGTGCACTTGTCTTCTGGAGCAAATGCTTAGAAGAAAAATAAAAAACTCATAAAGAAATTTACAAAAGCTCAAAAATTTGGAAAAAGCTCAGATTTTTTGTACATCTGCAAACCTAGAAAGAAGCAAAAGCACACTTTTAGAGAAAAATCATTGATCTTAAAGCAAAGGCACCATTCCCATGGAAAAATCATTGATTTTGTGGCAAATGCTCAAAATTCTTGCCAGTCAAAAGAAAGCTTTTGCTGGGTAGTCCATGAAATGTCTCTGAAAGCTCTCAAAACCCTATAACTTCAACTTAGGTCATAAAAATGTTAGTAAGGAGGACCTAAGTCCTACCAGGCATGCCAGAATGTGTGAGGGGGAAGGAATTCATCAGGAAACAATGCAAAAGCAAGATCAAATGCAAGATTGAAATAAAAAACTATCTAATCCAAAACACTTAATCTATCCTATTCCATCACTCATGAAATGTGAAAATCTAAGTTATTTGAATGAAATGAGATCCTAAGATATTAAAAAAAAATCAAATAAACAAAAGAAGAGTTTACCATCCCATGTTGGAGTGTATTTGCATGATTTTGGGTTCTTCGTATCACTGCAAAGCCTCCATTGCTTACGTGCAAAACCTTGATGATTGATGCTTGGTTGACTAAAAAGGTTGAAGCTCTATCAATGATGATTGCGGCAACACTTTTTTGCATAAGGTAAGTTGAAATTTTGATCCTTATTTGTGAAGAGAAAGGCTTGTTATATAGGAAAAGCAATTTTGAATCAACGGTCAAGATCGTGTTGGAGAATATCCAGATCAACAGTCAAAATGAGTTGAGAGGATTTAGACATGAGGAAATTGTGCAAAGTTGATTGCACAATTAGGGTGATTGAAGAATAGATTAGCTAGTTAGGATTTTGATTGCTTAGTTAGCAATTGATTGATTAGTTAGGGTTGAGTTAGGAATTAGATGGTTGAGTTAGAAAAATTAGATTGCTTAGTTAGCAATCCATGATTTTCTCAATCAAAAAGTGGGTGAGGAATATTAATTAATTAATTCCATTTTGATTTTGATTTTGATTTTTGATAATTTTAATAGTTTGATTTGTTTATTCAAATTTTGGAGGGAAAGTGTGATAATTAAATTATTATGATTTAATAATTCAATTAATTTTGAGGAATAAGGTGAATTAGTGACGTAATCAAATAATTGGTTTCGTTTGACTAATCAGGACAAGATAAGATTAGATTAGAACTTTATTAAATAAATGTAATTTATTTAATTGGTCAAAAATGATGAAGTGTGAATTAATCAAATAACGTTGTATAATTTGATTAATAGTAGAATTAGGGTTTTTAAGACTTTATTAAATAAACGGTATTTATTTAATTTGTTGAGAATGATGAAATAGTGAATTAATTAAATAATGTTGTATTATTCAATTAATAGAGGAAAAAGGGTTTTGGATGTCGTTTGATGTTGTTCGATGAGTTATGAGATGTTGTGGGATGATTTCAAGATGATTTGAGATGTTTCACAAATGTTATGAGTTGATTCAAAGATGTTTCGAATTGATTTAGAGTCGTTCTGAGTTGTTCTGGGTTGATTTAGATTTGTTCTAGGTTAATTCAGAGTCATTCCAAGTTGTTCCAGGTTGATTCAGAGTCGTTCTGAGTTGTTCCTAGTTGACTCAGATTCGTTCTGAGTTGTTTCAGAGTCGTTCAGAGTTGTTCTGGGTTGATTCAGAGTCGTTCTGAGTTGTTTCGAAGTCGTTCCGGGTTGATTCAAAGTCGTTTTGAGTTGTTTCAGAGTCATTTCGAGACATTATGAATTTTTTATAAGTGTTAAATCAATTTTACATGTCTACACTAATAAGTAGCAAAAAAATTAAATAATATAAATACTTGTTAAACAAAACACAAAGAAGTAATACAAAACCTCCATAACATAAGCACTCATTTTAACTTTTACTTGTCCCTAATAAAAACTATCAAGACAATCACCTCAACCATTCAATTCCATTTGTGCCATGTCTAAACATATATCTACACTTGACAATAGAAAAAAATAATAATAATACAAATATTCTTAACCATTCAATACCATTAATGCCATGTCTAAACAAATATCTAAACTTTACAATAGCAAAAAATGATAATAATACAAATGGTTCTTATTCTTCTACTTTATCTCTTTTTTAATAAATAGAAAAAGATAAAATAATATAATACAAATACTCCACAACATAAACAATCATTTTAATTTAATTTTTTTATTTATTGAAATCAAGCATTAAGAATAATAAAAATTCATACTAATTTTACTTATCCCTAGTAAAAATCATCATGCCATCATCCCATCCATTTCATACTATTAGTGCCACATCGAAGCAAATATCCAAATCATTCCTACAAACAAAATAGTTTTGAAGTCAACAATGGAATTTCATTCTTAATTTAGTTGACATGCATACATGTAATTTGAAAAAAATAAGTATTTAATTTATGAACTAATTATTCTATGAATCAATTAAAAAGGATAAATAAGATTTTAAATTATTTTAAATAAATATATAATAATTTCAACATTATTAAATAAAAAAATTATTTGTAAGGTATAAAACTTTTAATCAAATTTGTGTTGCAATTTTAAATGATCATGATTATGAAGGCTGCAATTTTTTTCAGAACTTCATACTTCACGCTTTTAATAAAACATCTACTTTCTATTTCAAGGCTATTAAAAAGATCAAACATGCAAATCATATATTGGCCACCATCTCATAACCACTAACCTACTTGTTCATGGTAAAACGCCAAGTCCAAAGGGTACAAACAAGTAAATAACACCACTTTCTATAAAATGCTTTTCTTCCAAACCTATGAGATGGTTAGATTTGAACCGATTGACGAGAAAACAGGCAATAAGAGAAATGGGTTTATTTCAAATTTTATGGTGCACTGATATTGATTTGTTGTAAAAATATCTTGATCTTGAAATGATAGTCAACTGCAAATCCTTTGTTCCTGCTAATCAGGCTCCCAAGGCTAGAAACAAGTTGTGCACAAAGAGAAGAAAATATAAAAGCAGTTTCAGAAGAGAATTTAGACCTACAGGAACCCTGCCATTAGAGTTTTCGAAAAGGTCACAGGCATAAAGCACAACTTTATCAATGATACAATTGAGAATCTACTAGTGAGCCACCCAGAATGGTCGGCTGTAACAAAAAAATTCCCACCATCACATCCTAGAAGATTCAGCCTGTTGTAAGACATATTCTTCCATGATAGCTTACAAAGCACACTATTACAAATTTTATGACTCACTCGGATTTTGTTCTGCTGGGGGTTGTTGTGTTCTTTGTAATTCTAAAAATTCTGATAACATGATATGCAAATTTGGTTTACTATTAACAAATGTAGGAGAAAACTCAAATAATTTGAAGATTTGAGAGAGATTTTATGAGATAACGCCTAACATAATATCAAACCCTTTAAATTTTTATGCAACAATAACCTTCAACTTCAAATATGAAACTTATATTTCATGTTAAGCAAAGAAACTCACTAGACTTAGCATAACTTTCTAGCATATAGTAAGTTTGAAAATCACGAGTTTTCTATAAACCATTTATCACATAATTGACACTCACTGGGTTTACATGATTTTTTAGAATATGGAAAGTTCATAAATTAGGTTACCATTATGTAATTCCCTTTTTCACACAGTTGTCACATAGACAACTTACTCGTATAAATAATGAACAAGTCAATAAATTTGAAAATGGAAATTCCTGCATATAAATAGACAACATAAAATAAAGTTCAAATAAGATACTAACAAATATTATGCATAAATTCCTACGTATAAATATATGTCATAAAATAAAGTTCATATAAGTTATTGGCAAACATTATGCATATCTTTCAGAAATGCAAGAACTCTTTGGCTTCTCCATTGCATAGGAATAGCTTCAATATGAACAACTAAATAGAACTCATATTTTAATTCATATAATAAATAGGTACAACACAAAAAATGGCATTCAATGCACGTTTTCAACATTTAAAGTCTACTAAAGACATTAAACCCTTCATTTACCTCAGAAAAATGGGTTTCTGCAACTTAATATAAACTCTGCAAGCTCCACCGACACTCCAAACATAATAACACTAATACATAACCTTCTTAAACCCTAACATTTTGCCTTCAAAATACAAATCCTTGCAATATTCATATATAACCTTAGAAAAACTCGCCTAAACCTTAAATCTTAACTTCTATAATCCATAAAATTTACCAATCATACATGCATTACAAAAAATTCCAGGGTAGAAAATTTCATGGCTCTACTTTGAAATGACAACACTATCCTCCACAAAATGCAACAACATATCATTTGAATCCTCAATTTCCTTTAGGTGCTTTTGGAGCTGTTCTTTACTTTCCTCCATAAAAGATTTAAACATTTCAAGCATTTCTCTCATTTCTTTTTTCAATATTTCATCAATTGTTTTTTCAATCATTTCACCAAGTTCTTTATTTACTACATAATGTCATTTTTTGAATTTCCTCTAAAGCTTTCTTTCAATTCTTTTTCCTCGTAAATCCTCAATGGAGTTTGACTCCACTGTGCTTGACATCCTTGAAGACCCCATCTTTGAAGAATTGAAGATATTTTCAAAACTAAAGACCTCCAAATCTTGCAGCAAAAACTTTGCAACATAAGCTTATTTTCATATGAAAGATTTGTGCTTGTGTAATAAATAGGGTGGGGAAGATGTTCTAATTAATCGAATATAATTTTTTTAGGGTTTGATTGCCTAGGGATCATAATACATTTAGGGGATGTTCCATCGCCGCCAGCTTTCATAAATGCAACCACTACCAGTTGCAGAAAAGTAAACGCGATTAAATCCGATCTTAAATGGAGAGATAATAATCTTGGGTTGAGATTTCAATGTGGACGCCTAGGCGGGAGAAAAAAATATTTTAAAAAAAAGTGGCACAAGAATAGTGTCAATGTATTCCAAGTACTTTGGAAGGAGTTTAGACCGTTGGCTATCTCGATCTGCAATTAATAAAAAGGTCCATTGTGGTCACTTATAGATCAAGGAAATAATATGAGCTATTAATTGTTGTATGTTTACAGTGGGAAAAATTGAATACCCTGCATCTGTCTTTATTCTTTTATAATTCATATTGATTGATTGACAAATGTAAAACTAGTATGATGTTTTTTGTGGAAATTGGGTACATAATTCAAATTATATATGTTTTTACTTTTAATTATTTTTTATTTTATTTTATTTTTATTTAATGTAATATTTGTGAATTGATTAAATTTGATTTTTAAATTTTTAGATTTTTAATTTATTTATTTTTTGATGGAGGATTTATATCATCTAAAAAAATTTAGCTATTCAAAAATAGGTTTTGCATTCAAAAAGACTTGATTTCTAATGGGCTGATTAAAAACTATTCAATTTCACAAATAGATTAAAGGCCCAAGGTCCATTGACTAGCTTTTAAATTTGAATTTAGGTTTCACCTAATATTTTCAAATACTCATTATATATTTGATTCAAAGTGTGAAATATTTCATTATGTTTTGGAGTTGTATTTAATAGCTAACCCTAATTATTATTTTTATCATTTAATATCTATATTTTATAAAAAGATCTCATAGTTATAATCATTAAAGTATTATATCATAATTTTCATTATTTTTATATAAGATATATATTGCATGCGTAATGAAAATAATTGTGCTACATAAAAAAAAATCTAGGCTAATTAAATAAATGTATTTAGTAAACATAAATTAGCCTAGATTAAATTAGTTGGGTTGATAATTAACTTAAATATAAATAAATATAAAAAGTTAGGATACTTAGCTCTTGAACCAATGATAAAATAATGTCATTAATCTCATGTAGAATCTATTTTCCATGGTGCAAAAATTCATTGTACTCAATCTTATGGATGTGTTGTAAGTGCAAGTGATATAATTCTATGTGGTTTAATTATTTTTGATTAAATTTTTTATTTCAGTTTATTTTTATCTATTGTAAGATTTGTGATTTGTTTAAATTTGACTTCTAAATTATTAGATTTCATTTTTTTTTTAGCTATCCAATATAGTGTAGAAAGTTGGAGAAGATAAATTGATATATTTTCTACATTTGAAAAATATGGATCCAAAGATCCTTAAATACATATATGGATAGGTGCATCTCTTGTAAGGACATGACTGTCCCTAACTAAATAAAGTGTAAGACCCCCACTTTGCATATGATTAATGTTAAACTTAATTTGTTATAAGTTTTCATAAATAGATGGTAAGTTGTATTGTGAGCAATAAATAATATGATTGGATGACCATATTCTTGTATTTCACTTTGATATTTGTTTCATTGTCATTGTCGTGAGGGTGTCATGGAATATGAATTGAAATTGTAAATAGAATTGTTGTACAATTAAATCTTAGTTTAGTTATCGAATTAATGTGATATAAGATTGTTCTTACGATTTCATTTGTAATGTGTAGGAAAGTAGAGTGCTAGTACGAGAAGGGAAAGCAATCGAGTAGATCAAACATCTTCTTGTGATTATGAATTTGACCCCTTCGGGGCTTGGAAATATATAAAGTTAGTATGTTGGTAAAGTAAGGTGGTGAGGGTTGATGTAAAAGAAATAATTCATATTTTGGGGTTGAGAGGGTCTTTATTTGTGTCATGTGAGATACAAGTTGGGGTTAAGGTTAGAAACCATTATCCAAATTTGAAATTGGGATAGGTCCTAAAGAGGGTCTTTAAAGAAAGTTGTTGGCCAATTTCCTTGGTTGGGATGCAAAAATAAACCCCCTAGGGTCTATACCATAGTGGTAGGGGTCAAGTGGGCATAAAATAGTGCCCCAAGGACATGATTTGACCTTTGAAAAGTCCTCATAATGGTGAGTGACGAGTTTTGAGCAAAAGATGGGATAGAAAGATGGAAGGGTTTTCCAAGTGCATGTTTCCTCTTTAATAAGGAAAAGACTCTCATTGGTGGAGGTAGGTACACTACACACCTTCCCATCCAAGGGGTTGCACGTTGAAGACTCCTATATATTTTGGAGAGGAAGAATGAGTGGGTGTTACCCACTTCTCCTTTGGAGAATTTTGGTTGAGGTTGGAGAGAAGATGAGAGAGGAGAGGAATTATCCCTCTTGGGAGATGATACTAAAGATATTTGGCTTGGAGATGAAAGGATGATGGAAGAGTTTAATCCCCTCATCTAAACAAAAAGATACGTTTTCCCTACTTGCATCCTTCTTTGTTTATTTTGTTGTAAGATAGTAATATGTTTGTATGGATCTTGTTGAATATGGTGAGTGGAGAGCCTATACGTAGGTGATTTGATGTCATGTTGTTTTTATCTTTTTTATAAAATTTGAGAAGACTCCATTCATCATCTTGGGGTTCATAGATTCTTTCTCAAGGGGTATGTCTAGAGCCCACGAGACTTCATGATGCCATTACGGAAGGGTGGAGAGCAAGCCTAAATTCTTTGGTATGTAAATCATTATTTTCCTTCAATAATATTAGTAATATTGTAAGTTTAAAAATATGGGTTTCACATTTATTCAAATGCCACAGAATAGTTTCCTTCATTGTGTATTTTCCTTGTGGTGGATAGAAAAGGAAAATCATGAGAGAGTACTATGAAGTTTTGTTTAAAAAAAAACAGTTTCTAAAATATTACCTATTATGTGTTCCTATTGTAAGTAAAGGGTTCAGTCCATAGTGATAGCAGGGAAAACAAAAATAAATAAATAAAAGAAAGGTGACTGCAGGGATCAAGGAGGAATATGTTGCAACATTGTTCTTATTTTGATGCATATAAAAGAAACAAAATGTATGATGTTAATTATATATTTATTGTTTGATGCAACCAATAGAAGAATGGGAGTATGTTTATGCAGTCAACGTAAAGCTTCTTCTTCAATTAAAGTTGTAGAAATATGAATATACATTCTGTTCTTTAAAAAGTGTATAAATGTACAATAAGGAAACAAAAGATTTACTATATTTTCGTGTATATAAATTTCGTGTACATGGTGTTATAGAATCCTTGTCTCCTTAAAAGAAAAGAAAAAACGAAAACCCTAAGAGGTACTATCTTCTTCAAGTGTTATATCTTGTGCTGTAGAGATTCTTTTCGTAGTGAATGTTATAGTTCACAGTTGCTTCTTAAACCCTGCACTCTGCGTCACAAATATTAGAATTAACAAAAGAAGGAAAGTAAATAACAGACCTAAGAAATAAGTACATCTAGAAAGGGAAGAGACTGTTTGATAACATGTATTCTCAGACCACTTAGAGGCAGCATGATGGAACAGTAAATAGCTCTTTAAAAATATATGCAACTAGACCACCACCTGCCTCCGTAGAATCCTTTAAACCCATAGTATGCATGTGGACTGGTAATCTTAGTCCAAAGGTTATCACGCTTTCTCTTCTTGCATGTATCTGTATGTAAATGAGTAGCTACAGTTGGAAAAGAATTATGTTAGGCAGATTTGAAAAGCTCTACTTGCTATTTTCTGTGGTTTAAGATGCTTGGAGAATGTAAGAGAATTATATTGAAGAACTATGTTGTTTAAATCTGATGATTAGAGGTTATATGTACTTTGATGACAAAAGAAAATGAGTAAATAAGATATATTTTATTATCTCTGTTCAACTTAGAAAATTAAGTTTAATGCAACCGTATTCATATTTTACACGGAGAGGAAATAGACATCTACTTTGTTATGAGAATGTGCCTAAATAGAGTGTGATTTTTTCTCCCATATATATTTTTTCCAATGCTTTTAAACTGTTGTTCCTTGGTTATCAAGAAAAGTATAAACCGACTGTTTTATACCAGCATTTTTTATTGATGAAATAGTGTACCTGCTCAAAAAAAACCCAGAAGAAATTAGATTTGGAAACTATAGAAAAATAAAATAAAATAAAAACTAAAATTTCAGAACAACTTTTGTTAAAAAAAAGAGTTTGGAGGTGCTATGCCTACCCCAAACGTTAATGGATGAGGGAAGGTAGGCACATTTCTCTCTGTCCCCCTTGTTGTTTGTGTGGCACGACCTCCCTCTGAGCAAGCCGCTCCACATTTTAAAACAAATAAAATGCAGGTTGTTAAACCCTCCAAAACTCAAATAGCGGCATAATATGTATGTAAGTGTTCAGATTTTAATCGGCAACTTGAAATTTAGTTCAAATGCCCTGCAAGAAGACTTGTAGCAAAGAAACACTAGGTATCAGTGCAAACTCCAGAAAAAAAAAAGAAAAAAAAGTGTATTCCTTATACTTGCAAATGAAACTTATGCCAGTCGTTGCAGGAACACTCTCCCTCAGTCAGGCCGCCCTCCATCCATATGGTGACCTGCTCTTTCCGCCACCATGAAAACACAGTCATCCAGATTCTTACTGCATAACGGAGATAAAAGAATAGAAAATAAAATGTAGGTTTTGCTGTTTAAGTTTAGGTGCCCAAGGTGGGATAAAATTTAGGGCAAAAGAAATAATAAAAACAAGAAAAAATCAACTAGTGCTTTCCTTATCAATTTTGTCTTTTAGGTTTCCTACCAATGACACTCAATTTTTTTTACAATTTGAAATGGACATCAAATCCATTTCTAATGGGATTAAATCTGCGGATAAGATAAGATAAGAAGGAAGCTGCGAGAATCTATAGATTTTTTTAAAAATAAAATAAGTTTCCTTAAGTACTAAGACTATCAACAAATTCTTTCTATTTAAATCGCTTACAATAATAGCATATTACTCCACACTGTGATAAGCAACAATATTAAAATTAAGGAAATTGCATTATTTCCAACATGGGTAACACCAGTTACGTTAGCAAAAATGATAAAGGTTTATGATATCAAAAATATACTAGCAATTGCACTTTGGTGTGCAATGGGTACGCTGAAAGTGTGGAAAGTCAATAAGAAAAAAAATTGGTCTATTTTTTGCATACGTTTGTATAGAATGCGAGGTCAATTGGTAGGCCATTTAGCAAATGATGTTGGTTGTACAATAAAGGTCTAAATGGAGAAGTGTGAGCTTCAAATAATTTATGCATCCACTTATAGGGATCTAAATATGACCAAAATAAAACCTATGAATCAAAAAGATAATCAGGTTTCATTACCAAGAGAGTCATGTTATATTTTCAATAAGGAGAGAGAGGAGATATAGTGATAGAAAGAGGGAGAGATAGAGAGGGGAAGAGTGTGTGAGAGAGGAGTTAAGGTGATAGAGATATAGGTGGAGATGGAGATGGATATGGAGAAGGAGAGTAGAAGATAGAGCAAGAGATAGAGAGATATAGAGACATATAGATGGAAGGATAGAGTGATAGAAAGATATAAGGAGATATAGAGAGAGGGAGATAGGGGAGAGAGAAAAATAAAGAGAAGTAGAAATATATGAATAGTGATTGAGAGTGGGAGAGAAATAAGGAGAGATATAGATGGAGAGAAAGATATATAGGAAGGTAAGATGCAATTGCTAGTACAGAGTACTCTTAAACATAAGATATACCCACCAATCTATAATTTAAAGCGACAATGTACAGAAACTATATTTAATATAAATATTTGAAGTTAACATGTAAAGTTAATAAGATAGGTAGTTCAAAAGAATTGAAATGTTGTTTGAAAGGTTTTATGAAAAATTGTTTTCCATACATAAAACAAACCACTTGAAATGTCAGCTTGTTCTACCAGTTAAACGTGTCCTCTAATCACTTTTAATATGAAACAAATGCCACAAGGGATTGTGAAACTGAGGGACAAAAGAATCTATTGCAGATTCATGCGCGTATACACTAAGAATGCCGATTTCATTGCAACTTTGGCAAAACCATTATTAAGCCATTATTAAATTCTGGGATATTCTCTCCTTGAATGTCGTATTTGTATAAAAAGAGATGAATTAGCACATACCAAATGGTGTTCTTATTCTATATTTTCCCTCTTTTGATTTACTGGTTTTGTTATATTGTGCAGTTGATTGGAAATGTTTCTTTTAGTAGTTAATTTATTGGTTGTGTTTTCCACTGAAAATCTATGGAAAATTTATTATTTGAAGGTCGAGGATACAAAACTTTTATAACTACCAGAGACAAATTCACAATCCCCACAACGCCTGCTACACAAATCTCTCAATTACTTTTTTGCTTCTGGGCTTTTGGACACAAGTCAATTTCAAGCGATACAGATGCAAATATAGTAAAGGAGGTGAGGTTTTTTCTGAAATAATTGTTGTTTTCTGAGACTCATTTATGATGTGCTAATAATTTTCTATGCATTTTACGATGTGCAGATGCAAGAATAATGTGATGGTTTGCCACTTGGTCTAAAGGTGATTGAGAGCTCTTTACATTGGGAACCCCAAGAGGATTGGAAAAGGGGGAAAAACAAGATTCTAAAGGAGAATATACATCATATTATCACATAAAGGGCTATTTAGATTGTTGCAGACCAGTATTGACTCCTAAGAAGATGCAACACTATTGCAGACAATTTTTTCTTAGACTTGAAGGTTATTTTTAGAGGACAAGAAAATCTATGGTGATGCACTATTGGATATTGGCGTTTATGTTTGAAGCCTGCAAAGGTGTGATGCTTTTGCTATCTTATCTGAACTCGAATCTAAATAGCAATCTAAGGTCATTTGTCTTTCTTTTTATATTCGATCTGTTGTTATCATATTTTCTTAACACTAAGCTGACTTGCCAGCACCAAATAGGGGAAGTACAACAATCCCATATGGAAATGCCTCCGAGCTATACTTCTCTCAATATGATGTAATGCCAGATTTGATCTTCTAACAAGAAAAAGGTGTCGACATCAAGAGGTTATGTAAAGGTTACATAAGCTCATCCAAAAGAATAGTGGAGGCTTTCTGTCTTTCTTGACTTTAGCACGCACATGGGTATTCTCCTTGTACACAGGAATCTCGGCCTCCTTCAATTTCCAAAAAAAATTTAACACCTCTTCGCTTTGTTGCTTTGCTCTCGCAAATGATCTTCCAAAACCCCATTCAAGTGAGCGATGACATGTAGCAAGTTGACGAAAGGGGCGGGGTCCAAACCTCGGATCCTCCCACCCTCACGTAGGTTGACCACCTCTCTAGCCCCTTACGTTTTGGGAAAACCCTGATGGATGAGGCGCCTGATATGGACGAGAAAATCTCCATGGCACAAACCCTTGCCTTCCTCCATGGCGCGACATTGCAAACTGTGACTCTATGGTTAGTCTTACTCTTGTAAACCGGTTGGTATTAAGAAATTTACAAGTGCAATGTTCAACAATACCATTGAACCAACTGATTAATCTTCAGACTGCAAATAGATGAATGCCCAATCAACGTATTGTGGAATACATTTATTGCAACCTGCAGAAGATAGCCTACAGCTATGTCCGACAACAAAAAATAGCGAAAATGAGTCCATGTAAACAAGGAAATACTGTGAAAAGCAGACACGTGAGAAACAGTAAAAAGTGATGGACGAAATCAATGACGGGTAGACTTTCAATCATCTCCAGGCCTTCTCTTACTGTAGATTTGTAAACTTAGCTTGCTCTTGTTCATATTGGATATGCCTTCGGCGTAAATTAAAATCTTTGTCTCACGTGATAATGTAAATTTCATTAGAGGGGGATTATCCTCACCCTCTAAAAAGGAGATTTCAATGAATTAAATAATAAACCATATAAGGATAAAGGTTAGCATTAGTGGAGTTTCTTTAAAAAGAAAAATAAACAAAGCTTCTCTTTATTCGAGGTCATCTCTCCTCCCTTTAAATGAAATTAATATTGTATGTAAAAAAATTAGTATATAAATTTATTTGCATATGTTAGTTTTTAATCTTACAATTTCTTTTAAAATTTACTTTTTTGAGAGTGAGTATATATATATATATAGAGTTAAATTTAATAATAATTAAACAAAATAAATATCATATGTATGATTTGTAAATAGTTAAATTAATAATGATTAAAATAATAGTATTATTGATGCAGGAGCATCCTAGGCAAATGAGCAATCAACATCAACCAAAAAAAAGGAGGTTTAATTTTTTTATGCATTTTGAATTTTGGTGTGGGATTATGTGGTTGGAAATTCATGTTTATTGATTGAATATTGATTAAATTAATTTTGCAATACATAACTTTTAAATGTGACAAGTTGGCATAGTGAAATAAAGCCAAAATTGCAATTTTAATGCAATAAATTGATAAAAATGCCACAAAAAGCATGGAGGGCATGGGAAATTGAAGGAATATGGTTTTTAAAAATCCCCATAATTATCCCTAAAAAGTAGGAGCTGAGGAGGTGGGTATCCAGGCCTACTTTTTGCATTTTGCCTTTTTAGGAGATAAGGAAGGAGTGGGCAATTGTAACTCCAATCTTTATTGGAGAGTCATGAAAATTAATTTATGAGGATTTTATTTTTGGCTTTTTGGAGGTTATTGTGCAGCCAAGAAGGTGGGCGTACCATTCAAGGAGAGAAGGAGAAGATGAAAAGAAAAACAATTTCATTTCGGGTGAAGAAAATGGTGAAGAATCTCATTGAGATGAGAAGAAATTTGAAGAGGATTTGAAGGAGGGTAAAAACGGAGGCATGGTATTCTCAAAAGGCTGTATTTTTTCTGTGTATTGCAGGTTTTAAATGATATTCTACAGCCATGGAAAGTTCCAGGCATTCAGAGTGAAGATGTTGTGTTGCAAGTGGAGGATATGGTTGTATTGAGCAAATTAAGCTTCAAAAAAATCACATAATTTGAGAAGTTTATTTTAGTTTATCATTTTTGCTGCATATAGGATGTTAGATTGGACATATGTTGTTGTCCATCAGTCTATTAGTGACTGAAAATAATCTTTGTAAATTTTATTTGTTGAATGAAAACTATTTGTTGCAAGTTGCAACCCAAGTTCTGAAAACTATTTGCAAGCATGCCAAATGTTTGTGAGGATTTTAAGAGGGTTATTTGAGGATTTTTGAAGGGTTGTGAAACCCCCTTACATTAATTATTATCATGGGAAAAAACAAGAAAAAGAAGAAAAAATATTATTAGTAACTATTAATTGGGTAAGTGGTAAATTTAAAAGTTGTTGGAAATTACCTTTGAAAATTAATATTGTTAGCAACCATAATTTACTTAAGTGGTAAATTTAAATGTTATTGGATATTACCATTGTAAATACCATGGAGAATAAATATTATCACCACTAATATTAGTTCGAAAATCTTGATATTAATAGTAAGGGGGGTATTACTATATAAGGGTCCAGGAGGTATTAGGGAGTGTAAAGGATTATGTATGGGACTTAACTTGAAAATTGGAATTGTGGCCTTTTATCATGATATTTTAAAAATATATATATTTATATGATGATGGTAATAGGAATTTCGATGACGATATGAAGGTTAAATTTATCTTTTTGTTGTAAATAAGAATGGATGTGCATTAAGCAATAATAGTACCATCAATCAATCTTAAAATTTTATCGAGGATTAATACGAACAAATATAATATGTGGTTTTAATACTTAACCCGTGAGTTGGTCTAGCAAACTTTAGGTTGAGATGTTCTGGTGCTAGTAGTTTTATCACTGGTGCCAACAACCTTTATTAATTTAACATCACCACTCCATGTTAATCTTGAAACTAGGATCCTCCCCTTCGTCATTTGAGGGTGTGCAGGGTGGTTTGTGCATGCCCACTTATGTTGTAACCCCCACTCCCCACTCTTGGGCAATGTGTCAAGCTGAAATTGCATGAGATACTTCTCGTGATGTGTAAAGTATGTGGCCATGCTCATGAATGGTTGGTCATCACTATCTACTTGTTTAAGGTTTATCAAAAAAAAAATGGTTGGGTTTTTCTAGTGAAAATTTTAGGCATGACATAAAGTTTATATTTAACACCCCCCAATAAAATTTAATTTATCACACAACTTAACTAGATGATGGGGGCCACCTATAAAAAATAGGTTTATTAGCTACCCATGTACAAATGAAGAATATTTAACACAAATGCCTTCTTGAAAGTATAAAAACTTAAGCTTCTTTTGAATAACCTTGATTACTTTTGTCCATATTTATTCATATTAAGACAATCTCCATAGTTATATCAATAAAGGAAGTGAAACATTCCCAATGATCTTTACAATCAAGAACTTCACAAATTTAGCAATGATCTCTACAATCAACTTCAACAACGATCTTTGAGATTGAATTCAACAAAGATCTTCATGATCGACTTCAACCATAATCTTTTCGATCAATTTCAACAATGATCTTTTTGATCGATTTCAGTTATGATCTTTTCAAATAAAATTCTTCAATGATTAGTAATGATCTTTGTGATCAACTTCAACAATGATCTTTGTGACCAAAAACTTCAATGATCTCTACATTCAATTTTAACAATGATCTTTGTGATCAAATCTTTCACAAATCTAGCAATGATCTTTGTGATCAATGTTACAACTATTCAACAATGATCTTGTGATCAATACTTCAAATTTTTAGGTTCAAAAATGATCTTTGTGATCAATGTTATAACCATTCAAGAATGATCTTTGTGATCAACTGTACAACTTTTACATATATGAGTGCTCCAACTTAAAATTCATACCACTACATGAATAGAATTCAAGCAGCCTATAGTAGTCAAAATTCATAGATTAGATTATATGGTTTCTAGGATGATATCTGACCATGATTTTTTATTTTCCTAAATGAGAATATTTATGCTTGTACGACATTTTGAACATATTTGTGATATTTTTCCAACTAGATACATCAATCTATCCACAATCCATCTGTATATTATCTTTTAAAGGTTGTTTCTTCCACTTTTTGTTCCAACATAATTTATCATAATGGTTCTTCAATCCACAAATATTGCAAGGATGAAGATACCAACACATCTCTTTTTTATGTCCATGCCTATGACAATTAGAACATTGTGTGCATTGTATTTCTTGAATTAATTTGTTTGAACTTGTAACATTGTTTTTATTTTCACTAGCATATCCAAGGCCTTCATTCTTTGGCCTTCCTATTGGCTCAATGGGTTCTATAATTCCTTGTCCATATTTTCCCAAACCTTTTCCTTTGTATCCCATTCTTTTCATTATCTTAAACCCAACATTATTTGAAGAACACGCTTTCTCATTATCCTCACAACTAGCAAGATTGGTAGATTCAATAATATTGTTGTCTTCCTTACACTTTTCATCAAGAGATACTTTAGCTATATCACAATTATCAAGCAATTCATCCAATGAATAAAAAAAATCACTTGTATCACATGACACATTACATAGTGTAGATTTAGACTTTAGACTCTAGTTTACCTTTACATAAGCTTCAAACTTTAGATTTTTATTTTCCTTTATGTAAGCTCCAAGTAATTTACTGGACAAAATAATTTCTCCTCTCAATTTCAATATATCTTCCTTTTGTGAACTATTTTCTATTTCTAATTCTTCCTTTTTCACTTTAACATTTTCCAATTCTTTTTCAAGATTTTGAATTTCGCACAAATATTCATGTCTTTCTTTTGAAACCTCCTTTTATCTTTTTTATCAATTCTAAGTTACACATTTTGAACTTCATGAGTTCATCTTACAAACTATCTTTCTCACACAATAAATTTGTAGTTTCTTTTTTTTCCTTTTTAGCAGTCTTTCCCATTGAAAATACTTCTATTTGTTGATGACCTATTGTGACGAAACTAAATTTTTGTCACCTCCAATCAAGCGTGTGACTTTCTTTGACACCTTTACAAATTTCTACGGTTTTTTAAACTCCTCTACAACTTAAATAGTGATTCTTTCCCTTGAATAATGGTGGCTACTTTAATAGTTGTGATCTACCAAGGACTAGTATCTTCTAACAAACCCTTGATTTATACATAAGAGACTCAACAAAAGACTTATGCCATGACTTAAGCCTCCACTCACATGTGACATTAAACATTGATCTAAGTTAGCGTTTTAACAACAATTTTTTTCTATCCTTAGAGGCTTCTTCAAATCTATATGTGAATGACTTTATTTAAACAATAATTGACTTGGAATACCTGCAATCAAACAAACAAATGCCAATGATCTAGGTTTTTGCAATCTTTCCTTTAGCAATAGCTTCCTCTTTTTGCCTCGGCTCCTTCTAACTACTACGAACCCTTCAAACTTGGGAAAATATTTGAATGAAAGAACTTTGATCCTCTTTAGCAGCAATTTTACTTTTGACTGGGAAAATTTCACAAAAAACTACGAGTTATATTTTTACTACTAGGATCTTTAAAGTCTAGGATATGTCTTGTCCTATGATTGGCGACTTCACAAGATGCTATAGTTGTAATCTTCAATTGCAGCGACTCAAACCTTTATTCATAATATGTTCAACTACAAAATCCTCTTCAAACTTTGTAAATGTTGATTTTATAGAACTCTTAACAAGTCGTTGCTCAAGTGATATTTATATTTGAACAACTTATTCTCAATTAGTAGTTAAACAAATTTTTCTAAAAATTATCATTCTTCTATCTTCTATCTTCATTGCTCTCTTCATTAGGCACTTCTCTATTTAGATAATCTTTCCAGTCGAAGAAAGTATCCATTCTCAAAACAACGTTGGTCTCACTTCTACAAATCTTTGTCTTTCTCGTGGGATCCTTCAGATCTTTTAATAGTTGTAGCTATGTTTTTTAGTGGACTTGTCTTCTAACTTCTATGGACTTCTCTCTTGAAAATCAATGGCAGTAGATTCCAAATGCTTCAATGACTTTTAATTTTATCTTCAAACATGCAATATAGCTTCTACCTGATAATAAACCCACAATCTTTCTATTTTTGACTCACAACCTTTTCCTAAAGGTGCGACTTCTCTTTCTCCTAGTCAACATCAAACTTTGTTGTGTTGGTTGTGTTTTAGACTTGGCCAATGACTTATGAATTATGTGCTTTTTTTCTTTTGGTCGTGGCCTCCTCTAATGCAAATAGCCATTCATATCTCCTAACAATTAAAATTAGAGAGCGTAAATTGATTTCTCTTGTTTCATTTAAACTTCATTTGGAGGAATATGAATGCCTTGATGCTCGTTTATGTCTCACATAGATTTTGCATATTTGACATCACATTTCTTCAAACATGGGCCCGAGAAACTATTGTTCTAATACCATGTAGAAAATTGGAGAATATAAATTGATATATATATTTTCTAAATTTGAAAAATATGGATCCAAAGATCCTTAAATACATATATGGATAGGTACATCTCTTGCACGAGACATGACTATTCCTAACTAAATAAATTTTATATTTTAACATATAAGAGCAAAAATATTTAAGCTGAAACCTCTTTGGCATCTCTTATGATATTGAGGTCTTGCACTCAACAAGACTTGATCCTTAGTGGGCTTGTTAAGAACCATTCAACTTCACAAATAAATCAAGAGGTCATTGACTAGATTTCAAATTTGAATTTAGTTTCAACCCAATCTTTTCAACTAGTTATAAATCGATTCAAAGTATGAAATATTTCATTAATGTTTTGGAGTTGTATTTAAGGACTGACCCTAATTATTTTTTTTATCATTTAATATCTATATTTTATAAAAATATTTCATAGTCATGATTATTAAAGTATTATATCAAAGTTTTCATTATTTTTATATAGGATATATATTGGATGTGTAATAAAAATAATTGTATTACATAAATAAATCTAGTACAAATAAATAAATAAATTCAATAAGCATAAATTAGCCTAGATTAAATTAGTTGGGTCCACAATTAAATTAAATATTAAAAAAATGTTAGGATACTTAGCTCTTGAAATTTGATGATAGAATAATATCATTAATCTCATGTAGAGTGCACTTTCTATGGTGCAAAAAATTATTGTACTCGATCTTATGGATGCGTCATATGTGCAATGATAGAATTCTATGTGGTTTAAGCTCAATCCCTTAAGTTTTATCCTTTCCACATTGATTCAATATAATGAATGAAGTTGAATTGTGTGACATAAGTGATCTAGTAGATTTTTCATTTAAAAATAATTTGGCTTTGCCTAGTTGCTAGCTAAATTTAGTGAAAGCAATGTTTACAAACATGTTTAGGAGATTTTCAACTCTATAGGGAATGTGTTATGATAGGTCAACCCCCTTGTCGAACCAAGTTAATGGCAAGGAATGATAACAAAGATCACATATGCAAAAGCATGTAGGTGGTTTATATAGAAATTATGTAGATATGATTATTTGTCCCTTCATAAATTGAAATGTGTTCTAATTATTTTCTCCTTGAAGTCCAACATATGAATTAACAACACATTAACATATTTAAATACCAGAAAATAGCAACATGTCACACAAATATGTGTCAAGTTAGCTCATAATGACTAATAGAAAGTGGTGAATTTAAATTTTGAATGTCTGAAATATGGGTTCACTCTCACATGTCTAAAGATCTTTAATGAACCCAATGGATTATTCTTAACAAATAGATTTTAGATTTGTAAATTTTAAGTAGCACTTACAAACCCATATTTCTTTTTATAAATTTTTCAAAAATATTGATAGCTCAGATAAATAAGAATGACCACAATTTATAAATTTATTTTAGAATTTATGTCATCTTTCTAATGAGAGTTCAAATACAACAAATATATTGCAATAGTAATCATAAACAACAATGAATTGGAAATGTTATATTGAAAACCACTGATGAGTCCAAATAATGACTCAATTTTGATGGGGTTTATCATATATTTGTTGTTGTTACTATGAGACTTTAGCACCTGGTTATTGACACTCTATGTTATTTCCCTAAATTTATGAACTTTGGGCATGAACTTATCCTTGTAACTTTTGGTGATTAACCTGCTATGTGATATATCCATATTAATTTTACATGTGATTGAATGAATGTTATTCTAAGGTGATTATGGATATACAATTGTTTTGTGCACGCTAATTTCATTATGCAGGTTCACATTAATATGCAGATATAAATGAAGCTTGCAAGGTGGAAGAAGTTCATGCCAGCTGGTCGGTTGCTAAAGAAGTCAAGGAGATGGTCATTAAAGAGGTCAATGGAGGGAAACTTCCAATGGAGGGAAACTTCCAGCTCATGTGGAAGTTGTAACTTACCTTTAAATGATCATGTCTGCTAGTTGAGTAGATTTAGGAGGTGTTGCTATGCTGGATCCTCATTGAGGCAAGACTAGTTTGACTAAATCTGGCACATGCATAACCTCCTTCCTCTTTTTTATGCTTTCAATAAATGGTGTCCTCCTAGTTTGTTGGAGTTGACTACCCAGTTAGTTAGAGCGAGTTAGAAGCTTTCCTTCTATAAATAATGATAAGATGTCCCTCTTCACGAGGTTGGATGTTCTGATATTGTACTTGCATTTTCAGTTTCAAGGAATACAATCATGTTGTTGATATGATGTAATTATGTTTTCAATGAATGAAATGATACTTTGATTTGCTACATCTAAGTTAGTTTAAGGAAAACTCATTCAAGGGAGCCCACTTGGTGCGAATTTCATCCATTCAGTTTAGTAGTTAATTTATTGCTTAGTAATTAGTTACGGTCTTAGTAGCTATCTGTTCCTGTAGCCATTGGAACTTTGTTCTATGTATGTTCTTGCAGCCAAGGCAGACAGAGTAACTTCATGTCTGTTTGCTGAGATTTATGTTTTTTTCATTCATTTCAGTTTAGTTTAGTTGTTGATTCATGCTCAGTACTTATGCTAATTCCTTTCAAGCATTTTATTTTCAATATTGTTTCCTTTCTAGTTATAGGATAAGGATGACTACAATTGAGTCCTAGTACACAGACAGTGTTGACCCATTTCAAGTTCACGTCCTAGGGTTGACAATGAAATGAACCTTCATGATGAGAAAGATAACTACTTAGTGCAAATATCTAATCTCTAAGTTACAACTTTAAGGGCTTAGTTATTGAACCATTAGAGGAGGCCAACATTTTTGGCGTCGTTGTCGGGGATGGCGTCAAACTAGGAAGTTCTTTGGAGTCATTTCCAATTTCTTTCTTGTTTTAGTATCTCTGAAGTTTGTTATTAGCATACCCTTCATTTGAGAAAAGTAATGATATTCTATTCTTTCACCAATTCTTTGTGTGAGTTGGTTGATATTGAGTTAATACTGCATTCATAGGGGTAGGAGAAGAGATTCTCATGGGAGATTCCTTCCTAATGACCCTAATCCTGATAACCAACTAGTTGAGTTTCAAAATCTGCCAAGAGACAAAGAAGAAGAGGAGGCAAATCCTTTTGCTGATGCATTTCCCAATTTGACCAGTTTTGAAACTTCCTTTGAAGAGCAAGCTGCCCAAAACTTGATTGAGAATCCATTTGCTTTGGCACTCCATCAAGCAATTATGGCTAGTCAAAATCCAAATAGACCTAACCAACCATTTTTTCCATTTCCTATCACCCACCAGAATGAAGTTGATAACCTCAAGAACATCCCTACTTCAGTTCTTCCTAAATTCTATGGTCTTGTAATAGAGGACCCTGACACTTTCTTGTTTGAATTTGATATCCTTTGCAGAAGCTATGATTACACTACTGATGCTCATAGGCTTAAATTATTTCCTACTACCTTAAAGAAAGTTGCATTAAGGTGGTTTATGAGCTTAGGTAGGAATACTGTAGAGACATGGGATGATATGAAAACAAAGTTTCTTGAGAAGTATAAAGAATACTATAGAGGCAATGATATGAGAGGGGATGATATCTTTCAAATGCAATAGAAGGAGGATGAAAGTTTGGAGGATTATATTTCAAGGTTCTTGTTTTGTCTGTAGAAATCCCCACATCATGCACTCAATGAAGAGTCTCAAAAGTTGCTCTTCCTTAGGGGGGTCAATGAAAATTGCATTGATGCTCTGAACTTGATAGGAGGAGGAGATTTCACCCAAGTTCCTTGGGATGATATTAAGAATATATGTCAGAATTACTCCAGGGAAGTTATGAAGAAAGGAAGAGCTTACCAATCTGCTATGGGTAAATTCTCCTCTAACAAAGTTTCAAGGATGGAAATCACTCATTTGCTGGAAGATATCAAGAAGGATATCATAAACAATATGGCCACTCAGCTAGATACACTTCAAGCAAAGAAGAAAGATGAGGAGGCAGAAGAAATGTTGGCAGAATATTGTCCTCATTGTAGGAAAAAGAAGGACTACAGATGCAAAATGGTAGTCAACATTGACAACAAGCAAATTACACTAGAATTCAAGCCAATTCAAGGTGATAATGACCAATTTTTCTACATTGCACAAAGAATACCATGGGCTCCAAGACAAGGTATGCCACTAGATCCATTATCTTTTAATGGACCTTATTTGAATTCTTATGCATCTGGTAATCAATGGCAACCCCCATACCCATCAAAATTTGGAGGCTATCCACCTCATCCTTGGAACAATCCTCCAAATACTTGGCGCAATTACCAAAAATCTCCACCTCAGTGGCAACAGTTCCAGGGGAATTGGCAACAACCTCTAAGAAACTAGCAAAAGACATCCCAATGGAGGGGAGGATAGCAATGACCAAACCAGGCAATTGGTTACATGTAGCCACCTCCACAGCCTTAGCAGCCTGCCATAATGCCTCCTCCTCCTAACTCAAACTCTAGCACACCTAGACCTACTCAGCTACTAGCTCAACCCACACCTAACCCAAATAAAAAACCATAGTAGCAACCAATCTACTCTGTAGATCTCAATCAATTTCCAACATATGTTGTGAGTGTGAGTGATATTCATCTATGTTCAAGAACCACTTTTCCATCTCCGTCCACTTCTATTATCACATAGCTTCCTGTGGAAGAAGAGGAGCATTAGAATCTATCTGATATCCCTACTCAGTCAAGTGTTCCCAAGAATTTTGAACCAGTTCATCAGTCTGATCAAGACCCACCATTTCTTCAAAGGTTAGAAGTTGTTAAACATAAGGAAGAAAATGAAGAAACAACCTTTGATATTTTAAATCAATTGAAACAAATATGTGTCAAGATACCTTTGTTTCGGGCCATAAAAGATGTCCCTATATATAGAAAGGTAATTAAGGAAGCATGTCTCAAAAATCCAGGGAGGAAAAAGAAATACCCCACTATCATTCATGTGGTGGGGCAGTTGGTAGATATCATGCTTGGGAAAGTCACTATTCCTAAATATACTGACCCAGGTAGTCTTATAGTTGAATTCATTATAAATGGAATCCAAGTAAAGAATGCTCTAATATAATTGGGATCAACTATCAATGTGATGACTAAGGATATCCTACAACAAGTGAATGTTGCAAATATGAAAACTACTCCTACTGTCCTGTAGCTTGTTGATAGTTCCACTATCAAACCAGATGGTATAGTAGAAGACCTTGTTGTTACTCTAGACTCTTGGGAATATCTAGGGGATTTCATGATCCTTTCCCCTAAAGCTACATTAGGAGGGAATCCCATTATTCAGGGTAGGTCGTGGTTAGCTACAGTAGATGCTTACATTGGATGTCGGTCAAGGGACATGACTATTTCTGATGGGAGAAGCATTAGAAAGCTTGTCCTCTATCCTCCTGCTCAACCATCCCATGATATGGACAACCCCATATGGCCACATGTTGGAGAGATTCTGAGGAGGTCAATTTAGTGGCACAACTCATGATGATAGGCAGAAGTCCTTTTATGTAGCTTCAGGAAGAAGATGAAATATTATTCCATATAATTCAAAACCATTGTAAAGTGCATGAAGAATCGCCCACTCATGAATCTAGTTCTGCATTTCCATTGCAGATACTTCTGCCCGCTTCTCCTGCACTTGGATTTCCTATAGCAAAAAATATGCTTCATACATTATTACCGCATGAACTAAAAATGTCGAGTATCAGTAAAACAACTATGATTGATTTGACCACACAAGTACAAGTTTTAGAGGGGAAACATTTGAATATTAACAAGTTGAGTCAAGAGCAACAATTATCCCTGACAAATCTATTGAAGTTGCATCAATATGCATTTGCATGGGATTACCATGACATGAAAGGATTAGATCCCAAACTCTATACTCATAGGATCTACATTAGAGATGACTGCACACCAATAAGGCAACCACAAAGGAGAATCAACCCTACATTGAGGGAGATTGTGAAAGGGGGACTACAGAAGTTATTGGATGCATGATTTATCTACCCTATCTCAGACAATCAATGGGTGTCCCCTTTGGTAATTGTGCCTAAAAAGGGAGGTAAATGGATAGTTTGTGTTGACTATAGGGAACTAAACTCTGCCACCAAAAAGGATCACTTTCCCCTTCCTTTAATAGACCAAGTATTAGATTCACTTGCAGGAAAGCAGTATTTTTCCTTCTTAGATGGATTCAGTGGTTATAATCAGATATAGATTGTACCTAAAGATCAAGAGAAGACAACTTTCACCTGTCCTTGGGGGACTTATTCCTATTCAATACTTCCATTTGGTTTATGTAATGCACCTGCAACCTTTCAAAGAGCATTTATTAGTATATTCTTAGATATTTCACATGATTGTATGGAGATCTACATGGATGATTTTACTACTTATGCTACTAATTTTGTAGAAGCATTTGAAAACCTAACAAAGGTTTTGCAGAGATGTGAGGACCATAATTTGTCCTTGAACAATGAGAAATGCTTTATGATGATGTAGGAAGGAGCGGTCCTTGGCTACGATATCTCTCAGAAAGGAATTCAAGTGGACCCAACCAAAATTGAGGTAATTACCAATCTTTCTATTCCTGTCAAGCAAAAAGATAGGAGTTTCATGGGACATGCAGGATATTATAGGTGCTTCATAAAATATTTTAGTAAGATGAAATCACCATTTTATAACCTTTTAACTAAAGATGTTGAGATCCAGTGGACAAAGGATTGTGAAAAAGCATTCTCTGATTTAAAAACCACATTAACCCATGCTCATGTGCTCAAAGGCCCTACTTGGGGATGTCGTTTCCATATTCACATAGATGCATCTGATTATGCTATAGGGGTTTTCTTAGGACAAAAAGAGGGAGCAATAGAGAATGCAATCTACTTTGTCAGCAAGAACGTACAAGGGGTAGAGTTTAACTACACAGTGACAGAGAAGGAGATGTTTCCAGTCATTTATTTTGTCAACAAGTTCAAGCATTATATCACAGGATATCAGATATTTGTCCATACAAACCATGCAGACATAAGACACCTTATGAACAAGCCATTGATTTCAAGAAGGTTAGCAAGGTGGTTGTTGTTGATGTAGGAATTTGATATCACCATTATAGACAAGGCAAGTAAAGAAAATGTTGTGGCAGATTTTCTATCCAGATTGACTACATCAGAGGACACTCAAGTCATTGATGACTCCTTTCCTGATGAAAATTTATTCTCCATTAGTGTGCACACACCTTAGTATGCAGATATAGCCAATTATCTGGTTACAGGGAGAGTTCCCCCTCATTTATCTCTGAAAGAGCGAAGGGTTCTTATTGAGAAAAAATTTCCATTCTCATGGATTACAGGTTATTTATTCTATACTGGACCAAATCATGTGATGATAAGATGTGTAAGAGAGGATGAAACCTATGATATACTATATGCATGCCATAATGAATTCTATGGGGGGTATTTTGCAGCTAAGAGAACAACCGTGAAGATTCTCAATACAGGGTATTATTGGCCTACACTTCATAAGGATGCAAGAAAGTACACTAGGAAGTGTGATGGATGTCAAAGGATGGACCAACCAACTAAATCAAATGGGATACCTCTATACCCTCAAGTAGTTATCAAACCATTTGATAAATGGGGACTTGATTTTGTAGGTCCAATTGATCCATCATCAAATGGAAAATCTTACATCTTGGTTTGTACTGACTATGTGACTAAGTGGGTTGAGGTAAGAGCCATGAAACATGTTAGGGGCAATAAAGTTGCAGAATTCCTCTACGAAGAAATATTCACACGCTATGGAGTTCCTAGAGAGATAGTCACAGATCAAGGGGCTTAGTTCACATCCACTCTTGTCACAACATTGGTGAATGAGTATAATGTCAGGCATAGAAAATCCAGACCTTATCACCCTCAAGCCAATGGCCAACCTAAGGTAACAAATAGGGAAAAAAAATCTATTCTGTAAAAAATAGTAGCAATCCACATAAAAGATTGGGCAAATAGGTTGCCAAAAGTTGTCTAGGCCTATAGAACCACTTGGAAAACTACCATCGGCTTTACTCCCTTTGAACTATTATATGGAAAAACAACAATGATGCCTATAGAGTTTGAACACAAAACTCTTCGAACAACACTAGACCTTGGAATAGATATATCTGAGGCATAGAAGGACAGGGTTATGCAACTAAACGTCTTAGATGAGATGAGGAAATCAACTCTCCACCATGCTGAGATGGTGCAAAATTAGAGAGTTAGATGGCATGATAAATACATCAAAGAAAAGAAGTTCCAACCAAGTGACTAGGCACTTCTTTATGATTCCAGGTATAAAGACAACGTAAGAAAACTTCAAACCAAGTGGTTGGGACCATATGAGATTGCAAAGATCTTCCCCAATGGTGTTGTTCAGCTTACAACAATTGATCTTGTCAGGTTCAAGCTCCTGGTCAATGTTCATCACCTCAGGTTATACCATAAACCGGTCTCAAAACAAGATTTCATGCAACAATTTATTGATTACTAGAACTTTGAAGTTCCTACAGCCGAAGGAAGTGGACCTAGTGTCCATCCTTCTGACTAGTCAAAGGTACACATGCAATCATAATAAAGATTTCCACTTTTTGTGGGAATTAACTTCTCCATCAATAAATCTACCCACCCATTCATCTCCATCCATTCTCTCTCTTCCACCACTCCACCACCACTTCACCATCATTTCACCATCACTTCACTCCATCATCACTTCATTTAATTGCTCAACTGTACTTTTCTGGTGACCGGTACTTCCTTCCTCATTCTTTGCAAATGACACTCCAACTTTTCAGGTACGTGCAAAAAAACTTAACGTATCTTAATTACCTTACATGCATTTATTTAATTACTATACTTTAATATTGATATTTCACATAACAACTAGTACTCATATGCCCTGTTACATCATAATTCCATCCCAGCCTATGTGGAAACATGCTTTTATTTAGGTTGGGGGGTAAGTGTGAACCCACGTGTCATACATGTCATTAACCATATCTCATGTGCCAGCATGAAAACAAATTTGAAATGATGTAGTTGAAGTGACGTCCTGCATGCATGATATGACACTAATCCGCCACCATTTTCTTTGATGATACCCTCCTTTATGTCTTCTTTACTACCTTAGTTAGAATCATAATGCCACTAAAAAGGTAAATTGAGAAGTCATATGACATTGGCGTTAGTATTGGTGAAGAGTTGCAGGAAGCAAAAGAGTCATTGGGTTTCAGAAGAAGGATTGCAGGAAAAAAGTCCTTGCAGAGGTGTTTTCTAGAGTGTGAGTAGAAGAAATGGGAGGTTAGTTAATCAGAAATGAACCTAAAGCTCACCAGGTAATCCTACAGGATGCACCCTATCAAACCGAATTCAAAAATTGTGGATGGTTAGATTACTTTTTGAAGCTAAATAGTTTCAGTAATGACATTGCCTTAGAATTTGCACAAACATTTTCTGATGGTAAGGCAATGGTGAAAGGGCTAGAAGTTATAGCCACCGAAGAAAGGATTGCTGAAGTGTCAGGTTTTCCTATTGATGGAGAACCCTACCTTGCTTCTAGGGATGCTAGATCAACTAGAGAAGAATTCAGTGAGCCTAGTGATCCTCTACTTGTTATAGACAAACAAGGAACACAAAGAACTTCTTTGCTAGAAAAATGGAAACAAATTGTTGTTTATATTATTAAATACATTACCTGCGAGGGTCACCAATCTTGTCTTCATTCTGTACATTTCAAGCTTCTGAATCACATGAGACATGGCAAGAGGATGAATGTGCCAAACATCTTGTACAATCTTCTTGCAATCATGGCTACTGAGACACAGAAAGGTAGGGAAAACTCTATTTCCCATCACTGTTTGGTTAAATTGCTGGTAGAAAAATCTTTGGAAGATGTTTCCAATATGCCATGGGATGAATTTTTGAACATTGATAAATTCATATTAGAAAATGTGGGTCCTAGAAGTCAACCCCTAACTCATAGGGTTAGTGGGGATGAGGGGATTATTAAAATCACTCCTGGAGCTTCAACTTCTAGGGAAAACCCTAGAAAAAACCCTCCCGCTAACCTGCAATAGAAATTGGTTCCTCTGAATCAGAGCATACAGATGAAGATAGCTCATCTTCGGACCCCAATGTTGGTGTTCCCCCTAAAACTAGAGTTCGCACAAGGGATGCTATTCGAAAAGAGGAAGAAAAAATGAGAAAAGAAGAAATTAGCAAAGGGAAGGCTAAGAAGTAAAAACTAGAAAAGGTAAACAGTAGCCCTAGGAAGCGGAAAATTGAAGAAATAGAGCATCCTGCAGCCACTAGGAAAAATAAAATCCCTCCAAAGAAATCAAAACTAATCGATTCTACTACTAGTTTGTCTCCAAAAAGGAGCCATAAACTCAGAAGGAAACCTAGAAAGGAGGCATAAGCTCTTGAGGAGCAAGAAAATATAGGATTGGTAGAATTTATTGTTGTTGCAGAGCAAGTTGAAAACCAAGAACCAGTGCAAATAGAGCAAGTTGAACATCAAGAACCAGTGCAAGGAAAGATCCTAGTAGGAAAGCACAAACCTCATACTTTTTCATGGGCATTAGTGGCCCTAGATTTATGGAAAGAAATGCAAAAGAAAGAGGAAGGGTGGAATAAAGAAAAACTCAAGCTACAGGAAGAAATCAATAAGAAAAATGAAGAAATTAAGGAGAAGAATGTAGAGATTACTGCATTAAAGGATAAGGTAGACAATGTAGTGGATTTATTACCACAAATTATGGCATGTAAAACTCCTCCAAGGGTATATGCATTGTATTTAAAGGAGCGTCATCTTTCTTTCAAGTTGTCAAGGGTCATTTCAGGTCTAAGCCCTTCCATTGAAACCCCACAGGAATTTTTCCAAGCTTACCAATCCTCCCCCCCTGAAGTTAAAAATCTGTTGTGTGAATTGTATTTGCATAACTATGTCATTCCCAATGACCATGAATGGAATCCATTGTTATACATTGGGGATATTCACTTGAGGGAATTAATGTCATGGATTCAAAATGAAATCAGTTGGGGGAAACAATTAAAACTATACAGAGAAAGAGAACTCCATACCCCCTTATCTCTAAGAACTTAATTGAGCAATCCTACAGATATATACTACACACGGCACAAACTTCTTTATAATCCAGAGTACAAAAAGAGGATCATGCCTTCTAGGGAGGAAGCGTACCTAGAATATGAGCAAGTAGCTATCACTACATGCAAGACAGTATTGGGATATATATCACAAAGATGGAATTATTTTCTAGATCAGTTAAAACTAGTTGAACCCCATTCCCTGCAAAATTATTATGTAGCTTGTAAATGAAGCATCAGGTATATACATCTTGGGAGGATGAAGCAACACTATTGGATCCCATTGATATTTCAGCCACCTATTATGTTGTGGCCAATACCAGACTACAAAACCTATTAGTATGATGTAGATACATAGAGGCCAAGGTGGGGCAGACTAGAAAGCAAGCAAGGATTCTATTAGGATCCAAATTCAGATAATGTAGAGACTAATCAAGGGCAAACGACAATTGGTGATTTCAAGGCTTTGGTTAGGCAAAGGAATTGATTTCCCTCTACTGGAGGACCAATAGATCATTACGTTGGGGGGAGATGATGAGTCCAAATAATGACTCAATTTTGATGGGGTTTATCATATATTTGTTGTTGTTACTATGGGACTTTAGCACCTGGTTATTGACACTCTATATTATTTCCCTAAATTTATGAACTTTGGGCATGAACTTATCTCTGTAACTTTTGATGATTAACCTGCTATGTGATATATCTATATTAATTTTACATATGATTGAATGTTCATGTTATTCTAAGGTGATTATGGATATACAATTGTTTTGTGCATGCTAATGTCAATATGTAGGTTCACATTAATGTGTCGATATAAATGAAGCTTGCAAGGTGGAAGAATTTCATGCCAGTTGGCCGGTTGCTAAAGAAGTCAAGGAGATGGTCATTAAAGAGGTCAATGGAGGGAAACTTCCAGCTCGTGTGGAAGTTGTAACTTACCATTAAATTATCATGTCTATTAGTTGAGTAGATTTAGGAAGTGTTGTTATGTTGGATCCTCATTGAGGCAAGACTGGTTTGACTAAATTTGGTGCATGCATAACCTCCTTCCTCTTTTTCATGCTTTCAATAAATGGTGTCCTCCTAGTTTGTTGGAGTTGACCGCCCATTTAGTTAGGGTTAGTTAGAATCTTTCCTTCTATAAATAATGATCATATGTCCCTCTTAACAAGGTTGGATGTTCTGATATTGTACTTGCATTTTTTCAGTTTCAAGGAATACAGTCATATTGTTGATATGATCTAATTATGTTTTCAATGAATGAAATGATACTTTGATTTCCTGCATCTAAGTTAGTTTAAGGAAAAATCATTCAAGAGGGACCACTTGGTGAGAATTCCATCCATTTAGTTTAGTAGTTACTTTATTGTTTAGTAAATAGTTACTGTATTAGCACCTGTCTATTCCTGCAACCATTGGAACTCTATTCTGTGTATGCTCTTGAAGCCAAGGCAGACAGAGTAACTTTTTTCCTGTTTACTGAGATTTTTGTTTTTGTCATTCATTTTAGTTTAGTTTATTTGTTGATTCATTCTCAGTACTTATGCTAATTGCTTTCAAGCATTTTATTTTCAGTACTGTTTCCTTTCTATCTATAGGATAAGGATGACTACAGTTGAGTCCTAGTGCACAGACAGTGCTGACCCATTTCAAGTTCACGTCCCTAGGTTGACAATGAATTGAACCTTCATGATGAGCAAGATAACTACTTAGTGCAGATATCTAATCTCTAAGTTACAACTTTAAGGGATTAGTTATTGAACCATTAGAGGAGGCCAACAACCACTACAACAACTACAAAATTACATTTAAACTTATATCAACTATAAATTGTAACAAAAACATAAAAATGTGGGTGGTCTTAAGTTTAATTTCTAAACCTAAGGTCAACGTTTCAACATTTC
Organism: Sequoia sempervirens; assembly: GCA_007258455.2. NCBI lineage: Eukaryota > Viridiplantae > Streptophyta > Pinopsida > Cupressales > Cupressaceae > Sequoia > Sequoia sempervirens. Next base: position 74,504,982 of record VDFB02047230.1, on the reverse strand, counting down.
TAGGATTTCATTAGGATGAATCAACAAGGTGCATAGATTGACTTTCAGCCAAAGAGGTGAGTCAATCAGACCTGGATCATATCCTTTTGATTCTTAGGACTGTGTTGGAAATGATTTGAAATAATTGACTTAATTAGACTATATGACCTAATATGTAAATGCAATTTTTTGGAAATAAACAGATGAGAATAGTAATTTGCAGACGAATCTACAAAGTACAAACTTATGTCTACCTACCACCAAAAGTTGGATTCAACATGTGCAAAGGAACTTGGTTGCCCCTGGGTGACTGGGTCTTTGGTAGGGTGTCCTAAAATTGTTTTTATAGTCCTCTGATGTTGGATCTAAGCTCTTGATTCTCGGTTGTAGAATTTTCATAATGTCGTAAATAAATTTTGTAGGTGAGTATTTGTGGCTTGACAAGGTTGATGACAAAAAATGCAACAATGTAGAATTTTCCTTCAAGATCTTTTCAATCCTCTCCAAACCTATAACTTGCACATTCACAAAGAGGGAATATGTTGTGTCATATAGGGGATTACCTCATTCAATCCCCATGTAAGTGTTCCCACTTTCATAATGGCAATTTCAATGATAGAAATGATGCTTGAAAGGAAGGAATAATGAATGAACACAATGTTGCGACTAACAACCCTTCAATGGATTTCTTGAGGGACTGAAGTCATACACTTCTCCTCAAGGATTTGAATCTTAATTAGTTGAATGCTTGAATATGTTGGAGACCTACAAAAAGATATTAGCCTTCACAAATGTCATGTATATATTATACAACTATATTAAAATATGGCGACTATATATATATGTATATGGATATACAAAAAAATAATGTTGTACATAAAAACTTATATGATCTATAAAAATTGGCATACAACAATGGTCTCTAGCCCTTGGGTGTATGGCTACCTGAGCCCTCTAGCGCTTGCAATGGTGGAAAAGGAGGATGTTGGATGGATGCGAATGAATGTGACTGATGTGACCATGCAACAAACATTCTCTATGCCCACAACCCTCATACCTCTCCTCTAAGCTTGACTACATCCTCTTGTAGCTTCACCATCTACTCCTATAGCGAAGCCTCCCACTCATGGGATTTTCGTAGCTCCTCTTGGAGTTGATACACCTAGGGATCAAGAGTTATCCTCACTACCTCTACTCGCTTGTCGAGTTCATCTATTTAGCTCTACAAGATTTCACGTTTTGTTGTGGTACTCTTTGCCCACATCACAACCTGATCTCACTTGGCTAGCATAGTGTGAAGCTCCACTGATCATTGATCCTATTCAGATTTTCATATTGTTGTAGTCCAAGCCTTGAATATCATCCATTGAAGTCATATTTGGATAGAGATTAAATTTCTCAACAATTGGTATTGAACCTATTTATTTCGCATCAACCATACCATTCATATTTTTGTTTATCTTGTATGTTTCATGTAAGCTTTGTGTTTAATTTGTGTATGCTTTATGCTCAATTTGTGTTTTTCATTATGTTTTCTTTGTGTTTGTTTTGTGTTACTACATGATTTGTTGTACTCTGTCTTATATGTCTATGTGTTTTATTTTCCTTAACATCATTTCTCGGTAAGATCCTTAGCTTTGGGGCTATCACATTGTTTCGGCAAAATGACTCTTTGGTTTCTTCATACTTTAGTGTGAGTATGAACATAAGTTCATACCCCCACTAAATTGGGGGCTAGATGTAGTGTTGTAAATTATCACCCTTGAAAATTTCACACTAGATTCAGTATCCTGTTATGTGAATGTACCTAATTATGCTTATAATTTATTTGTTTAATTGTTATTTTTTCTAGAAACTGAGTTAAATTCAAGAAATTGAATTAAATATTTACTTAATGGACTTTTGAAGAGCTAAAAAAGGTTGTACTAGGGTGATCAATGCCCCTGCTCCGCCTAATAAGGCCCTAAACTCCAAATATTGTTGTTGACCTCAATATGTTTAAGAATTTGAATTCAATTGTTGGCTTGTCTTAACGGTTAATGTGAAATATGTTTAAACTCATATAAATATAAGTTCTTCCCTCTATTTGGGATCTCAAGGCTTTAAAACCCTAGTTCAAGCCTTCATGTACCTTTTGTCATTAAATTAGGGTAAGTTTATTATTCACATTCTATCAATTTAAATATGGATTTTCACAGTAAAAAACTTACAGACCCTTCTCTATCTATACCAACTTTAAAACCTTGAAATTCAAAACTTCTGGACTAGGGTGTCCAATGCCCTTATTCTACCAGTTTAGCCACAAATTTTTATTCCAATTTCCTCTTTGTCTGCACTTTCTAGATCTGCTTGAGCTATTTTTGTCTTTATGTTTCGTATTTTCTAAATTCTTTACTAGTTTGTCACTTTAGCCTTAATCCACGGGTGATCCCATAAAGCCGGTTTATAATTTCTGAGAGATTCTGATTTTTGCTGAAATCACATATTTTTAGAAAACATAATAATTTAAGCCTTTAAAAGTTCCATTTAAAGCATTCCAATTGAAGAGGGTTTGATCGAAATACCTTAGATCAAACCCCCTTGGATAAAACCCCACTAGTTTTAAACCATACCTATAACAGAGTCTCCTTTACACACCTATCAAAATGCTGATAAAAAACCACTTTTGATTTACCTTTTGGGGGATCAAATGAATTCATTTAATTATTTTTTTGTAAGTGTTTCCCAATTTTGACCTATGGGCTCAATTAGGCAGGAAAAATTGTGTTTCGGATGTCCAAGAAGGCCAGATGGGACATTTGCATCAGGGGTTAAGTCATACATCTGATGCTAGGTCACAAGGAACTCAGTTGGAGAGCCTGCCTTAGTTAGTTCGGCATGAAAATCCTCTAAGGAGAGAGTCGCCAAGACCTTCAAAATGTCTCACCGACTAAAAGGGTCCTCGCTGAATGGAGGCATCATCGCCATGAGGTCTGGCCGACAGGGAGTGGTCTCGCCGAAACAAAAGGGGCTCAATGTAATGAATGTCATCGGTGTAGTATGATGGTTTCGCTGTAGGGTCTCACCGATGAGGTGGGCCCTCGCCAAAACAAGATGAATTCGCCAAGATGTCTCACCGACACATGGATGTCTCACCGATGGAGGAGCATAGCGTTATAAGGATATTGCCTTTGGCAAAGGGTCTTCCTGACTTGATAGTGTCTCACCGAAAGAAATGTTGAGCTCGGGTAGAGCGGAATGTGTTCGGGGTGACATCAAGGAGCTCTTGCCAAATGCAGATGGCTAGGCAATGAGATGGTGACATCGGTATGACTCTTGAGGGTTCGCCATGTTCTCTGGCCGAAAATGATTGTCTCGCTGATGGTTTCAGTGATATCGATATGACTTTTGTAACTCGCTATGTGGTCTTGTCAATCGTCATGTGTTATGTCGATAGTTGCAGAAAGGCATAATCACATCAGGGAGACACGATCAGTGTCTCACCGACATGCAATTCTGTAGAGAGAACTTTTGACCGCCCGAAGAATCTATGTGGCATCTGTTCAACCAATCAAAGGGAGCTACAGGCGGATCGTCGGCAACTTGACCAGTGCCAAGAAGATCAACAGGGTGAAGGCAACGTGGATCGGATCTGAGCTCTGAAGCATTCAAAGTAGCTTGACAAGGGATTCAAAGGTGGACACGAGGACCAGAAGTGAATGTGGTAGCTGCAAAAGATCCGAAGACTCCTCCTGGAAAAGACTCTTCACCGACATGGACAGCAAGGGCACACTTAAAGGCAACATTAATTTCATGCAAAGGATCTAAGGGGAGATTTTTTCTGAAGTCTGATATTTTTGTAAGCCCTAAGGGGGCCGACACACTTTTGTATATATGGCATTTTTTTCCTTTTGGTAGTTAGTTCTTACTGGTATATTTTTCTGCTTTTGGAGACTTCTGAAAATCCTTAGGAAAAAATACTGGATTTTGTAACTCATTTAGAGCATAATATACAGAGTTTACCTTAATCATTGCGGATGATTCAAATTACCATCTTGTTCTTGCAAGTGTCGTGCATTTCAGGTTAACGATCAAGTTATTTTGGGAATTTCTTTCATTCATTTATAACTTTATCTTGTATTTCATGCCTTCCTTTGCAAAAGTATCATTAGTCAAATCACAAACTGTGTTTACATAATCACATATGGATTCCAGTCTGTAAAAATTATTTTTCTCTCTGGAAAAGTGTGTGAATCAAGCTTGTTTGTGACGTATTAATGCATATCTTATACAGATTGGATGTGTAATCTTATGATCATTAACAATTTTCAAGTGTCAATCAAGTATTCCATTGCTCTTATCAGTTTGATGTATCACCATAGGGTTTAGTTTTATTTTCATGCACTCCTTCTCCCTTTTCCTTTCAAAATCAGTAGTTTAGGTGACACCAAAGGAAGCCAGCCTTCTCCAGAGGTTCATTTCAACTTTAGGTGACCCACAACCTTGAAATGATCCCATGTTTCTCTAGAAAGCTCAGTTTATAACTTTGCATAGGGTGCATTTCTAGGAGATAACAATTTTTGGCACACCCGGTGGGACCAGTTCCACCTTACATTGTTGGTTTGGTATGCAACCAGCAAGTTTCAAACTTTACATAAGTCATTTTGCATACTTGGTGACTCCATAAAGAGGAAAGAACTTCAGAATCAACGCCTTCTACAGTTTATGAGAAGAGTTCAGACAAGGAGCAACTCATCCCCTTTCGAATATTTGCAACTATCACCACCAAAGAGACAAGGCAGAGCAACAAAAAGGACAAGGATAAAATTTGTTTATTCCAGAAGAGCCAAATCTACTCCTCTATCTCTAAGATCTCATATTGATGTCCCATCCTCTAATTTTCCTAGAGTACAAATAAACCCACCTCAGCCACCTCTAATGGCTGCTCCCAGAAATCAGCCTTTTGTACCATTCGATGGAGGTAGTCCATTAAATTTGGCCCAACACAACGATATACCAGTGGCTGCCTTAAAGAATTTATCAATCTTCACTGGGGAGGATCAGACTACCCCTATTGAGCACATAAGGGATGTAGCCTCATTATGTGGAGTACATCATATAACTCATGAAGATGTAGCTGTAAGACTGCTTGCTGCATCTCTCAAGGGTAAGGCTTTACAATGGTATCAGGGTTTACCAGTGAACTCTATTGCAACATGGGATGATTTTGGTGAGAAATTGCACACGCAGTTTCAAGATAAATTTGATCACTTGTCTCTGGTGGAGCAGTTGACAACTATAAAAAGAGCTCCTCAAGAGAAAATGACAGATTTTAATTTTCAATTCCAAAGGACTTGGTTTTGAATTCCTGTAACAGTGAGGCCATCTCCTGAGCATGCTTTTTTATACTTTCTCAAAGCTTTGAACAGTGAAATAGCGGTCATGACACAATCAATGGGTGGAGAATCTTTGCCAGGTGCATATGAAGTGGCAATCAAGGCAGAAAACTGTTTGATTCAGGCAAGAAAAATTTCCCCTAGGCCACCAATGCCTATTTTTCCAGATATACAGTCTAATACACCTTTGCTCATACCTCCTTTTACACCTCTACCAGCTCTACCAACATTGCCAGATGTTGTTCCAGCCGTTGTTAAACAAGATAGTGTTGTCTCAGGCATGTCACAGGAGTTACAAGAGATCAAAAGTCTGTTACAGACTTTTGGTAACAAGTTGGTGAACTTGGAAAAACAATAGTCCTATATTAGGCCTTACCAACAGCAGAATCAGGCCTCAAGTCAGCCTTTTCAAGGTCAACAACAGCAATTCTAGGGGAATAGACAACAATATCAAGGTAATTACCAAGGCCCAAGACAAAATATTGCTACAAGACCTTTTCAGGCCTATAATCCAGCTCCAATTAGTGCTATCAAAGAGCTTGTTCCTGATCAAAACAATTTGGTTGTGGATTATGAATGGTGTTATCCATGTAATCAGCCACATAATCAAGCTATGTGCTCTAATGGTGTGATCAACCAAGCTCTTATGGTGCAAAATGTTGTAGGTGCGCAAGATTTGCCTAAATAAGGGTATTCACAATAGCAGGATCAACCTGCAGATGATTCAACTCTCCTGAATTGGCAGAGAGAAGAATTTTGTGGAGTGAACTAGGATGACACCTCTATTGCTGCTAATACTAGAGCCAAGAAGAGGGCTTTTGAGATAGAAGAAGCAACAAATAAAGATAAGGGAGTTGTTGGTCCATCAAAACAGCAAGTACCACGCATTTTGCAGCGAGGTCATGACACTAGTAAGGAGCAGCCTTTACATGCTTCATCTGCAAGTCAAGTGCAACCTGACCATGTTGTTGTAAAGACACAACCAAAGGTAAATCTATCTGCACCCTTCAACATTGTTGAAAGTATGAAAAAAATAAATGTTGCAATTTCAATGTGGGATTCTTTAGCAATCCCTGGTCAAATAAATTTATTACAGTCAGCCTTATCAAATCCAGTTAGTTTGAATTTTCCAAATGAAGTCTCTATAGGCCAAACAAAGTCAGTTTTAACCAATGCACTTTTGGATACTACCGCACAACAAAGTAATGGTTTCAAGCCCCCTCCTTTGTGGGGAATAAATTGGTGCACAATTGCATGGTTGATAGCGGGGCTCGCAGTTCGGTAATGCCAAAAAAGATTGCAGACCAGCTAGGTTTACAATACCATCCATTAGAAAAGGGAGTACTTCAATTGGATGGGACAGCAGTAAACACTATAGGTGTTATTAAAAATTTGAATCTTACACTACATGCCTGTCCTAATTTTTCAATCCCGCAAGATGTGTTTGTCATAGATTTGCCTCAATTTTTTGCTTTATGCCTGTCTAGAGACTTCACAACTAAAATTGGAGGGTATTTATCTCCAGATTGGTCCCATATGCTTTTTAGGACCAGATATGGTACTAAGGTAACTATAACTTCTGAGTCCCTTGCCAAGGATCACATCGAGCCTTATGTGCCATCTGCTGTTAATGTTAATTATGTTGTTTTAGAGGATACTGAACTTGATTCAGCACAAGAGTTACAAGCTGTGAGTGTACCTGAGGTACTCCTGAATGAATGGGTAGCTGAGAACGTGATTGATAATCCAAATGAGCTTATTTAGGATGTTGGCCTGGGCAATTATGTATTGCATGAAGCTAGGACAGAAATGACAAATCTTGAAAGAAGTGCAGAGAGTCAGTTTGAGCAACAGAATGAATTATGGGAGATGTATTTTGATGGTTCTAGAAGCAAAAATGGAGTTGAAAGAGGTGCAATGCTTGTATCTCCGCAGGGTGATAAGTATTATTCTGCATTCTATTTTTCTTTCGCGTGCTCCAATAACACTGTTGAGTATGAGGGCCTTGTTCAAGGTCTTGAGTGGGCAAGGAAGAGAGGAATAACCCGCTTGAAAGTTTATGGGGACAGTGAGTTAATTGTCAATCAAATAAGAAAAATGAATGTTGCTAAAAATGACACACTAAAGTCTTATAGAAACAAAGCGTGGAATATGATTGAGGAATTTGATGCCTTTAACTTAGTATCTATTCCAAGGAACCAGAACAAGCATACTGATAGGCTTGCAGCCATTGGAACACAGTTTGATATTCCAGGTGACATTAGAAAAGAGAAAGTACAACAGTATGTGAAAGTTGTAGTCAAGCCATCAATTCCTGATAACAACATTCATTGGCAGGTTTTTGACAGCGATGAACATATTCTTTCTTTTTTGCTCGAAGAAGATCAGTTCTCCATGGTGAATCAAGAAAAACTCAAGCAATAGTATGATGATCAAGTCATACAGCTGAGGACAAATAAGTTACCCAAAGGTCTTATTACCTTAGAGTCGATTTTCAATACTGATGATCAGCTTAAAAAGGGTAAAGCTGGCTTGCAAATCAAAAAAGAACATTATGAAGAACTGGAGATTTTTAAAGGTAAACTCCTTAAGATAGGAAAAATTTGTTCACATGAAGATAAACAATATTTTGTTGCCTTATGCCAAGAATTTTATGATGTGTTTGCTTGGGAATACTCAGATTTGAAAGGGTTTGATCCCCATATTGCTCAGCACACAATTGAGTTAGAACCTAATGCTAAGCCAGTAAGGTAGAAACAAAGGCCCTTCAACCCTATGCTTGAGCCCTTAATGATTAAAGAGCTGACCAAACTAGTTGAGGGGGGTATCATCTTTCCTATTAAACACACTTCATGGTTTTCTAACCTTGTGCCAGTTAGGAAGAAAAATGGTGAAATAAGACTTTGTGTAGACTTTAGGGATCTTAACCGAGCATCTTTGAAAGATCACTACCCGCTGCCCTCCATGGAACAAATCTTACAAGTAGTTGTTGGTTCTGAAAGATTTTCCTTATTAGATGGTTTTTCAGGCTATAATCAGGTGATGGTCAAATAGGAGGATTAGTTCAAAATTGCTTTTACAACTAAGTAAGGCACCATGGCATACAAAAGGATGCCTTTTGGTTTGTCTAACGCTGGTACCACGTTTCAGAGGGCCATGGATATGGCATTTCAAAGATTGATTAATAAGATTATGCAGATTTATTTAGATGACATTACAATTTATTCTAAGAACACTAATGAACATTTGTCACACCTTAAGCAAGTTTTTAAAAAATGCAGAGTTTGGTATTTCTCTCAATCTGAAAAAAGAGTATCTTTGTTGTTCATGAAGGGAAATTATTAGGACACATAGTGTCAAAGAAAGGAATTACTATTGACCCTGAAAGAGTCAAATCCATACTTGAGTTGCCATTACCCAATCACAAGAAGGGTCTGCACAGCTTTTTGGGCCAAATCAACTTTCTGAGAAGGTTCATCCCTGATGTCGCAAACCTGTTACAGCCTTTGACCGCCATGCTTAAAAAGAATGCAGTTTTCAGTTGGATTGGAGAAGCAAAACACAGTTTCAAAGAAATCAAGGAAGCTTTAGCATCAGCTCCAACACTGGTAAATCCATATTTTTCTAAAGACTTCTTCTTATATGCTTTTGGCAGTGTTGGTTCAATCTCGGCTATGCTGGTACAGAAAAATAGTGATAATTTAGAGCAGCCAATAGCTTTCTTTAGTCAAGCACTTGCTGATTATGAAGAGAAATATAAATTTGTTGAAAAGCATGTTCTCGCTGTGATCAGAAGCCTAAAGAAGTTTAAGCCTCTAGTTTCAAACAACAAAATTCATATTTTGGTTGCACACTCAAGTGTGAAGGAATTTTTGTTGAGTAAAGATCTGAATGAAAAAAGAGCAGGGTGGATCACTAAGGTTATGGAATATGATGTGGATATCAAGATTACCAAATTGGTTAGAGGTAAAGGTCTCTATGAACAGCTTGCTACAGGGTCAATTAGTGAAAATGAATCAGAAAAGGATGTTGTTTTTGCTAATACAAATGAGTCTCAAGATGCTCAAGATGATGTGCCTGTGATAACAATTAATTGGGTTCAAGGCATGACCCATTTTTTACAAACTGGTGAGTGTCCATCAGGTTTGAACAGAGCTAAAAGAAGATACTTTAGACTGCAGTCCATACCATATGTGCTGGTGAACAATGTTCTTTTCAAAAAAGATCTGAATGGTGTTCTATTAAGATGTATTCACAGTGATAAGATTGAGAAGGTACTTCATGAGTTTCATGATGGAGTTTCGGGGGGTCACTTTGCTCTGAGGACTACTGCATGGAAGATAATGAGAGCTGGTTACTACTGGCCCAACTTATTTAAAGATACATATGCATGGTCAAAGAAATGTGTGAAGTGTGCTCTTTTTGCAAGAAAAGAAAAGATGTCTATTATGCCTCTACATCCAATTCTCAGTTATTATCAAGTATTTGCAGCATATTTCATATCATATTCTTATATTGTGCAAGTTATTTCATAACAAGTGGTATCAGAGCATGATCTTGGCACCATAGAGGCAAGGTTTTTCTCAATTTTAAAGGTGATTTTGGGAAGAGAATATCTTTTAGATTTTGGCAAATTTTTTTCTAATTTTTAAAGAGTTTTTGAAGAACATATTGAAGAAGCTACAATCCGGATTTCAGAAGAATTGGAGTATAATTAAGTGAATTATTGCAGAATTAGGGTTTCTACACTATTTTTTTGGAATCTACGTATCTCGCACATCTTGTTGAATTGGAGTCTAATTTTTATTGGGTTTTTGAAGACATAATAAAGGAGATTACAGTAAAAATTTGAGAGAATTTAAGTTTTATTTGTGTGATTTATTTCAACATTAGTGGTTTCCATCATGTCGGGGCCTTCAACAAGGGGTAAAAAGAATGTCACTCCGGGGAAGACTCTTGATAAGGATGGTGAAACAATCGAGGATATTACTCATAATGAGGAAATCAATAAGGTCAAGGAAGACATTTCCTCAATTAAGATGGATATGTGTGACCTAAGAGGAGATATATCAAACATACGAAACATGTTAAGCACCTACAGGGCTGAATCAAGAAAGGAGTTCTCAAGCAGCCAAGGTGAAAATTCTAGGTCAGCTACTACTGACACAAGCTTTAGTACTCCTATGGGATCTAGGAATTTATTTCCAAAGGTGGATATCGCAAGTTCGATGGTAAGGATCCTCTAACATGGATAAACCAAATGGAGAATTTTTTTGAAGTACACCAAATCCCAAATGGACAAAAGGTCATGATGGATTCCTTATATCTAGAACCAGATCAATTCATTTGGTATCATTGGCTTTGCACTCATCGAAGGAAAAAGGGGCTCACCGTCTCATGGTCAATTTTTGGAGGAACTCCAAGCACAATATAGCAATAGCGTCCTGACAGAAACTTCTTCACCAAGCTAAACTTCAACAAATAGGATCGAGTTAAGGATTATATTCAAATTCAAAATCTATCCTTAAGGGTGGATACAATTACGGAGGAAAACTTGAATGATTTATTCTTGGGTGGTCTCAAGGATCACATTCAACATGAGGTATGCATGTTTAGCCCTAGTTCCATAAATGAGTCTTTTATCTTAGCATGAGGGTAGAGGAGAAGTATTTGATTCCTAAGAACAAGGGGCTAATGTGACAAGAGAGAAAGGATATTCAACACAACCTACTAAGTTGACTCCACACAAATTAAGGAGAAAAGAGAAAAGGCTTGTGTTTCAATTGTGATAGCAAATACATTCGAGGACATAAATGTAGTGAAAAGAAATTGTTTTATATTGAAGGTCCCAATGAGGAAGAAGAGGAGGAACCCATACTAGAGATGAAAGGGAGTCAAATGAGGAATCACATGATTCTCAACCAATCATTTCTTGTCATGCACTCTCAGGTTTCAGCAGCTCCACAAACTCTCAAGGTGGTGGGGTTCCTAAAGAAGCAGAAGGTAACAGTGTTGATCGACTCAGGTAGTACTCATAATTTCATCAACAAAAAGTTAGCTACTCATCTAAATTGTTTCATATATCCAACTCCAGAGTTTCAAGTTTTGATTGTAGATGGTGGTATAGTTAGTTGTTCAGGGAAGTTTCATAGCATTAAATTATCCATGGGAGATTATCAACTTGATACCCCAATGTATGCGATATCCATGGGTGCAGCAGATATTGTTTTGGGAGTACAATGGCTTACTACATTAGGAACAATTGAGATGAACTTCCAAGAACTATTCATGAGATTTCAATCGGAAGGAAGGCTAGTAGAGCTAAGGGGGTTGAAGGAAAAATCTCCACAAATGGTAAGCTCTCATCAAATGCAAAAGTTGCTTAAGAAAGGAGTGGATGGATTTGTGGCCCAACTATGTTCATTAGAAGTCTCTCAATCTATTACTCCTACTCATCAGATTTGCAAGCTATAATTGATCGTCACTCAGTTTGTTCTTGGAGATATGCCCTAAAGGACTTCCTCCTAAGAGGGATCATGATCATGCCATATAGTTAGTCCCAGGGAGCCAACCACCAAACATCAGGCCTTACAGGTATCCACACATACAAAAGAGTGAGATAGAAAAAGATTGTTGAAGAGATGCTAGAGGCAGGAATCATCAGGCATAGCCAAAGTGCTTACTCCTGCCTGTGGTGATGAGTACGTAAGAAGGATGATACGCATGTGTCCAGATTATAGAGTGCTCAACATGTACACCATTAAAGATAAGTTTCCAATTCCAGTCATTGATGATTTGCTAGATGAATTAAATGGAGCTATGTTTTTACCAAGTTAGATCTTAGATGCGGTTATCACCAAATTCCGGATTAAGGAGGAAGATATTTGTAAGACAACATTTCGGACTCATGAGGGTCATTATGAATTTTTGGTGATGCCATTTGGTCTTACCAATGCACCATCTACATTCCAAAGTTTGATGAATTCCATTTTTAAGAAGTTCTTGAGGAAGTTGTTGTTAGTATTCTTTGATGATATATTAATTTATAGCAAGACTTGGGAAGAACATTTGCAACATGTGGACCAAGCATTACAAATACTGGAAGATCATAAACTCTAGGCTAAGCCATCCAAGTTTGCTTTTGGTCTTACAGAGGTGGAGTATTTGGGACACATAGTTTCACATGAAGGAGTAAAGGTGGACCCTAACAAAATGAAGGCTATCATGGAATGGAATATTCCAAGAACCATTAAGAAACTGAGAGGATTCTTGGGATTGACAGGGTACTATAGAAGATTTTTGAAGAATTATGGTAGTATAGCAGCACCTCTCACCACTCTATTGAAGAAGGATTCCTTTCATTGGAATAAGTCTGCCAATACAACATTTGAGAGATTGGAGGCTATGTGTACAACTCCAGTACTTGCCATTCCTGACTTCACCAAGGAATTCATTGTGGAATGTGATGCTTCTGGAAATGGGATAGGAGCAGTGCTCATGCAAGAAGGTTGACCAATTGCTTTTCAGAGTCGTCAATTAAAAGGTAAGAATCAACTAAAACCTATTTATGAGAAGGAAATGCTAGCAATACTCCATGAAGTGAAATAATGGTGGCCTTATCTATTGGGTAGACATTTCAAGGTTAAGACAGATCATGATAGCCTAAAATATTTTTTGGAACAACGACTATCTTCTGAAGAGTAACAAAAATGGGTCACTAAGATGTTAGGATATGACTTTGAGATTGTATATAAGAAAGGGAAAGAAAATATTGTCGCAGATGCACTGTCAAGGAAGGATGAGAAAGATGAAGCCTTATTGTGTGCCCTTTCAATATTACAAGCAAATTGGGTGGAGGAAGCCAAAGTAGAGTGGAAAAATGATGTTGTGACAAGTAATCTCATTGAGCAATTAAAAAGTGATCCTAGTAGTTCAGATAAGTTTTGTTGGAAGGGAGATACTCTTTGGTATAAAGAGAGTTTGTATCTTTGCAAGAATTCCAACCTTAAAATCAAGATTCTCACAGAGTTGCATGAGTCTCCAGTGGGTGGTCATTCAGGATTTTTGAAGACATATCATCGAGTCAAGCAAGATTTCTTTTGGGAGGGGCTAAGGGTGATGTTCAAAAATTTGTGGCTGAGGAATGTTTGGTGTGTCAAAGGCATAAAGGGGAGACAATTAAGACACCGGGTCTCTTGCAACCCTTATTTATTCCTAGCCAGCATTGGGAAGAGGTATCCATGGACTTCATCACAGGGCTTCCCAAATCTAAAGGTCATAATGTCATCATGGTGGTAGTTGATCAGCTCACTAAATATGCACATTTCATTGCATTAGCACATCCTTTTACATCAAGTGCAGTGGCTAAAGCTTTTTTGGAGAATATCCAAAAGCTACATGGTACACCTAAAGTTATTGTTAGTGATCGTCCTATCTTCACTTCAGTCACTTTTGGAAAGATTTATTCTCATGTTTGGGTACTCAATTGGCTCTTAGCTCTTCATACCACCCTCGATGGGAAAACAAAGGTTGTTAATAAGTGTTTGGAAGGATATCTACGTTGTTTCCTTAGGAGCTTGATCGATTGGTAGATTGGCTACCACTTGCGGAATGGTGGTATAACACTTCTTTTCATAGCTCATCAAAAATGTCTCCATTTTTGGCACTTTATGGATATCATCCTCCTTCCATCACATCATCAATTAAGGTGTCACCAAGAGTTGGCAGTAGAAGACCACTTGCTTCATCAACAACAAGTACTTTCAGGACTCAAGGAGAATTTATCCATGGCACAAAATCGAATGAAACAGGCTGAGACCAACATCGTAGTGAAAAGAAGTTTTGAAGTTGGGGATTGGATTTCTTGCGATTGCACCTTATAAGAAAATCTCACTAAAGCAAAGAAAGAATAATAAGTTGTCTCCAAAGTATTATGGTCCATACCAAATCATGCGGTAGAGTAGTGTTGCCTGGCTTGAGTTGTGACCAACAAAGATACATCCAGTTTTTCATGTTTCCTATTTGAAGAAGGTAATTGGGCATAATATTCCCACTCAAACAACACTTCCAAGCTGGATGAAGAAGGAAGAATCATTTTGGAACCAGAGTGCATTCGTCAAACGCACAAATATAACTATCACTGAGTATCTCATCCAATGGAAGAAGTTACCAGTTGAAGATGCCACATGGGAAGAAGGGAGTTCATTCAAAAGTTTCCAAACTTGATTAGCATTGAGGACAATGCTTCTTTGAAGAAGGGGGGCATGCTACGCCCTTAATATTATTGTACATCGGTTATGAATAGTCACTTGTGGCTATCTTAACTCTCTATTAAGTCATATTATCATTAGTATATTGTTATTTAGTTGTTTAGGTCGGCCTAAGTCTTATATAGGTGTGTCTAAGTCGGCCTAGGTGATATCCTTGGCATAAATAGGTATATATAGGAGGTTGTGAGTCTTATTTCATCATCAAGTGTGAAGTGTATTCTCATTAGAGATATTTGGAGGTTTTCCCCCTCGAAGTGGCTTGTTATTCTCAGTTATTATCAAGTATTTGCAGCATATTTCATATCATATTCTTCTATTGTGCAAGTTATTTCATAACACCCTTCATGAGATGGGGCATTGATTTCATTGGGCTAATAAATCCACCATCTAGTACTGGTCACAAGTGGGTGCTCACTGCTACAGACTACTTCACATGGTGGACACAAGCAATAGCTTTGAAAGAAGCAAAGGAGTCTTCAGTTTTGAGTTTTTATGAGGATATAGTAACTAGATTTGGAGTTCCTGACTCTATCATATCTAATAACGCTCTTGCGTTTGTGGGATTAAGATTAAATGATTGGGCTGTTAAACATGGCATTCATTTGAATACATCCTCAAATTATTACCCTCAGGGTAATGGTTTAGCTGAAAGCACAAACAAAAATCTCATCAAGATTATTAAAAGAACTATGGAGGATAATCAAAGGACCTGGCACATTAATTTAAAGTATGCACTTTGGGCAAACAGAATGACTCTAAAGAGGTCCATTGGTAATTCACCATATATGTTAGTTTATGGCAAAGAGGCCAGATTACCTCTATCTACGGAGCTTCCAGCCCTAGACATTGTTCACCAGTTAGAGATGTATGAGGAACATGACCCAATGCCCATGAGATATGCAGAGCTCATGGAACTCGAAGAATCAAGAGACAAAGCAATGCAAGCTTTGGAGTATCATCAACTCCAAACAAAGAGAACATTTGACAAGAAAGATACAACCAAAGTTTTCAAGGAAGGTGATACTGTTCTTAAATGGGATGTTCTGAAAAGCAAACCAAGCCATCACACCAAGTTTGACAATATGTGGACGGGTCCATTTATTATAAAAAACTGTAAAGAACACAATGCTTATCAACTGGCCACAATAGAAGGTGAATTACTTCCTATCCCATTCAATGGGATACACCTCAAGCCTTGTTTTGAGGCCTGATAAGTTCTTCCATTGTACATATTAGGTTAGGTTTATGATTCCAATAAGTGCTTATGCGCTTTAGTTTAATTTTTTTCCATTTCCTAAGTGTTGTTTCAGCATGGTAAATAGTTCCTTTTCAGCCTCTCTAGTTTTGTTGTTTTTGGCAACCTGTTGTGTTCTATGAGTCTCAAACAAGTTGCAGTCATGTGCGAACTGTTTTTGTTTTTCTTTTTTGATGTTTTCCTAAATGACTCCATGCCCAATGGACAAGTTTTGGCTATTGGTTTTTTATGTTTAGCAGGAAAACATCCAGCAAAGGTCGCCAGAAATGTTGCCCAACTTTGACCTATTGGCTCAATCAGGCAGGACAAATTATGTTTCGGATATCCAAGAAGGCCAGATGGGACATTTGCATCAGAGGTTAAGTCATACATCTGATGCTAGGTCACAAGGAACTCAGTTGGAGAGCCTACCTTAGTCAGTTCGGCATGAAAATCCTCTAAGGAGAGAGTCGCCAAGACCTTCCAGATGTCTCGTCGACTAAAAGGGGCCTTGCTGAATGGAGGAATCATCACCATGAGGTCTGGCCGACAGGGAGTGGTTTCGCCGAAACAAAAGGGGCTCAATGTAATGAATGTCGTCGGTGTAGTATGATGGTTTCGCTGTAGGGTCTCACCGATGAGGTGGGCCCTCGCCAAAACAAGATGAATTTTCCAAGATGTCTCACCAACACATGGATGTCTCGCCGATGGAGGAGCACAGTGTTATAAGGATATCGCCTTCGGCAAAGGGTCTTCCCAACTTGATAGTGTCTCACCGAAAGAAATGTTGAGCTTGGGTAGAGCGGAATGCGTTCGGGGTGACATCAAGGAGCTCTTGCCGAATGCGGATGACTAGAAACTGAGATGGTGACATCGGTATGACTCCTGAGGGTTCGCCATGTTGTCTGGCCAAAAATGATTGTCTCGCCGATGGTTTCAGTGATATCGATATGACTTTTGTAACTCGCTATGTGTTCTTGCCGATCGTCATGTGTTATGCCGATAGTTGTAGAAAGGAATAATCGCATCGGGGAGACACGATCAGTGTCTCACCAACATGCGATTCTGCAGAGAGAACTTTTGACCGGCTAAAGAATCTATGTGGCATCCATTCAACCAATCAGAGGGAGCTACAGGTGGATCGTTGGTAGCTTGACCAGTGCCAAGAAGATCAACAGGGTGAAGGTGATGTGGATCGGCTCTAAGCTCTGAAGCATTCAAAGCAGCTCGACAAGGGATTCAATGGTGGACACGAGGACCAGAAGTGAATGTGGTAGTTGCAAAAGATCTGAAGGCTCCTCCTGGAAACGACTCTTCACCGACATGGACAGTAGGGGCACACTTAAAGGCAACATTAATTTCATGCAAAGGATCTAAGGGGAGATTTTTTCTGAAGTCTGATATTTTTGTAAGCCCTAAGGGGGCCGACACACTTTTGTATATATGGCATTTTTTCCTTTTGGTAGTTAGTTCTTACTGGTATGTTTTTATGCTTTTGGAGACTTATGAAAATCCTTAGGAAAAAATACTGGATTTTGTAACTCATTCAGAGCATAATATACAGAGTTTACCTTAATCATTGCGGATGATTCAAATTACCATCTTGTTCTTGCAAGTGTCGTGCATTTCAGGTTAATGATCAAGTTATTTTGTGAATTTATTTCATTCCTTTATAACTTTATCTTGTATTTCATGCCTTCCTTTGCAAAAGTATCATTAGTCAAATCAAAAACTGTGTTTACATAATCATATATGGATTCCAGTCTGTAAAAATTATTTTTCTCTTTGGAAAAGTGTGTGAATCAAGCTTGTTTGTGACGTATTAATGCATAGCTTATACAGATTTGATGTGTAATCTTATGATCATTAACAATTTTCAAGTGTCAATCAAGTATTCCATTGCTCTTATCAGTTCGGTGTATCACCATAGGGTTTAGTTTTATTTTCATGCATTCCTTCTCCCTTTTCCTTTCAAAATCAGTAGTTTAGGTGACACCAAAGGAAGTCAGCCTTCTCCGGAGGTTCATTTCAACTTTAGGTGACCCACAGCCTTGAAATGATCCCATGTTTCTCTAGAAAGCTCATTTTATAACTTTGCATAGGGTGCATTTCTAGGAGATAATAGTATGTATGTAGTCCTCATTATAATCTTCCCAAAAAGTATAATTTTAAATAAATTTAATTTTATTATTATATTTATTTTTTATTTCTTGTGAATGTAGGTTTTTCACCGAAAATCAATCTCTTTGTTCTACTCATGTGGGAAAATAGAAGATTATCAAAAAAAATTGAAAAATATGAGTGCACTAGATATTGAAGTCCTTGATCCAACAAAAAAAAAATTGAATTTCGATACATACAAAAACAGTTATGTTATACAGTCCGCCTCTGTCTGAATTGTAATTGGTTTGACTTTGAAACTTGATTAAGGAAAAAATATTCAATAAAAGACTATGAAACCAATTGGAAGCACTAGATATTGTAGTTACAAATCTAAATTCAAAAAAAATAGAATTTTATCCTTCATGGAAAAAAAATTATCTATTATACGGTGAGAATCACTCCTTAAAAATGGTGTTTACTAAAAAAAACTAGTTTTCGAAGGAGATGGAAAAAGAAGTGCACTATGATTCCAAAAATTTTGAAAAAATATATTTAGAATCTACAGACAAAATTTCAAAAATTAGTAGTTTGCATCATCTTCAAATTCCTCACAGTTTAGCCGCTATAGGTGCCTGAAAGTGAAGATTTAGTTAGAAAAAATCAATTAAGTGTCTAGTTTGGCCAAAAATTGTAAACTAGTATTGTGGGATCACCCCCACCTAGTTTCACACATTTGATAAATAAATCACATTCCAACATCACCGATAAAAAGGGACCAAAACCCTGACCAATTATTTGGTTCTCCATTGAAGACAACAACCAAATAGTATCTCTTGGTTAATTTTGGGTCCCTCAATGTTTTATGATGGAATGAGTGATTTAGGTTAAATATTTGGCTTAGATCCCATTACACCATCTTTATAATTTATCTTGTGTTTTATTTACTCATACATCCCATGATAATGTTATACCTTATGATGATATATTTTTATCTCTTCATTTGGATTATTGTGATGTTACAAATATTTTACAATTCATTACACAATGACATTATGAGCCTTAATAAAGAACTTTTACATAATGATTAAGATGAGCCTACATATATGCTTCTATAAATTTTAAAATTTTATACGAAACTTAGATGATAGCTTAAATATTAGTGAATTTAGATTATACTTAAACAATAAAGATTTGCAACAATTTTATTCTTCTTTTTCTTTATACTTTCTTTATAAATTTGGCTCATAGATTTATTGCCTATATTTTTAGACCTAATACACATGAGGACAATATGAACTTAACAATGCCTTCTCATGGTTTATATTTTGATCATAATTCAAATTCTATAAATATAACTTAAATTTCTATCATACCTACTTTACATGTGACCCCTAATTCAGATGATTATAATCTAGAGGGACATACACATCAATGATTAGAAGAGGCCAAGATGTGACATTACCACCACCAATTATGTCATCTAATGCATTAAATATACCTCTTGAACTTCACTAGGTCTTCACACTAACCTATACCTTCATATACTTCTTATTGAACCAAGAAAAATTATTGTAGGACCTTACACACAACCTTTGGTAATTTCAATTCAAATAATTCTAGGGGAAATCTCGCACATTCATAGCAAGGAACACCATGATGATAGCGACTCTAAAATTTCATCCATGATTGGAGCGAATTTTGGAAAGCCAAATATCACAATCATCAAAGTATGTAAGCTTGATGATGATGGATTAGCCTTTATTAAATCAAGCCTATATTGTGGGGACATATTAATTGGAAGATGAGTTCACTACTATATAATACAAAATTTAACTTAATTTTGAAGTATACTGAAGAGGAAATATTGACCAAGTTTAGGTCACTCCAAATCTTGGAATATTTTTTAAAGTCCTCCCTTACAAAATTGGGTCACAGGGTCATCCTTTACACAGAGACTAGGGTGATCCCACAATATTGGTTTACAATTCCATTGATGAAGGAAAATTGCAAAAATGCTCCCATGAAAAAATATAAAAATGGTTTTTAGGGGTTCACGCGAATTGGGGGTTCGAATGGAAACTCAATGGGTTCGCTCAAACCCCCCTTTGAGCGAACCCTATTAAATGATCAGACCCACCTTTTCGCATACTTTTTAAATGGAAAACAAAGGCAAATTTTTAAAAGGGGGGTTTGCTCAAACCCCCCTTCGAGCGAACCCCCTTTTTCTCAAAAGGTCAAGGGGGGTTCAAGAAAACCCCCTCTTTTCCCCCTTCTCCCCCTCTTCTACCAAATATCTACAAAAAAATGCCTTTCGAAGCTCGGGTTGAGGATGAAAATGGAGGAGACTTCATAGACCCAACTGGATGATGGTAGTCCTCATAACGATCTATTCATTGAATATAATTTTAATATGTTTTGGTTGTATTATGTTTTTTTTTTTAGTTTCATTAAACATAGATTTTTCACCAAAAATCAAGCTCTTTGTTTTGCACATGTGGAAAAATAGCAGATTATCAAAATATATATATATATATCAGTGCACTAGATATTGATGTCACTGATCCAACAAAAAAAGTTATGCTTTAGCCAGTGAATCATGTCTAAATTGTAATTGGTTTGACTTTGAAACTTAAATAAGAAAAAAATATTCAACGAAATGTTAAGAAACCAATTCCAAGCACTAGATATCGTAGTTATGAATCTAAATTCAAAAAAAATAGAATTGTATCCTTCATAGAAAAAAATTTATGTGTTAGCCAGTGACGTCACTCTTTAAAAATGGCGTTTACTGTTAAAAACTAGTTTTCGAAAGAGATGGAAAAAGAAGTGCAATCTGATTCCAAAATTTTTCAAAAAAATCTATTTAGAATCTAAAGAAAAAATGTCACAAATCACTAGTTTGCATCATCTTCAAATTCCTCACGGTTTAGCCGCTATAGGTGCTTGAAAGTGAAGATTTAGTTAAAAAAAATCAGTTCAATATCCAATTTGGCCAAAAACTGTAAACCAGTATTGTGGGATCACCCATTGCCTACATAACTGCTTCCAAATGTGATAAGTTTCTTATGCATTTCTTTTAGGATTTCAACTATATCATCATTAAAACTTCCATTTCACAAGTTGAGATACCCTTATAGAGATACAAGACACAACTACTTTTTCATGTACATTAACAAGTATATCCCTTGAGGATTCATTTAATGATTGCTCTCGATTAATAATGCTTAATAGGGTAGAAGGAATGTTATTTTTCTTAAAGTTGTTAAACTACCCATTTCCTGGAATTGCTCCATTATCATGAAAGAGAAGTAGGAACATTTAGCCAACTTTATTTGGAATGAGGGACTAATTGAATGGACCAAGTGATGTGATATTGGCTAGGAGACAAGAGACAATTTCAATTTGGTGGCATTGAATAGAATTTGAAGGATATTTTGAAGAAAGTCAACAAAGTTGTTTATTTGGTGTGAAGGTGATAAAGATGAAAATGGGTTGCAAGATATAGAAAATTCAAGGTCATCTTCTATAAAATCAATTGAGATGGATATTTGATAGATTAATAATGTGACAAAGTATAAGTTGTTCTAGTAAGTGATAAGATAAAAATATTACTTTCTACTTTACAAGAAATTAGATTTCAACTTTCATAATTCATGTCAATCACACATAATGTAAATTTATAGTTATATAGTTGGACACTTTGTCATAGTTTGGAACATCAACCAAATCAAAGACTCACACTCATACACAATGAAATCAAAATAAAAAAGAATGTAGGAGACAATATTGTGACATGGCTTGCCAACTTACTGAAGGTGGTGAACCTTCACCTAATGATCCCTCTCCCATACAATCAGATTCTCATGAGGTTCCTTTTCCTCATCCATCTTCACCATCACCTAAATCTACTTCACCTTTGTCACCAAAATGTGAACCTGAGCCTTATCTTTCCCAACTAAATCAAAGACTAAAAAGCTTGCCACCTTCACCACCATCTAGTCAATGGGATTCTTACATCCCTCCTCCCAAATCTCCTTATATGGTTGATAGCATCTGTGATCATGACTGTAGCACCAACACAACACCATTGTGGTATATTTTGACACTGATTTGGATGATAACATGGATAAACCATTAGAAAATCATAAATGTATCTTATATTTGTGGAATAAATGAACTTAGCTTATGGGGGCATGCATGATGATCCTTCTAGCGTGAGCAATTCACCATGTGTTGAACCAAATGAATCTCCTTGTACTGCACTTTTTGTGGTCCATTTAGCATGTTTCCCACCATCTCTATATGAAGAGCAAGATTGGGATAAGGACTATCTACTATAGACCAGCTCATAGTTGTGGTACCCTTTATCTTTATGTTATTCCTGCATGTAATGTTACTCCCCATAATGTGATACTTGGTATTTTTTTGTTAGTTCTCTTTGGATGACCTTTGAATGTTCTTTTTGGCACAAGGATACAAAAGGAAGTTTTTTTTATGACTTTCTTCTATATGTATCTTCATTCTTCCATTTATCGTAAATGCACTTTTTATGCCTTTTAGGAATGATGCAAAGTGTTGGGACATTTAGGTCTCTTCCATGTGCACCCAAAGTGCTCTTTTTCCGTTGTACTTGTAGTTCCAAAATATTTGGGGAATGATATAAATTAAAATGATCATCTTGATATTATATTATATTGTACATACTAACCCCATATCTTTGGATTCCTTATGTGTTATTCCATTACATTGTTGTGACTTGTTTTTCCTTGAGGGAAACCTCTTGACATGATGTCAATTTTTCAAGACATATCACTTGGCATATGGTTTTTGGAAAGCTCTCATGCCTCATTTTGTAGATATCACTCTTTCTACCTTAAAGGAAATTGCTCCTAGTTGGCATTAGAAATTACTTTAATGTGGGGGAATACATTCCACTATGCACTTCACTTTGTTCGCACACTATGAACTTGGTGATGCTATCATAACATTTCTTGAACAACTTTCTAGAACTTTATTAGAGTTACCCAACAAACATCATGTTTTTCTTGGTCTGTAATTTCTATTATGGTTGAATGAAACTCACCTAGTAAATATTAGACTTCACAAGCCTCTATTGTTTTCATTCGCTACTTGTGAAGCTCACCTAGTAATCAAACTTTACTAGGCTATGATTTTTTCTATTATTCATGAAACTCACCTAGTTAATATCAAACTTCACTAGTTTGTATTGTTTCTTGTCAGACTCATGTAGTGAATATCAAACTTCACTAGCTTGTGATGCTTCCACTTATTCATGAGCCACTAGGAAAATATCAGACTTTTCTATCCCATGACTTATGGATGCCATACTTTTAGTATGGGTCCTAGTAAGAATTTATAGATCTTTCTATTCCATGATGTCATTGTTAGGATTAAGGTGCCATCCAACTTGTAAATCCTATATCATGGTTCCAACATCTTTGGAAAGTGTCTCTAGACACTTAGGGTGTATTGGGAAAATATTTTGTAATATTAATTCTTACCATTGTTTGTAATATACTCATAAGGGGTGATGGGTCCACTAGCAACAGTAGAGGTGACATGTGGATATCAATATTTAATATTATTTTCTCCACATGTGGACACCTAGAATGGGATAATAAAAGATAAGAGAAAGGATAAATGAGTGACTATTGGGATTCTTCAAGTGGGTTCTTGGAATGAGGCAACATGTGTCATTTGGTTTTCCATCATTTATTGCATTTAATGTAATTTTTATCTTCCAAGCTTGGGTGCTCAAGTTGGAGGGAAAGTATTGGAGCCAAAATTAGGTGTCCTTTCCTACTTTGCAAAGGATTTCCAATGGTTGGGTTGTTTAGATTGAAGGTTCATATTTGGAAGCTTGTTTTGGGCTTAAGACCTCTTCACACATCTATAAAATCAACTCCTTGAATGTAGAAAGAATGAGGAACAATTGAATGTAGTGTTACTCTATAGAAACAAGGATGGGTTGAGGCATAAGGAAGTTGTTCAAAGGTACATAGGTGCTGACATGGTGGAGGCAAAGAGGATAATGGAAGTGGTTGTATTGTAATTTCATTTATTTGATGATAATGCATACTTGGCCTCTCTTCTTGGTGGAGTTTTTTCTGCAAGGGTTTCTTCACATAAATCTTGTGTTGTGTGATGCTTTTGTGTTGCTGATTTGTTCCTCATTGCTGCTATGTTATGATGATGTTATAATTTATATATTGTTGTTATATTTTCACATAAGGTAGTGTTTATAAGCATGTTATGTTGGTTATTTTTTGGCATCATAAAGAAGATTGATCTAATCATGATAATTCCATATTAAGACAACTTAATTTTCAGATTTTCATATTGTTGTAGTCCAAGCCTTGAATCTCATCCATTGAAGTCATATTTAGATAGAGATTGAATTTCTCAACAGTTGGTATTGAACCTGTTTATTTCTCATCAGCCATACCATTCATATTTGTATTTATCTTGTATGTTTCATGTAAGCTTTGTGTTTACTTTGTGTATGCTTTATGTTCAATTTGTGTTTTACATTATGTTTGCTTTGTGTTTGTTTTTTGTTACTACATGATTTGTTGTACCATGTCTTATATGTATGTGTGTTTCGTTTTCCTTAACATTGTTTCTCTGTAAGATCCTTAGCTTTGGGGATATCACATCTCCTGACTTAGTTTTATCTTACCTCTTCAGTGTCTCAAAAAAATGACTCTTTGGTTTCTTTATACTTTAGTGTGAGTATGAGCGTAAGTTCATACCCCCACTAAAGTGGGGGCTAAATTTAGTGTCATAAATTGTCACCCTTGAAAATTTCACACTAGATTTGGCATCCTCTTAAGTGCATGTACCTAATTATGCTTATAATTTATATGTTTAATGATCATTTTTTAAGAAATTGAGTTAAATTTAGGAAATTGAATTAAATATTTATTTAACGAACTTTTGAAGAGCTAAAAAGGGTTGGACTATGGTGCTCAACACCCCTGGCCCACCTAATCAGGCCCTAAACTTCAAATATTGTTGTTGACCTCAATATGTTTAAGAATTTGAATTCAGTTGTTGGCTTGTCTTAATGGTTAATGTGAAATATGTAAACTCATATAAATATAAGTTCTTCCCTCCATTTGAACACCTAAGCAATTTGAATATCACTCTAGTATCCTGAAAGGTAATTAATACAATTTTAAGAGAAAAATAAGTAGCAGGTCTACCTGACTAGATTTTAGTCAATTACATTTTGAAACAAATTAGAAAATTCATGTTTATGCATTGTAAAATGTTCCATGTTTATTTTATTTTATTATTATTATTATGAGTGTTGGTGTAGGTTTTTTAATATTTATTTTTCCTACAAATTATTAAGCATACTTAGGTTATATGAGACATGGTTTATGTGATGGCACGTGGCATAATCCATCGAATACATGTGTCGCTCTCACCCACACTTGGGCGGTTGAGTCTCACACCCTCTTTTGGCCTTTTATGCCACCTCACAAAACCACTATTCTATCTCTTTTTGAGTAGGTTATGCCCACCTATTTGGCATTTTCCAAGTAGGCATAACTCCCACCCAATTTGGTTATTTGGGAGTTATTACCCATCTTGGAATTAT
This sequence comes from Sequoia sempervirens, assembly GCA_007258455.2. Classification (NCBI taxonomy): domain Eukaryota; kingdom Viridiplantae; phylum Streptophyta; class Pinopsida; order Cupressales; family Cupressaceae; genus Sequoia; species Sequoia sempervirens. The sequence continues at coordinate 74,479,395 of VDFB02047230.1, read as the reverse complement.
GTGCCCACATTATGCTATATATTCAGCACTCACCTCTCCCTCCTAGCTAGTTTAGATGAGCTCATATCAACTCGGTTAGTTCAAGGGAGTGTTGATGCATATTGTATCATTTGGAGTGTGATAATATCATCATTCTATTATTGCACCATATTCCAACATTTCATCCTCTTGTTGGTCTCGTGTAGAAGGTTAATCTTGGTTTTGAAGGTGATCTTGGATGCTTGAGTTCATCAACAACTTTTACATGGTATCAAAGCTTTTAGATCTACAAGCCCCTTCTCAATTTGGGAGAAATTCAACATTGAGCTTTTTCTAGGTAAATTTTCAGTGAAAATGGACATCGCCATTGAGTCTAGAAGGCTTTGCAGATGAATTTTGATAGAAAGCACTATATTTCGGCTCCCAAAAAAAATTGGACTAATTTTGGAGGGCATAACGAATATTTGACTAGAATATTTAGTATCGTTAGTACGGAATCTGTATGGTCAGGTTGAAGCAAAAAAAATCTCTGCTTCAGCTTGTGTCATCCATTGGGTAATTTTTTTTCAATTTTTTTTATATTATTGAAAAAATAATTTGTTTATATTTGTAAATTTATTTTGGAAAAAAAATTAAAAATTGAAAAAAAAAGTCAAAAGTTTTTAAAAAAAATTAAAAAAATTAAAAGCTGGTACTAAGGGTACGACAGGTTTTGTTAGACCTGTTGGCCTGTACTAGGCCACATGCCTTGGGCCTCACGACGTCCCATAATCTGTGGGCTTTGGCTGGGGTTCGGCCCCCTAAAAAAGAATCTTTTTTTATAAAATATTTGGTGAAAGAAAATAAAATCAGCGCTGAATTTATTAAACCAACGAAAATTCAAAGATTATGGCATCTTAGAATATTCTTCGAATATTCCAGCAATGCCCAGTATCGACGACATTCAAACAAACGTCAATCTTAAGCTTGAGCGACTGAAGAATATTCTATGCAGGGGTATATTCTTTTTTATGGGCCCATGGCTATCAAATTTAGGCCATTATATTAATGATGTCAGCAATACCTCAACAATTCATTCAAATTGTGATATTTCTATTAGGTTTCAACAGTGTAGTTTTACGAGTCAAACTCATTGACCCATGATTCATGAGTAGTGGTTCACAAGAATCCATCTATCATGATAATGAATGGTCCACTTAGCACTCATTGCATCTAGGTGATGCTCACAAAGGTGAAGCACTAGACCTTCCCAGGGGGTCACCCATCCTAGCACTACTCCAACTCAAGTGTGCTTAACCATAGAGTTTCCCCCAAGGTTAAGCCCACTTAGCTTGCAACCCCATTTGCAAAACCTTCAGCAAGTGTTGTGCATTAATGAGTGCTAAGTGGACCATTCATTATCATGAGAGATGGGTTCTTGTGAACCACTACTCATGAAATATGGGTCAATGAGTTTGACTCTTAAAACTACACGATTGAATCTTGATAGCAATATCACAATTTGACACACTCTGGGAAATACCTCCTACTTATCAATTGATGAGCTAAAGGGGCTCTATAATGAATGGTTCATAAGGCACAACACTTGTTGAAGGTTTTGTAAATGGGGTTGCAAGCTAAGTGGGCTTAGCCTTGGGGGAAACTTTGTGGTTAATCACACTTGAGTTGGAGTGATACTAGGATGGGTGGCCTCCTGGGAAGGTCCAGTGCTTCACCTTTGTGAGCATCACCTAGATGCAATGAGTGCTAAGTGGACCATTCATTATCATGAGATATGGGTTCTTGTGAACCACTACTCATGAAACATGGGTCAATGAGTTTGACTCGTAATTTACTACATGGTTGAATCCTGATAGCAATATCACAATTTGACACGCTGTGGAAAATACCTCCTACTTATCAATTGATGAGCTAAAGGGGCTCTATAATGAATGGTTCATAAGGCACAACACTTGCTGAAAGTTTTGCAAATGGGGTTGCAAGCTAAGTGGGCTTAACCTTGGGGGAAACTCTATGGTTAAGCACACTTGAGTTGGAGTAGTACTAGGATGGGTGACCTCCCGAGAAGGTCCAGTGCTTCACCTTTGCGACCATCACTTAGATGCAATGAGTGCTAATTGGACCATTCATTATCATGAGAGATGGATTCTTGTGAACCACTACTCATGAAACATGGGTTAATTAACTCATAAAACTACACAGTTGTATCCTGATAGCAATATCACAATTTTACATGCTATGGAAAATACCTCCTACTTATCAATTGATGAGCTAAAGGGGCTCTATAATGAATGGTTCATAAGGCACAACACTTGTTGAAGGTTTTGCGAATGGGGTTGCAAGCTAAGTGGGCTTAACCTTGGGGGAAGCTCTATGGTTAAGCACACTTGAGTTGGAGTAGTACTAGGATGGATGACCTCTCGGGAAGGTCCAGTGCTTCACCTCTATGAGAATCACCTAAATGCAATGAGTGCTAAGTGGACCATTCATTATCATGAGAGATGGGTTCTTGTGAACCACTACTCATGAAACATGGTTCAATAAGTTTGACTCATAAAACTACACAGTTGAATCCTAATAGCAATATCACAATTTGACATGTTGTGGAAAATACCTCCTACTTATCAATTCATTCTAAATTTTCACCCCCTACTCCATTTGTATTTTTGATTTCATAGTCAAACTTTAGAGGCCTCTAACTCAGTCATTCGAGCTCCTTTTTGCAAGAATTGTTTTTTGATTTGGGGTAGAATTTCGTAGGCTTCGTAGTGGTGGAATCTATTTTTGCTCAAGTGATCCAAATTTTCCAAAAATTTAGTTTTCTCAATAGATCTGAAGGACAACTCTCATTTTTGGAGCTTCAAATGGCTGTAACTTTCACATACGACCTAAGATCAAGTATTTGGGTCCAATTTTGGACATTGTAAAACTTTGGTAACAACTCCAAAATTGTAAACACACTAATTATAAAGTGCCACCATCATATTTTTCTAGGGGGATCATTGATTGAGTGAATTTGGAGGCTGATCTTGTGGTGTTTTGATTGCTTTCATTTCTTTTGTTGTCTTTTAGTACAATGGGAAAACTCAAATTGAACTCCTAACTCCATATAATTATGAATCATGGAAAAAATTAGTATGGAATTATCTAAGGGAAAAAGGTTGCATAGGCTATGTAAAAGAATTTAATCATGAACCTACTGATGTTGATGCTAAGGAAAAATGGGAGATCAATCATGAGAGAGCTATTGGTTACATTTTTTCACTAGCCTCTTTTGATTTACAATTTCATCTTGAATCATGCAAGACACCTAAGGAGGCTTGGGATATTCTTGAAAACTTGTATGGTAAAACTTATAATATTAGGGGTTATCAAATTGATAATGATTTGATGAATCTTGATCCAAAAAATTTCGACCACATCCAAGACTATATCTCCAAGATTAAGCAACTAAGAACACAACTAAAGGATTACAAGATTACTAAGGAGGATTTATAGTTGATTCTCAATGTGTTATCCAAGCTTGGTCTTGAGTATTCTGTGTTTGTTTCTGGCTTTCACACCAATAGGATTTCTATGGGAACTGCATATGTTGTTCCTATATTTGATGCATTTTCAGATCTTCTAATCCAAGAGGAAACGAAGCTGATTGAAATGGGTCTCATCAAGGTTTCCAAGTCACAAGCATTGGTGGCTAGTGAGCCTAAGGTACAGAAAGAATCAAGGCATCTTGATCAGAAACAAAAGAAGAAAAAGAAAAAGCCACAAAAAGAATTTGAATCCTCTTCCATAAAAGGGGAATCATCTAAAAAGGAGAAGCCCACATGTGCATATTGCAAGAAATATAGGCATGGTGAACATCAATGTTATTTAAAATAAATTGATGAATTGAAGCATCTTTTAATAAAGAATAAAATCAATTTTCCTTCAACTATGTCAAAGGATCCATCATCTTCTTCTAAACCAAAGTTAGAGAGACAAAAGGGGAAATCATTTGTAGCAATTGTAAATTCTGAGTTAGGGAGATGGATCCTTGATTTTGGAGCTTCACATCACATGGCTTCATCACAAAAGTATGTTCTCTTCATTTGAAACTTGTTCGTCACCAAACATCTTGATGGCTAACAACACATATATGTGTGTTTGTGGGAAAGGATCTATTGAAATAAATGAAGGATCATTCAACAATGTTCTTTGTGTTGTTTCATTTTCGACAAATATCCTTTCTATCTACCAGATCACACATGGTGGGGAAGGAAAGAGTGTTGAGTTCACACAAGATTCTGTGATTATTTAGGATTTGCATAGTAGAGATATTGTTGCGGTTGGGGAGGCAGATCATCAATCTTGAGTATACACCTTCTCACATTTTTCCTCTGATGTTCCTTGGGTTGTTGTACACACTTAGGCATGTAGTGTGAAATTTTTTGAGAAGATTCAGTATGGTCAAGTGAATCTTGGTATTATTTCAACTGAGGTTCAAGAGACATGTGTTGATACTCCATCTCCTACATCACCTGTTGTTTCTGATGATACTAGTATTGCTACATCCATGGCTTCTATTGATTTAGTGCAGTAGGAAATTCATTGTCTTCCATATATAGCTACTTGGGATGAGTACTTGACAGACATTGTAGCTTTTTTTTGTGAGTCCTATCTTGCAAACTTGGAGGACACAATTGAGTGCATACATCTTCTCTTTAATGAAGTTGCTACGTCTTCTTCAGTTATTGAGGGGGAACCTTTTGACCCTCTTGTTCTTTACCTACATGATCAATCTTCATAGTTTGACATGATTGTGGCCACTATTGAGCACATTTGGAGGAGTCACCTTTGTCTTCAGAGGAGATATCTTTGTCTTTGGATTTTTTTCTACATCCATCTCCACTAGGTTCCAGATTGCCATCTTTTGCAGTGTGGCCTAGAACACCTGATTTGACAGTGACACCTTTCGACATCGACATGGGGTCACTTGAGTAGAGTTCAAAGACTTCATACATTTTCATCATTCTTCCTTTATATTCCTTTCAGGAATGGGAAGGTATCATGTATACATCCTTGGTTTTCTTTCTTCCTAAGGGGAGGAATATTGTTCAGCGATCTTGGATCATCTTCAGCTTCTTGTGTCGAGCATTCACCAACAATGCAGGAGATTCTACATTGGGGGACTATATGGTCTCTCTTGTTCTTCTTCTCTCTTGGGGGGGAGTTTTGTCCTACGGGTTTTCTCTTTCTCATCTTTTGAGAGGTTTCATCATTGTACATGGGTACCTAACATGGCCTTGTAGTCGGGAACCATCTTTGCATTGTTTAATTCTTTCACCCACCTAAGCTATGCTTAAGGGGGGTGTTGGTGTAGGTTTTTTAATATATTTTTTTTCATACATATTATTAAGCATACTTAGGTTATGTGAGACATGGTTTATGTGAGGACACGTGGCATAATCCATCAATTACATGTGTCACTCTCACCCACACTTGGGTGATTGAGTCTCACACCCTATTTTAGCCTTTTATGCCACCTCACAAAACCACTATTCTATCTCTTTTTGAGTAGGTTATGCCACCTATTTGGCTTTTTCCAAGTAGGTATAACTCCCACCTAATTTGGTTATTTCAGAGTTATTACCCCTCTTGGAATTATGTGCCCATATTATGCTATATATTCAACACTCATCTCTTCCTCCTAGCTAGTTTAGATGAGCTCATATCAGCTTGGTCAGTTCAAGGGCGTGTTGATGCATATTGTATCATTTGGAGTGTGATAATATCATCATTATGTTATTGCGCCATATTCCAACATTTCATCCTCTTGCTTCTCTCGTGTAGAAGTTTAATCTTGGTTTTGCAGGTGATCCTGGATGCTTGATTTCATCAGCAACTCTTACAATGAGCTCTAATACTTGTAGGATCTCTAGGAATTTTCCTATTTCTCCTTGTGTGAAGAAAAGTGACTTCAATCCAACAAGAATTTCAAATTTAACTGGTAAGTTACAGTTATGTTATTTATCATTCATTTTTTATTTATTTTCCTCTACTCCCATAAGAGCACACAATTTATATCATCATCAACATAGTCATTTGTGGAGGCGGAAACACCAAAACAAGGTTTGTCCAAGGTAAGCCCCTATATGGCACAACCCTTCTCCCCTTGTCCTTGCAAGTTACAGGTCTGAAGTGGATTGAAGGGGATTTGGGATCTCAAGGCTTTGAAACCATAGTTCAAGCATTAATGTACCTTTTGTCATTAAATTAGGGTAAATTGATTATTCACACTCTATCAAACTTTAAATCTAGATTTTCACAGTAAAAAAATTATAGACCCTACTCTATCTATACCAACTTTAAAACCTTGAAAATCAAAACTTCTAGACTAGGGTGCCCAATGCCCCTATTCTACCAATTTAGCCTCAAATTTTTATGCTAGTTTCCTCTTTGTCTACACTTCTAGATCTTTTCGAGTTGTTTTTTTCTTTATGTTTTTTATTTTCTAAATTCTTTAATATTTTGCCACTTTAGCCTTAATTTGCCTAGTTTCACACATTTCATAAATCAATCACATTCCAACATCACTAGCAAAATGGGACCAAAACCCTGACCAATTGTTTCGTTCTCCCTTGAGGACAACAACCAAATAGTTTCTCTTGGTTAATTTTGGATCCCTCAATGTTTTATGATGGAATGTGTGATTTAGGTTAAATATTTGGCTTAGATCCCATTTCACCATCTTTATAATTTTACATCTTGTGTTTTATTTACTCATACATCCCATGATATTTTTTTTTTATAAAGTAAGCAACATTTACAAGGTGTTGTACCCTTTACATGGAGATCCCCCGGGGCCAAAAAGAAGCTAGTTCAAAATAGGACATGAACTAGAAAGAGAAGCTAGTTCAAAAGGGAGCTGATCCCTTACAAACAAGAGCCACTAGGGCTTGACAGAACAGGCCAAAACATGCCACACCCAGAATAGAACCAAGACATGAACAACTGACAGACAACATGTCAAATGATTGACAAGGACTAGACAACCCCAAAATTTGAGGGGTCTGATCTGACTCCCAAAACCTGAGGCTACGGTTTGGGGAGTCTCTTATTTCTTTACACAAAGACTAGGAAGGATCAAGAACTAAGTCCACCGATTGAGGCGGGATGAGCGGATCCTCAACAACCACCATGGGCAAAGAGACAGCACACAATGAAGCTGAAAATGTAGAAGAGGAGTTAGGAGCATTTGAAGGATCAATAAAAGCATTCAACGAGGGATGAGCAGGCTCTACTGAAACAACAAAAGCAATTCGGGGCAACAATGGTTCCACGGAAGGGATAGCTGGAGGAGGATCTTGGGGAGACAATCTCCATGGATGAATCAGTCAAGGAAGGGTCATCCTCCCTAGAGGGACCATTCGAAGAGGGAGAGCCCACCATGAGATGGTCTAAGAGAGCATCCTTCCACTAGGTAGCAATACCCTTATAGTGAGAAAGAGGGAAACCAGAGGCCAAATGACCAATAGAGAAACAACACCTGCACTGAAAAAGGAGCCCCTCATAGTCCAAAAGTTGCTTCCAAGGCCTGTCCTCCACCATCAAGACCACATCACCATGGAGAGGTTTGGAGATGTCCAAATCAACTAAAATACGAGCCACCATAGTATGCCCAAGATCCTGAGACGTAGAGTCCACCTTCAAAAAGTAACTAATGGCATTGCCAATATCTTCAAAACAAGAATCCTCCCAAAACTAGAGAGAGAGGTTTGGCAGTCGGACCCAAATTGGTCTGACATTCAGCGGCTCTATAGGAGGATTGAAAGAGCGAGACCAAGGCTAAATGAACATCAAATGAATATCCCACATCCACTCCTTATCCAACACTCTATCTTACTCCTCGGAGGAAGCAAAGGTTACAAAGAAAAAACCTCTAGCACTGGGATAGAGGTCAATCTGCCCAAAAATAATAGGCTTCTAGGAAACGAAAACCCACTCATGGAGATCAGGAAGGGAGGGCCACAAGCCATTAAACCTGTAGACCACACCTTGTCGCACATAGAAATCCTCATTTTCTGTAATCTCTAGTCCACAGACCACAATAGGGGAAGTATAGGCACAGGGAAAAGGCTGAACCCTAACCGGAGCAGGTGGAAACTGGGCACTAGCATTTAAAATAGCATCAGAAAAGGATTTCTGATGGAAACATGTAGTGTTTGGAGCAGTAACACCATCCACCCACTCAACAACATCCTCACTTGCCCATTGCACGCCACTCCCGCTCAACACACATGCCCGTTGCTCATCGCTCCCGCTCATCATCATTTTGAATTTTTGCATCCCATGATAATGTTATACCTTATAATGATATATTTTTATCTCTTCATCTGGATGATTGTGATGTTGCAAATATTTTATAATTCATTACAAAATGACATTATGAGCCTTAATAAAGAACTTTTACATAATGATTATAATGATTCTACATATACTTCTCTAAATGTCAACATTTTATACGAAACTTAGATGATAGCTTACATATTAGTGAATTTAGATATACTTGAACAATAAAGATTTGCAACAATTTTATTCTTCTTTTTCTTTATACTTTCTTTATACTTTCTTTATAAATTTGGCTCATAGATTTATTGCCTATATTTTTAGCCCTACTACACATGAGGACAATACTAATTTAACAATGCCTTCTCATGGTTTATCTTGTAATCATAATTCACCTTCTATAAATATAATTTAAATTTCTATCATACCTACTTTACATGTGACCCCTAATTCAAATGATTATAATCTAGAGGGACATAAACATCAATAATTAGAAGAGGCCAAGATGTGACATTATCACCACCAATTATTTTATCTAATGCATTATTTATATACCTCTTGAACTTCACTAAGTCTTCACACTAACCTATACCTTTATATACTTCTTATTGAACCAAGACAAATTATTGTAGGAACTTCAAAACAAACCTTTGGTGATTTCAAAACAAAGAATTCTAGGGGCAATCTCGCACATTCATAACAAGGAACACCACGAGCATAGTGACTCTAAAATTTCACCCAAGATTGGAGCGAATGTTGGAAAGCCAAATATCACAATCATCAAAGTATGTGAGTTTGATGATGATGGATTAGCCTTTATTAAATCAAACCTACATTGTGGGAACATATTAATTGGAAGATGAGTTCACTACTATATAATACAAATTTTAACCTAATTTTGATGTATTATGGAGAGAAAATATTGACCAAGTTTAGGTCACTCCAAATCTTGGAGTACTTTTTAAAACCTCCCTTACAAGCTTGGGTCATAGGGTCATCCTTTACACAAGGATTGCCTACATAACTACTTCCAAATGTGATAATTGTCATATGTATTTCTTTGAGGATTTCAACTATATCATAATTAGAACTTGCATTTCACAAGTTAATATACCCTATAGAGATACAAGACACAACTATTTTTTCATGTACAATAACAAGTATATGCCTTGAGGATTCATTTAATGATTTCTCTTGATTAATAATGCTTAACAAGGTAGAATGAATGTTATTTTTCTTGAAGCATTTTATTGTTAAACTACCCATTTCTTGGAATTGTCCTAGTATCATAAAGAGAAGTAGGAACATTTAGCCAACTTTATTTGGAATGAGGGCCTAATTGAATGGAACAAGTGCTATGATATTGGCTAGGAGACAAGAGACAATTTCAATTTGGTGGAATTGAATAGCTTTTGAAGAATATTTTGAAGAAAGTCAACAAAGTTGTTTATTTGGTGTGAAGGTGATAAAGATGATGTTGGGTTGCAAGATATAGAAAATTCAAGGTCATCTTATATAAAATCAATTGATATGGATATTCGATAGATTAATAATGTGACAAAGTATAAGTTGTTCTAGTAAGTTATAAGGTAAACATATTACTTTCTACTTTACAAGAAATTAGATTTCAACTTTCATAAATTATGTCGATCACACATAATGTAAATTTATAGTTATATAGTTGGAAACTTTTTCATAGTTTGGAACATCAACCAATACAAATACAAGTTACACCTCTTAGCATAATCAAAGTGATATAACCACAACCTGAAATTTCATATTTTTATGTCAATGGAGTTTTTGTAAAGAAAATTAATTTAGAGAAGTACTTCGAAGGGATATCATTTCCTTTAAATTACCTTTTAAATATACACATTTTCTTGATAGTTTTCTCTAACCCTTAACCATATAAATATTATTTAATCATGTGTGCAATTTGAATCTATACCCGTGTTAGAATTTGAAATGTGAACTTTGTGCAATACTTAAATGCACTTTTTGTCAAATATTTTATCCAATAAACATGTAAAACTTCAAATAGTAAAAAATGTTAGATTGAAAAGATTGCCTTTCAAATTGTTGCTTGAAGAGACACATGAACATTGAAGTGGTGGAGATCTCCTAATTCTAATCTGACCAAATCTTCTATTATTAAAAATAAAATTTCATTCCTTATTTCTATTTTTTTGTAAATTGGATACCCACATCATATATTTATATTCAAACAAATTACGATATCGAATCTTTCTATCAATTATTTGGCAAAAATTAATACTATAATTAGAAAAGTTCTATAAACTATTACATAATTCTAGCCTTATTCATGGAGCTCTATTGTTGAATTATATTCAAATATGTAGAAAAATTGATTAAAGAATGAGAATAGGCAAAAATATTGTATCATGTATCATGGATAGAGAAAATGGGGCTCCTACATGAGCCAACAATTCAATGCATGCTACTAATGTTAATGAGCTTCAAATTGGTAGATAATTAGTCTTCAAAGAAATATGTTGAAATGGAGAATACTAAAGCCATTCATCCTCAATCTAATGCTATGAATAATTTAACTATAGCTTCTTCACAAGGAATACCCACAAAAATTAATGCAACAAAAGCAGCTTTTGGGATCATTTTCATAACATGCAATGTGTTTCCTTTTTTAAGAGCAATTTTAGTTTTACTGATACAATGGAAACCACTAAACATATGGCTGAATCACTCTGGACCCTACCAAGTACGAAGATCCAAAACTCATAAAAATATCCCAAAAAAATCAACGCACACAATTTCTATCCACCCGATCTAGGACATAGTAGAGGTTCAATAATTCGGTATACCATAAATATGCTTATGATAAGAATTTGGGAAAAATAATTACATTCTCATGCTATAGAATTCATGGAAATGATCTATTGAGAGACTCTCCACAAAGGAATTGGTTATTACAATTCCTTCCATATAACAAATCAGCATAGTTTTTGTTTTTTTTTTTTGGTAGGGGAGAGGGGTGCATAGTGGAGCACCATAACTTCGCGTTCCTCAAAATCTTATGTGAAAATTTCAAATCACTCCAAATTTTGTATAGGAGTTTATTTGGCAACTTGTGTGCTTCTATATTTCGTTTTAGGGTCACATCATCAAATATGATGCCACATCAACATGCTTTTTGATGAGGTATCCAAAAAGGGCCAAAAAAAAAGTGAAACCAATAGTGGCGCACTAAGTAATGTTTTATTGGTGCACTGATGTGGCATCGCATGATTTGTCAATTTTTGTATTTTATGGATAAAAAGTGTTTTGCAATTGTATATTAAGGTGCTCCACTATGGGGCCCATTGAGGACTACTTTTATCCCCACTATTGGACCCCGCTCCACTATAGGGCCCTCTCCCCTATTGAGTCTATGTTCACAAATATCTTTTCTTATGTGTATCTTTTTGAAGTATACATTAAATAGTAGTTCCAATTCTAGACAATTATTATAGACTTACTATAAAAAGGGTTTGTACTTTTCTTCACAATATCGTGCATTTTTCAACTATTAGTGTAACAAGGATACATAAAAGTGAATATGTATTTTATTCTACCAAAGTTACATAATAAAAACTTATGTAGAATAATTATATAAACATATGTACGCTCATTGAATATTGTTATATAAAAATATGCATAACTTTTCAAACAAGAAACAAAATCACAAAGTTGTTATTATCACGATCTCTATCACATAAAACTAACCATATAAATATAATTATGAAAAAAAGTTTAATTTGCAATCTTATTTTTGCTTCCAAAAATTTTAATTCAATTGGTTCTCTTCAATTTATGCACCATCTTCCTATTTTCCTCTTCAAAGTCTTCTCGAGACTCTATAATGTAGTATCTTTCATCCACTCCATCTTACAACTAGCATTAAAATTATACAAGATGTATCCTCTGACTTGTTTTTGAAAGTATTTTCTTAATTGTTGGGAATGGGTCCATCATATTCATGTCATGTATCTACCCTGTGGGCCTAACATGACCATCTATTGTATGGAGTAATGGGCTAAAGTCGCAAATAATTTAGATTATGTAGGGAGTAACTGTAAATTTCCCTATATTCTTATTTTGGAGTTTTCATGGGGTCACTTGAATAGGGAAACTAGGTGCAGTGTGGCTACATTTATACTATAGCTAATGGAGCTCATAATATTGTAGATCTATGAGATCAATTCATTGGAAATAGCCCCTATAATTTATGAGTAGAACCTTATGAAAAAATCTAAAAAATCTTTATCCATTTGGTTCAAGGCTAACATTTGTAATAATCAAATAGGATTCAAATAAGATTATTTTCTATACAATTGATTCAAAATTTATTATAAACCTAGGATATTATATACAATAAAGTTCCTTTTTTAAGATCTTATGTGTACAATGGCCAAAATTTGTTTAGAAGAATAACCTAGTTCTCCATTAAAACCAATTTAAACTAATGATTACTTATCAAATAGTTGTATTGATCATGGCTTGGAGATGAAGTTGCAATCAAAGATAAAACATTCATTAGCTTTAAGTGAAATCCAAGAAGACAACAAATTAGTGAGGATTCTAGCTTATAAGGAGCCCACCAAAGTTGATTACCTAGAGGTGCCTTTTGATGGATAAGGTTAGGTACATATAGTTGAATTTGATAAAATAGATAATTGTGGGACCTTAATCTTAAGTCAAAGGGAGTTGATTGGTACACCAAATACCAATGGATTCCCTTTGCGTTGACAAAAAAGTACTTATATCAAAGAGAAGCACTTATTACTGTAAAGCTACGCAGTCCAAATTAGAAAATGAAGGATACCTAATAGACAACAAACATTGTTCTAAAATCACTAAATATAGTCTTACTTGCTTGACAACAATGCAGGAAAACTATCTTGACAATAAAAATACCATAGAAAAAGATAGAAATAAGCCTAAAGATAAACAAAATATCTATTATATTTTTAAAGTAATATTTTTTTTTTGATCGGTGATAAGTTTGATTTTATTGAAATTTAAAAGGAAAGTGCAACATTCATACTTAGTAAACCAGCATCCGAGCCAAAGTTCACAAGTATTCAAAACCAAACAAACCCAAAACCCATATCGGAACGTTTGCTTCCCCTTCCCCATTACAAATTCATCTTTGATATTGCAGGCAATTCAAAAAATAGAGAAACTCAAAATTTGAACCCTAAAACATAACCTACGCTCCATCATTTTTCACCAACGATTCACCCTGCTCCCATAAGATTAATTTCTACAGAGGCTTCACTTTATTGTGCGAGCGCAATCCAATCTCCGCTCGAAGCTCCTCCCTGGCAATCTCCTTGAGGTCCTCAATTTTTGATTCCAGCTCTGCACAAATCTTCAAGGCTTCCCAGCCACACGATGCCTCATTTCTCCATCAATATTTTGTCTTCCCTTCTGGCCACCTAATGAAGAGGTGGTTTAATTCTACCATCTCTAGACCTCCACCTTCTTTCCCTTCAATTTTAACCAATCCAACTCTTGGGGTTGACCTCACTAGTATGCCATCCATACCACCCGGACATTCTTTTGGTATCAGCATATTTATTACCTGCCTCACCTTCTCCACTGGTGTGCCTAAGTCGAGGCCCCACACCATCACCAGAGAATAAATATCTAAATTCATCCTCATCCTGAGTCCAGTTTCTTGAAGCCATCACTTAACATTACCTCCACTGCCTGTGCCACCTGAACCACCTTATAACAGAATAATCCTCTCAGACGCTTCATTGTCGCTTTCCCCAAGAAAGTCTCCAACTTCTTACTCGAAAAAAGAGTGAAGTTGGCTTCCATTACCACCTCGCAAACACCTGCCACCCTCTCTACTCCGTCGGCGTGATAGATACAGAGTAATAAATTCAGCAAGATGCATTGAAGGTGGTGAAGTGTTTAAAAAACTCCACATTGCCGACTGTAGCCATAAATGCCAAGCGTACGCTCGGCACCGGCAAAACACCCTCATAAATGCATTGTCTGTAATGCTCTCCTCCTACTTACTTCTTTGTGCAACAAATTTCCACCCTTCTCACATCTAATCCTACTCATTTAATTGCCTGAAGTCCTCCATGCAAGTAATGTCTATCTCCGTTAAAGAGAGTGCCCACTTTGATAGGACGTCTGCCTCCACATTTCCCGAGCGCCTTACATGTGTTAATTTATATTCTTCAAAACCTGCCAGCTCCTCAATTACTTTATTTACTATGTTCTGTAAGTGTCATGCATCAATTTTATTTTTTATAATTGCTTGGACTATTATTTGTGAATCTCCTTCCAAATGGATTCTCAGGATTCCTAGCTTCCTCGCCAATTTAACCGCTAACAGCGCTGTTGATGCCTCAGTTACATTATTTTTTCCTTCTCTCAATCTTGTAGCTCCTAGAGCTACCATATTTCCCTTCCAATCCCGAATTATACACCCCGCTCCAGAAGGCCCCGGGTTACCCCTCGACGCACCATCGAAATTGACCTTCCACCATCCTTCTGCTGGTTGCTCCCATCTATTGTTTTCCATAACTGGAGGCATTGGTTTAGCCCAACCCAACCCCTTAACAGGCCTATTTTTAAAGTAATATTATTATAATCAAATTTATCTTTAAGTGATCCATTCCCCTATTTTTCCTAAATTAATTGATAATTTTTAAATTTTGATAAACAAATAAACCAAATTATAACTAAAGTCAACAATTGGAACATATCCCTAGGGACTTTGAATCCCACTCTTGAAATCTTGACGGAATTTCCTATTCTCATTGCTAACACCTCTTCTCCAGGGGATATCTCTGAAGTTTTGGATACTATTAAGGAGTTAGTTTCTTCCCAACACACCAAATGGTATTATGTAGAAATTAATAAAATAATTAGGTTGGAAGTGCCCCAAAAAGAAAATGGGGGCTCAAACTTAACCTTCAAGCGAAGATAAAAGGAATAATATACAAAATTGAGAGGTTGCCCCTAATATTGATAGGATTGAGAAAAACCTATCCAATGTTATTAAGATTGAATTGATTGTGTTGGAAAAACAAAAAAAATATGATAATGATAGGGCCACCTTTATAAAAAATGAATTAACCTTAAAGGAATACTTATTATAAACCTAAGATATTGTATACAATAAATTACATTTTTCAAGTTCTTATGTGTAGAATGGCCAAAATTTGTTTAGAAGAATAACCTAGTTCTCCATTAAAACCAATTTAAACCAATGATTACTTATCAAATAGTTGCATTGATCATGACTTGGAGATGAAGTTGCAATCAAAGATAAATGCTCATTAGCTTTAAGTGAAACCCAAGAAGACAACAAAGGGAAAGTGCTATCAATGAGGATGTTAGCTTATGAGGAGCCCACCAAATTTGATTATCTAGATGTACCTTTTGATGGATAAGGTTAGGTACATATAGTTGAATTTGATAGAATAGATAATCTTGGGACCTTAATCTCAATTCAAAGGGAGTTGATTGGTACACCAAATACCAATGGATTCCCTTTGCATTGACAAAAAAATACTTGTATCAAAGTGTAGCACTTGTTATTGTAAAGCTACAGAGTCCAAATTATAAAATGAAGGTTACCTAATAGACAACAAACATTTTTCTAAAATCACTAAATCTAGTCCTACTTGCTTGCCAACAATGCAATAAAACTATCCTGACAATAAAAAATACCATAGAAAAAGATAAAAAATAAACCTAAATACAAATGAAACATCTATTATATTTTTAAAATAATATTATTATAATCAAATTTATTTTTAAGTGATCCATTCCCTTAATTTTCCTAAATTAGTTGATAATTTTTAAAGTTTGATAAACAAATAAACCAAACTATAACTAAAGTCAACAATTGGAACATATCCCTAGGGACTCTGAATCCTACTCTTGACATCTCGATGGACTTTCCTATTCTCAATGCTAACACCTCTTCTATAGAGGATATCTCCAAAGTTCTTGATACCATTAAGGAGTGAGTATCTTCCCAACACAACAATTTTTTTTATGTAGAAATTAATTAAATCATTAGGTTGGAAGAACCCAAAAAGAAAATGCGGGCTCAAACTTAACCTTCAAGGGAAGATAAAAGGAATAATCTACAAAATTGAGAGGTTACGCCTAATATGGATAGGATTGAAAAAAACCTATCCAATTTTATTAAGTTGATTGCATTGGAAAAACAAAAACAAGATGTTAATCATAAGGTCACCTTTATAAAAAATGAATTAACAACCTAAAAGGAATGCTTTGAGTTCATTGCGTAGATCAACAAATATGTAATTCAAAATAATACAGTCAATATCAAAATTATCTCTTAAGCTTAACAAACTCAATGAGTGCCATTGTTTTCGAAAGATTGAAAAAGATGCCTTGGAAGAAAAATGTGGACATGCTAGGCCTACCACCAAAATCAATGCCAAAGTTGATAAAAATAAATTTTTTAAACAAGAGAAGAAAGACTTGCTAGAGTTTGTTAAATTGCATGATAATTTCTACTAGCAAGAGCTAAAGACAACTAAAATATTTAAGCATTTGTATTGCTAGAGTTGTTAAATTGCATAATAATTTCTACTAGAAA
Organism: Sequoia sempervirens; assembly: GCA_007258455.2. Lineage (NCBI taxonomy): Eukaryota > Viridiplantae > Streptophyta > Pinopsida > Cupressales > Cupressaceae > Sequoia > Sequoia sempervirens. Next base: position 74,462,471 of record VDFB02047230.1, on the reverse strand, counting down.
GAGCTAAAGATAACTAAAATATTTAAGCATTTGTAATCAAAGCTTTGTATAGTCTTTCTAGTGCTTTTGGTTTTCTTCTATTTTCTCTATTGAGTGTGTTCATGTCTAAAGTTCACTATTGTGAATGTTTGATCATGTTTTGGCTAATATTTTACTAATAATCAACATATTGTAAAATATTTCAAGACCTCTTCAAAACATATTTTACTTTGAATAAACAACAACTTGTAAGAGAGGGGGACTAACCACGTCAAGACTCCAAGTCACGGAGAGTCGAGAGCGAAGGGCTGCCCTAACTTACCTCACTCTAAAGGGATGTTTTGAGACAAGGATCAAGAATGATGAGGACTATAATGTACTTCAATCACTCTGCAGATCTCGAACTTAGGTTTGGGCTAGGTGAGTTGGTTCTCGGAGTCAGTACTGTGCCTCAGAAAGCTCTCTGTCCGAGGATGGCAACATAGTTCTGGGATGTCAGCACAGCGAGCTAGCATCTCTCTAGCATGCTGGCATTCGTATGGTTAGAAAATAGTGAACACAATACAAACTGCTGAAAAACAAGCTAATAGCCTAGTTGACTAGTCTAGATGGTAAAAATAGAATAAGGGAGTGCAGGAAATAAAGACCAAAGTGATAAAGCAAATAAAAAAGAACTAGGTTGACGAAGATAATCTCACAAAATCGTTTGTTCGCTAGCTAGCTCTAGACACGCACTCTCACCTGCACACAAGAAAGAAGGGGGAAATTTTTGGGGTTGTATAGGGGTCTGCCTCAATTAGACCCTCATTTTGGTGTTTCCACCTCCATGGACAACCATGAATCAATGAAGTAGAAATATGCGATAAAGAAAAGAATGTACAGATTGCAATAAACACTACAAAACAGTATAATGCTACTCAATCAAATCACAAAGGAGAGGAGCGAAACCTTACCATCTCCACCCAAAATCTCACTAGCCAATGGAGGAGAATACAGACTTGGAAAGGTCACCACAGCCACAACTATGATGAAGGGGTATCACAAGACCCCAAGCCCACGTTGCTACAACTTACTTCACACTTGTTATGTGGAGTTGATGGAGTGTTGTTGATGTTGTAATGGAGTGTTGAAGTGCTGCTTGAGAGTGAAGAGAATGTTGGAAAATGCTAAGAGAATGTCAATCTATTACTTAGAGAGATTGTGAAGAGATCAAGAAAATTTCCAGAGGATGAAATGGGATGAAGATGGATGAATTTCAAGGAGAAGAGGGAAGAATCTACCATTTTCGGGGTCAGTTGGTCAAAGAGGGACGTTACAAATTAACCCCAATCGAAAGTGTAACGCCTCTGCCAACTTCAGACGTGGGAATCTGTTAGGGATGGCAGCACACCACGTGGATGTCTACGCATCGCGCATGCATCCCCAACAAAAATTCTCTCACTGACACAACAAACAAATGCCAAGTGGAAGGAAGGCAGTTGGGTGATGTGGAATTTCGCCGTCAGATTTGATTTTCTAAGGTGAGGGTGTGCAAAAGGGGAATTTGTGCAAGGGGTGCAAATTCACTCCTATACATTTTTCCCCCACTTTAGCAAGCACAAATACTAATGAGTGCTTTGGTAAAGTAGATTGAAGAGTTAGTAGGGTTAGAAATCTACACCTGAACCATTGAGGAAGCAGACCGTGATTTGGTGAGCTTGAAAGCACAGGATAGGCAAGGGACTCCATAGGTACTCTCCCCAGGGAGTTTCAAACAAAAAACTCCATAGCCCCATAAAACTATGAAGTTGCACAAAGTACACCAAAGGCCCTCAAACCAACGATGGATAAATCTTGTAGGATGAAAGTGTCTCACAGGCCTGCAAACCTATAAGAAGGCAACCCCCAAGATCTCTCGCATGAAGGAAGCCCCGAGAAGCAAGCGCCTTACAAGCCCGTATATTTGAAGGAGGTTTCCTCCAAAATCTCTCACATGAAGGAAACCTGATGAAATAAGTTCCTCACAGGCCCGCAGACCTGTAAGGGAGCAACCCCCAAGATCTATCGCATGGAGGAAGCCCAAAGGTGTAAGTGCCTTACAGGCCCATAGACCTACAAGGATGCGTCCCCCAAGATATCTCACATGGAGAAAACCCAAAGAAGGAGACTCCATAGAGTCAAAAAATAACTTTATAGGCACACCTGCAAAGCGACATGTTTACTCGTAGATAAAGCATGTCGGAAAACAAAGCATCCATGTAGGAAAATATGTGGACAGTCATGCAGCCGTCAACAGGTCGGAAAGCTTTCAAAGGGGTCCCTCGGGAACCCAGCGTGAAGAGGGGTCCACTCAAGGGACACGCTATTTGAAAGTAAGAGAATGTTTTTCCCAAATCGATTCGTCATCAAGGAATCCTTTCGAAAGATGTTCACTTCATCAAGGAATTCGAAAGGAAGAAAATGCCCCCTTGCGAGGGAAAGGTAAAGGCTACTCCCACCTCAAAGGAAATTTCTCAAGTTATTTCTTTGTGAACCCATGATGAAAGAAACACATTTTGTTAGGCCCAAGTCGAGAATGCAATTTTTGAAAAAAATTTGTAAAGATTCTCGACAAAAGATTCATTGGCAACAAATGCATTTTTCAAAACTCAAAGTACTATAGAAATGGAGTTGTCACACATGAAAGCGAAAACTCAAGCAAAGAAGAGACAAAGACATCACAAACAAAGGGTACAGGGGTGATTTGATATTTTGGGGTCAAAGCTACTCATAAATATATATAAGTATAATAGTAGTATATAAATGAACTGTCATCAACCCCCTACTATATCAGACCATGTGAAGAATACACGAGAAGAAAAAGTAAAAATAAAAAAATTGGGTCAACATGGAAGGGAAGCCTAAATGCCCCCAACGCTTTGCATCATCCCCAATTTGTCAAAAATCAATCACAAACATGGAAGAAGGTTCACGACACAAAAATCACTCTTGTATCCAAGCACCAACAAGAGTGACAAGGGTCATCCGGGAACACTTAACACAATCATAGGGGAACACATCACAACACACACATCTAATCTAAAGATAAAGAAGAGGCCTCCCCCTAACATTCATCGACCAAGAGGTTGTCCACTTCTCAATCTAGATCATTGTAAGGGGATAGAGGATGAGCCTGCAACAATGGAATATTAAGGGGAGGAGCTTTCAACCCTCCCACAACAAGGGCTAAGGAAGAAGGCTTTGCAAGGTCTTCTCCACTAGGCTCTTATGGAGCTATGGTCACCGATTTTGTGAAGATCGTTGACAAGGCCGAAACTTCATCCAGAGAGTTAAACATGCACTTTACTAGAGTGCCATGTTGTACCTTAGCGGATAGAGAAGGTTGTGCCTGAGGTTCACTGCTTGGCTCACTGAATGACTTGGGAGAAATGACAAACTCAGGGGAAGTCGAAACTAGTTTTGTCACTAAGACAGAGCAAGCTAGCGTAGGACCACCCTTCGAAGAAGGTGGGCTCCTCTTATGCCCCCTATTTATAGAAGGGCCATCCTCTACCTTCTACTTCATCAGGGGATGTGAACTCCCCATAGATGAGGCAAGAGGCACAAAGGAGGAAGAGGAGAAAATCACGGCAAATACCACCAAAGTATTTGGCATATCCATGGGTTTAGGGAACGACGAGATGTCTAGAAGGGATATCAATAGGGGCGGCTCCACCGAAGGAGAGATAAACACCTACACCTTTTTAGGGTCAAGCACACTCGTACTCATAGCGGGAGCCATAAGCAACACTAAACTAGATTGAATGGAAGCAAAGGGGAGGAGAGAGGAGGACGCATCAGGAGGCCCTGAAGCAAGGGTGGTCAAATCCTCTTCCATCTTTTGCAAAGCGGCCTGCTCAGTCGTAAGATCCTTTTGCCGATGCTTGCGCTCACGTGCAAGGTGGTTTCTATGACTCTTTGAGCTAGAGACTGGAGGTTGAAAAGGGATGGAAGGATCCTACTCATCCATGGGAGTTTCCATCATAGTTGTTTCCAGTGTAGGGATAGGCTCCTAAACAAGAGCAAGAGGAAGAGATTGATAAATAATAGGGGAAATCAACTCTAATGCCTTAACAATAGGCCTTTTCCCATTTACTGCTTTGGGAGTAGAAGTGGTAGGAGGCCACAAAGGCCGAGACATAGAGGATTCCCCATGGGGACCTTTTCTTACAGGCCTAGGCTTTGTGGGCAGAATAGGAAGCTCAAATGTACGACACTTGGGATTTCACCAAGCAGGCACCATAGGATTCTCTCACAAACGTGGGATGAAATATCATGGTGCCACAATGGGGTGAGAGGAAGAGGAGGGACCCTGAGAGGGATTTTCTTCTTCTCTTCTTCAGGCCATGGTGGCATCACTATCATCTTTTAAACAAGCCCTATGTGAAATGGCATAAGGCGATGGAGGGTACCTAACTCTAGGCATTAAGCACCCTTTCTTGTACTTCTGATATGTCTGGTACAAGAGGTCCTTTCTAGGCAGGAGATGACCAACGGGTGTAGGAAAAAAGTGATCTAAAGACTAACTACCACGCATATCTGGTGGTCTATAACCGGTTTCATGGATCACATGCACGGAACCCTCATGAATAAACTTTAAACATTTATGCACAATTGAGGGAACTGCATTCATAGCTACTAGCCATAGGATACATAGCTTCACTCTGAAGTGTTCAGACCTCGAAATTATATCAAACAACAAGTTCACGGATTTAGGTCAACAAGGACTGACAAAACTATACTACCAAGAGGAGGCACGAAAATCCCGTTATGTGTCCAAACGGTGCTCATAGGTGCATTGTACCCATATTTATGCAAGAATTTAATTAACATGATCTCCTTAGTTATGATATTCACCTGGGATGTTGGATCGACAAGAACACCTACTACAATGTTCCCGTTGATTCGCATAGGGATGTAAAGAGGAGATGGTTCTCTATTAAAACCCATCGGCAGGTCCTACGAGGTGAAGGTTATACCTATACTACTACTCGTAGGTTGTGCAGAGGGGATAGGAAAATGAAAAAAAGAGGCCATCACACACACTAAATGATACTCTCATAAAGTCCCCAAAGGTTTGAAATAGGACGGTGACCCAATTAAGGTTTCCCTTCGCAATACTTACGGAACCTTCCAACTACGCCTACTAGGGGTCGTAGGCTGGGTTGTAAGGAAAAAATCCTCACAACACTCACACCTACAATGGTCCTAGAACACAAGGGAAGGATCCTTCAGTACCGCCAAATGGAACCAAAAATGGTTCATGTCAAGTTAAAAAAAAATGTAAGAGAGGGGGACCAATCACATCAAGGCTTCAGGTCACGGAGAGCTGAGAGCGAAGGGCTGCCCTAACTTAGCTCACTCTAAAGGGATGTTTTGAGACAAGGATTGAGAATGATGAGGACTATAATGTACTTCAATCACTCTACAAATCTTGAACTTAGGTTTGGGCTAGGCGAGCTGGTTCTCAGAGTCGGTATTGTGCCTCAGACAACTCTTTGTCTGAGGACATCAACGTGGTTATAGGATGTCAGTGTGGTGCATTGGCATCTCTCAAGCGCGTTGGCATCCATACGGTCAGAAAATAGTGAACATGATACAAACTTCCGAAAAAAAAGCTAACAACTTAGCTGACTAGTCTAGATGGTAAAAACAGAATAAGGAAGTGCAAGAAATAAAGACTAAAGTGATAAAGAAAATAAACAAGAACTAGGGTGACAAAGATAATCTCACAAAAGTGTATGTTCACTAGCTAGCTCCACACATACTCTCGTCTACACACAAGTAAGAAGGGGAAAATTGTTGGGGCTGTAGAGGGGTCTGCCTCAGTTAGATCCCCGTTTTAGTGTTTCCACCTCCACAAATAGCTAGAAAGAAATGAAGTAGAAATATGCGATAAAGAAGTAAAGAAAGTATAGATTGCAATAAACACTACAAAAAGTATAATGCTACTCAATAAAATCACAAAGGAGAGGAGCGAAATGTTACCACCTCCACCCAAAATCTCACTAGCCAATGGAGGAGAATATAGACTTGGAAAGGTCACCACAACCGCAACTATGATGAAGGGAAGTCTCACAAGACCCCAAGCCCACACTGCTACGGCTTGCTTCACACTTGCTATGTGGAGTTGATGGAGTGTTGTTGCTACTGTAATGGAGTGTTGAAGTGTTGCTTGAGAGTGAAGAGAATGCTGGAAAATGCTAAGAGAATTCCAATCTGTTGCTTAGAGAGATTGTGAAGAGATCAAGAAAATTACTAGAGGATGAAATGGGATGAAGATGGATGAATTTGAAGGATAAGAGGGAAGAATTTTCCATTTTTCAGGGTTGGTTGGTCAAAGAGGGATGTTAAAAATCGACCCCAATCGAAAGTGTAATGCCTCTACCAACTTTAGAAGCGAGAATCTGTCAGGGATGGCAGCACGCCGCGTGTGTGTCCCCGATAGAAATTCTCTCACTGACACAATAGACAGATGCCAAGTGGAAGGAAGGCAATTAGGTGATGTGGAATGTCACCTTTGAATTTTATTTTCTAAGGTGAGGGTGCACGAAAGGGGAATTTGTACAAGGGGTGCAAATTCACTCCTATACACAACTGAAATCCATGTATCATATAACTACAATCAACAACTAAAACATAGATCATATAACTAAAAACTCATAATTACATAACATATTGAATTGAATATATAGTTTAATATATGATTATGTTTTTATGTCAAATGAGAACATTTATTATATTTCCCTTTTTTGAATTTGAATATTTTGTCGTAAAACTCTATAAGAGAAAAATAATAATAATACCAATGCACTCATCTTAATTCTAACGTATCTCTTAAATTCCTAATAAGTAGAAAAAAAAAGTAATGCAAATACTTGTTAAACAAAATGCACATGAAAACATCCTATTATCTTTCCCTCTTTTTTGAATTTGAATATTTTGTCGTAAAACTCTATAATAGAAAAATAATAATAATACAAATACATTCATTTTAATTGACTTATCTCTTTTCTTAATAAATAGCAAAATAATAAAAATACTTGTTAAACAAAACACAAATAAATAATAGAAAACCTCCATAACATTAGCACTCATTTTAACTTTTACTTGTCCCTAATAAAAACTATCAAGACCATCACCTCAACCATTCAATACCATTTGTTCCATGTCTAAATGTATATCTACACTTGACAATAGCAAAAAATAATAATAATACAAATGTTCTTAACCATTCAATACCATTAATGTCATGTCTAAACAAATATCTAAACTTTACAATAGCAAAAAAATGATAATAATACAAATGTTCTTTTATATATAGTTACTTGTTCTAATTCTTATACTTATCTTTTTTTTTAATAAATAGAAAAAAAATAATAATATAATACAAATACTCCATAACATAAACAATCATTTTAATTTTAATTTTTTATTTATTGAAATCAAACATTAAGAATAATAAAAATTCATATTAATTTTACTTATCCCTAATAAAAATCATCATACCATCATCCCATCCATTTCATACTATTAGTGCTACATCTAAACAAATATCCAAATCATTCCTACAAACAAAATAGTTTTGAAGTCAACAATGAAATTTCATTCTTAATTCAATTGGCATGCAAACATGTAATTTGAAAAAATAATTATTTAATTTATGAACTAATTATTCTATGAATCAATTAAAAAGGATAAATAAGATTTTAAATTATTTAAAATAAATATATAATAGTTTCAAAATTATTAAATAAAAAAAATATTTGTAAGGTATAAAACTTCTAATCAAATTTGTGTTGCAATTTTAAATGATCATGATTATGAAGGCTACAGTTTTTTCATAACTTCATACTTCATGCTTTTAATAACACATCTACTTTTTATTCCAAGGCCATTAAAAAGATCAAACATGCAAATCATATATTGGCCACCATCTCATAACCACTAACCTGCTTGTTCATGGTAAAACACCGAGTCTAGAGGTTACAAACAAGTAAATAACACCACTTTCTATAAAATACTTTTCTTCCAAACCTGTGAGATTATTAGATTTGAACCGAATGATGAGAAAACAAGCAATAAGAGAAATGGGTTTAATCCAAATTTTATGATGCACTGATATTGATTTGTTGCAAAAATATATTGCTCTTGAAATAATAGTCAACTTTAAATCCTCTATGCCTACTAATCAGGCTCTCGAGGCTAGAAACAAGCTGTGCACAAAGAGAAGAAAATATAAAAGCAGTTTCAAAAGAGCATTTAGACCTACAGGCACCCTGCCATTAGGGTTTCCGAAAAGGCCACGGGAATAAAGCACAACTTTATCAATGATATAGTTGAGAATCTACTAGTGAGCCACCCAGAATGGCCGGCTATAACAAAAAAATCCCACCATCACATCCCAGAAGATTCAGCCTATTGTAAGACCTGTTCTTCCATGGTAGCTTACAAACCACACTGTTACAAGTTTTATGACTCACTCGGATTTTGCTGTGCTAGGGGTCATTGTGTTCTTTGTAATTCTAAAAATTTTTATAACATGATATGCAAATTTGGTTTACTATTAACAAATGTAGGAGAAAACTCAAATAATTTGAAGATTTGAGAGAGATTTTATGAGATAACACCTAACATAATATCAAACCCTTTAACTTTTTGTGCAACGATAACTTGCAACTTCAAACATGAAACTTATATTTCATGTTAAGCAAAGAAACTCATTGGGCCATAACTTTCTAGCATATAGTAAGTTCAAAAATCATGAGTTTTCTATAAACCATTTATCACAGACTTGACACTCACTGGGCTTACGTGAATTTTAAGAATACGAAAAGTTCATAAATTAGGTTACCATTATGTAATGCCCTTTTTCACATAGTTGTCACAGAGACAACACACTTGTATAAATAATGAACAAGTCAATAAATCTGAAAATGAAAATTCCTACATATAAATAGACACCATAAAATAAAGTTCAAATAGATACTGAAAAATATTATGCATAAATTCCTACATATTATGCCATAAAATAAAGTTCATATAAGTTATTGGCAAACATTATGCATGTCTTTCAGAAATGCAAGAACTCTTTGGCTTCTCCATTGCATAGGAACAACTTCAATACAAACAACTAAATATAACTTGTATTTTAATTCATATAAGAAATAGGTACAACACAAAAAATGGCAATCAATGCACGTTTTCAACATTTAAAGTCTACTAAAGACATTAAACCCTTCATTTTCCTTGGAAAAATAGGTTTCAGTAACTTAATATAAACTCTGCAAGCTCCACTGAAACTCCAAACATAATAACACTAATACATAACCTTCTTAAACCCTAACATTTCACCTTCAAAATAAAAATCCTTGCAATATTCATATATAACCTTAGAAAAACTCACCTAAACCTTGAATCTTGACTTCTATAATCCATAAAATTTACCAATCATACACGCGTTACAGAAAATTCCAGGGCAAAAAATTTCATTGCTCTACTTTGAAATAATGACACTATCCTCCACAGAATGCAACAACATATCATTTGATTCCTCAATTTCCTTTAGGTGCTTTTGGAGTTGTTCTTTACTTTCCTCCATAAAAGATTTAAACATTTCAAGAATTTATCTCATTTCTTTTTTCAATATTTCATCAATTGTTTTTTCAATCATTTCGCCAAGTTCTTTATTTACTACATAATGTCATTTTTTGAATTTAATTTGAAGCTTTCTTTCAATTTGTTTTCCTCATAAATCCTCAATGGAGTTCGACTCCACTGTGCTTGACATCCTTGAAGACCCCATCTTTGAAGAATTGAAGATATTTTCAAAACCAAAGACCTTTGAATCTTGCAGCAAAAACTTTGCAACGAAAGCTTATTTTCATATGAAAGATTTGTGCTTGTCTAATAAATAGGGTGGGGAAGGTGTTCTAATTAATCAACCAGGATATTTTTAGGGTTTGATTGCCGAGGGATCATAATACATTTAGGGGATGTTCCATCGCCACCAACTTTCATAAATACAATCGCTACCAGTTGCAAAAAGTAAATGCGATTAAATTTGATCTTCTTAAATGGAGAGATAATAATCTTGGGTTGAGATTTCAATGCGGATCGCCTAGGCAGGAGAAAAAAATATTTTAAAAAAAGTGGCACAAGAATGGTGTCGATGTATTCCAAGTACTTTGGAAGGAGTTTAGACCATTGGCTATCTCGATCTGCAATTAATAAAAAGGTCCACTATGATCGCTTACAGATCAAGGAAACAATATGAGTTATCAATTGTTGTACGTTTACAGTGGGAAAAATTGAATACCCTACATCTACCTTTCTTCTATTATAATTCATTTTGATTGATTGACAAATGTAAAACTAGTATGATGTTTTTGTGGAAATTGGGCACATAGTTCAAATTATATATGTTTTTACTTTTAACTATTTTTTATTAAATTTTTAATTTAATTAAATTTTTATTTATTGTAAGATTTGTGAATTGATTAAATTTTATTTTTTAAATTTTTAGATTTTTAATTTATTTATTTTTTGATGGAGGATTTATATCATCTAAAAAAAATTAGCTATTCAAAAATAGGTTTTGCATTCAAAAAGACTTGATTTCTAGTGGGCTCATTAAAAACTATTCAATTTCACAAATGGATTAAAGGCCCAAGGTCCATTGACTAGCTTTTAAATTTGAATTTAGGTTTCACCTAATATTTTCAAATACTCATTATATATTTGATTCAAAGTGTGAAATATTTCATTACGTTTTGGAGTTGTATTTAATGGCTAACCCTAATTATTATTTTTATCATTTAATATCTATATTTTATAAAAAGATCTCAGAGTCATAATCATTAAAGTATTATATCATAATTTTCATTATTTTTATATAGGATATATATTGCATGCATAATGAAAATAATTGTGCTACATAAAAAAATTCTAGGCTAATTAAATAAATGCATTCAATAAGCATAAATTAGCCTAGATTAAATTAGTTGGGTTGATAATTAACTTAAATATAAATAATATAAAAAGTTAGGATACTTAGCTCTTGAACCAATGATAAAATAATGTCATTAATCTCATGTAGAATCTATTTTCCATGTTGCAAAAATTCATTGTACTCAATCTTATGGATGTGTCATAAGTGCAAGTGATATAATTCTATGTGGTTTAATTATTTTCGATTAAATTTTTTATTTTAGTTTATTTTTATCTATTGTAGGTTTTGTGATTTGTTTAAATTTGACTTCTAAATTATTAGATTTCATTTTTTTAGCTATCCAATACAATGCAGAAAATTGGAGAATATAAATTGATATATTTTCTACATTTGAAAAATATGGATCCAAAGATCCTTAAATACATATATGGATAGGTGCATCTCTTGCAAGGACATGACTGTTCCTAACTAAATAAAGTTTATATTTAACACCCCCCCTTAAACTTTAATTTATCACACAACTTAACTAGATGATGGGGGCCACCTATAACAAATAGGTTTATTAGCTACTCATGTACAAATGAAGAATATTTAACACAATTGCCTTCTTGAAAGTATAAAAACGTAAGCTTCTTTTGAATAACCTTGATTACTTTTGTCTATATTTATTCATATTAAGACAATCTCCATAGTTATATCAATAAAGGAAGTGAAACATTCCCAATGATCTTTACAATCAAGAACTTTACAGATTTAGCAATGATCTCTACGATCAACTTCAACAATGATCTTTGTGATCAACTTCAACAACAATCTTTGCGATTGACTTCAACAATGATCTTTTGAAATCAATTTCAACAATGATCTTTGACATTGAATTCAACAAAGATCTTTGTGATCCACTTCAACCATAATCTTTTCGATCAATTTCAACAATGATCTTTTCGATCGATTTCATCTATGATCTTTTCAATCAAATTCTTCAATGATTATTAATGATCTTTGTGATCAACTTCAACAATGATCTTTGAAACCAAAAACTTCAATGATCTCTACATTCAATTTTAACAATGATCTTTGTGAACAAATCTTTCACAAATTTAGCAATGATCTTTGTCATCAACAGTACAACTATTCAACAATGATCTCTGTGATCAATACTTCAAATTTTTAGGTTCAAAAATGATCTTGCCATCAAAGTTACAACCATTCAAGAATGATCTTTGTGCTCAAGAGTACAAATTTTAGGTTCAACAATGATCTTTGCAATCAATGTTGCAACCATTCAACAATGATCTTTGTGATCAACTGTACAAATTTTACATATATGAGTGCTCCAACTTAAAATTCATACCACTAAATGGATAGAATTCAAGCAACCTTTATAGTAGTCAAAATTCATAGATTAGATTATATGGTTTGTAACACCCCTCCGTTTTGGATATTTGGATCGGCAAGGTTCTTTGTATGTTTGATTATGCTTATGATGTGACTGTGAACTTAGTGATTATTTGAATTATAAACTGTTTGGTGATGCGCATGATATAACATGATGTGACGATTGTGTCTGAACATGCTTTGACTTTGGAACTTAATTTCTTGTGATCGTGATTGTTAAACAATGTGGAAGCTATATGTGGATGTGATGTTCTTTTATTTTGATGTTATTCTCATGACATGATTTAAAATAACTTAGAAGATATCTGATTAAATGATGTTTTATGCTATTGATCATATCATTGATGTTAGATGCGTCAGTTAGAGATACTGTATTGGTGAAGGGGACAGATTGTATCACTCGCTTGCGAGCGCCCTACAATTCTGAGATTTCCTCTTCACGACGTGTTTGATCATAATATACATATATATGTTGCATGTTCGACATGTTCTTTGTTGCAGGTTTGCAGGTACATGACATTGACTCCACCTGGTTTCACAGGTGTGAGCGTGTCCATTTACCAACGGAAACTGATTGGGAGATAGTAGCTAGGTTTTCCGAACCAAGTCGTCACCCTAGTCATAGCGTGTTGTCGGGTTGTCGTTGGGGTCAGTTGTTTTAACTTGGTTAGTTTCCCTTTGAGTGTTTATTTAATTTCAAGTTTAAGTTTATTAAATGACTTGCATAGTTTAATTAATGATTAAATGTGTTTAATTGCAAGTTAAAAGTGATTAAATGGCTTTTGAAATTTATAAATGATGATTGTTTTATCTTATTGAGATGTTGGAAAATTAGTGATTAATTAATTAATTTAATTTAATTAATAAAATAATCTAATTTTGAATTAGATTTATTTTATTGACTAATTAAATTAATAGGGATAAATTAAATCAATTTAGTCATGTTGGCATCATTAGATATTTGGATTAAATCAAAAATTAGAAATATGTTTTATATTTTACTACTAGAAATAAAGTTGAAAAATAATGTTATTATGAATTGTTGAATTATATTTTGTTAAAAGAAATTTATTTGACCTTGGGGTTGTAAATAGATTTTTATTTAAAAAAAAAGGGATATTATGCAAATTACATTTGGAAAATAGAAATTGTTTTTATATTTTGTAAAAATAAAATATCTTCATTTTAGCAATAAGTTTGGTGGGTGAGTCCATTTTAGGGTTTTGACAAATTTGGAAGAAGAGCTTGCATAAGGAAATTAGGATTTTATTTTTAGTTTTAATTTTGAAAATGGAGGATGGAAATTGGAGAGCAAAAATTGGATTGGTTTGAAAAGAAAAGAATGGGTGAAGGGAAGATTGAAAATTGGAGAAGCTGAATTCAAAAGCAAGGGCAATATCTCCATTAAGGAATCTTCAAGCATTTGGAGAAAACAAAAGGTTTTTCTTTTTCTTTTTCCTTCTTGTTTTGGTTTCAATTAGTAATGATTTAGGATCTGTTCATGTTTCTTTTTAAAAGATTCAATCCTTTTGTTGCAACATTTGAAAATACCCATCAAAAAAAAAAAAACTAATTGCAAGTTTGAACAGACAAATTGTAAAAATCTTGGTTAAATTGTATGAAAATCTTTAAGCTGGGTTTGGATTTTCAATAATAAAAATCCATTTTAGATCTTGATTGTGAAATTACAAAATCTTATTTGAAATCTAGGTTACAAAATAAATAGAATCTTGTAAAAAAAATAAAAATTACTGTGTAAATTTCGTTCTGATTTTTACCAGAACAGGGGTTTCGTTTTGGACGAAATTATGAAATTAGAAGAATAAAATTTATTTATTTTTTATTTATGTCTCGTGTGGGGGCTGCCCACAGCCACTCCCCCCCACCCATGGGGGCGCTGGCTGTGCAGCGCTCCCCATGGATGGGGAGGAGGCTGCGTAGCAGCCACCACAGGGTGCGTCCCTGTTGGTTGCTGCGTAGCAGCAAATGAAAGGCATTTTCCTTTCTTTTGTTTAGTTTAAAGTTTATAATTAAAATTTTAATTTTTAATTTGTTTTGTTTATATATATATTATATTATATATTTAATATGATATATATATTATATATATTAAGGTTATATTATATATATAATATTTATATATTATATAAATATATAATATGTTATTATTAAATGAAACTTTTAATAATAAATTATATATATATATAATATATATATATATATATATATATTATATATGTATATATCATGTATTTTGTTTTAAAATAATTTGTTCATGGAATTTTAAATTTGGTTGATTTAAGAATAATTGTTTATTCAAAACAATAATTAGATTTTTTAAACGGATGCATATTCATACTTGTACATATAAATACATTAAGTATGCATATACTTTACACGTGCATTTCATATATATTTGGATCCGGAAATAGATTATATTATGATGTATATGTAAAGGCGAAAATTCATAATCGAATATCCTTATTTAGAAATTTTATTTTGATTAATACGAGTAATCAGGAAATCATAGAATATAAAAATAATATTTCAAAGACATATGATTAAACGATATTATAATAGTTAAAAGAAGAGTGTTAAAAAGATTATCTCAATTGTTTAGATGAAATGAAATTGATGTATGATCAAACATTTCATTTAGAATATTGATTTTGATAATTTATTTATTCCATGTTGAAATATGGTTTAAGTAAATTAATTTAAATGTTTATCTATTAAAATATCTTGATTATGATTATAACCGTGAAACTTAGAGTTAACGAGTAATTTATTCTAAATGACTTTATTTATCAAAAGCTCGATTATTTATAATTTAGATTTGATTATTTCAGATAATTCAGTCAAATGAAATAAAATAGATAGAGTTAAAATATAGATTATTGCAAGATGATTTAGTTGCGAAATAGAGGCAAAAGTGGATTTTATTCACATGAGTTATTTAGAACGTTGAGTCTTAATAGATTTTAAATAATCATTTGCTTTTATTTTAAAGGTTATATCTAGTAAGAAATGAGATTGAGAAACGAAATATAAAGTATTGTTATAGATTCTTAAATGTTAATAGTGTGATTTAAGTATTTAGTATATACATCGAGTAGGCACCATTAAGTATATTTGTTGGAATGTATACGTATTCAAGTAGAGATGAGACTTAGTTGAAGATTTAATTGATTTATTAATGCGAATTGAAAGAAAGACTGATTTATTTATCAAAACGTTTTAAATACATAAAACAAATGAGAAACTTAGAAGTAACGAATGATTTAATGAATCACATGAGATTGAGTTGTTGATTTATTGCTAGGGCGAAATAAAGAGTAATTTATTTAATCCAAGGCTTTATAAAACAAATGGATTTAATTACGTTATATGATTGTGAGACGTAGAGTTATTAATTGGATTGATTTCAATTCAATGATGTTATTTATTGAAATGTCTGGATTCTAGAATATGGTTGTGTGGTTTAGAGTAAATGATCTGTTCCTTGAATATTTCTATGTCATGAAAAGAGATAGGTTCAATTGATTGGATAAATGCAAGTCATGAATACTGTGTTTGATTGGATTTAGGAAATCCGAACAATAGCTCACTTCATTGTCTGAAATGTTCTCAGTGGTTAATTGTTCATCTTTGTTGTGTTGCGGAATCAGTGTGGATGTTTTGAAAGTCTTCCAGATAGGAGTTAATTTACTGGTATGGGTTGATGTTCATGAGTCACCTTGATGTATTAGGAAAATATGTATAGTTACCCATGTCGTTTCACCCGGTTTCCTCGTAGGGTTTTGTAATTTGTGTCTCCTTGGGAATAGGGGAAGGTTTTGTATTATGTGCCTCCTTGGATGGAGTGGTTTTGTTTTGTTGTTTCCTCCAGTGTTTGGAGAGGGTCTTAACCTTGTTGCCTCCAGTGTTGGAGTGAGTTCTTGATTGTTACCTCCTTGAATGGAGAGGTTGTGTTTATCTGGATACCTATTGTGGTTATTACTGTGCGTGTTGTCTTAGGAGAGTGGCTTACAATGGGCGCCAGCACACAAAGTGGTGCCATGATAACCCTTTGTAAGTTGGTTAATTCAGTGATAACTAAATAAACTTTTAGAAGTTTATGATGCATCAAATATTAAATAAGATTAAGTATGCCTCGCTCATGGACCCAAGGGCTTGTTGTAGACTTGGGATGAGACGGGAAGGCCTGGAATGGCAAGATCATCTATCTCGTCTTCACGAGAGGTATTTGATTCCGCATGAGTGAGCATGGGTGCCGGGATTTTGGTAGAGGCCACCAGGATAACCCAAGGTGGGGGCCAGAGCCTAGGAAGATTCCCAGAGGATATCCCTTGATGAGCTATGCGATGACACTCTTCCTAAGTCAGCAGTTTTTTTATGTTATGTGTGGCACTCTTGATCTATTCTATGTCTAGAAACAATGTAACCTATGTCGGGTTGTGAGAGTTTGTACCAGAGTTGTGTGTATGACCGTTCAGTCATGTGACGAGGTCTGGTATTTATTTTGTATCAGCTTTGTGTGACCCGTGTCTAGGGGTAGATGGTCTTGGGTAGGAATTCCTGGTTACTATCTCCTAGCACGGAGGGAGTGGAACCTTTTGGATTCCCCGTGGTCAGGTGGCGTGCTTCTTAATCCGTTGGTTCTTCTTCTTGTTCGTGTGATCGTGTTTTCCAGCTGGAGAGCTCGTGGGAATCAGTTTCTTCTCATGCCTTGTTCTCTCAGTTCTTATTGTATTTTATTACCCCTCAATTGTTATCGAGGTGGAATTTGTAATATGAAGTCATTTTGTTGGAATTACCTCATTCGAGGAATGAGTGTTGTAATATTATGGTTTATATATTGTTAATTGTAATCTTTTGGTATTTCTTCCCTTCGTTGCAAGTTATCTTGTATGGAATGTATGTTGTCTCATTTCCTTAAGTGATTATGTTTCAGTTTATAGTAATGTTTGTTGTTGTTTGGGTTTTTATGTAATATTTTTATTGTGGCCTTAGAGGTTGTTGGCAATATGTATTCATCCTACATGTTATTTGTACTTAAACAAAAAAAAAAATTGGTACGTTTAAGTAGTGAATTGCAACTTCCTCTAGGGTTGCGTGGCGGGGCATTACATGGTTTCTAAGATGATATCTGACCATGATTTTTCATTTTCCTAACATGAGAATATTTATGCTTGTATGGAATTTTGAACATATTTTCCACCTCTTTCCAACTAGATACACCAATCTATCCACAATCCATCTATATATTATCTTTATATATTATCTTTTAAAGGTTGTTTATTCCAATTTTTGTTCCAAAATAATTTATCAGAATGGTTCTTCAATCCACAGATATTGCAAGGATGAAGATACCAACACATCTCTTTTTTATGTCCATGCCTATGACAATTAGAACATTGTGTGCATTCTATTTCTTGAATTAATTTGTTTGAACTTGTAACATTATTTTTATTTTCACTAGCATATCCAAGGCCTTCATTCTTTGGCCTTCCTATTGGCTCAATGGGTTCTATAATTCCTTGTCCATATTTTCCCAAACCTTTTCCTTTGTATCCCATTCTTTTCATTATCTTAAACCCAACATTATTTGAAGAACATGCTTTCTCATTATCCTCACAACTAGCAAGATTGGTAAATTCAATAATATTGTTGTCTTCCTTACACTTTTCATCAAGAGAGACTTTAGTTATATCACAATTATCAAGCAATTCATCTAATGAATAAAAAAAATCACTTGTATCACATGACACATTACATAGTATAGATTTAGACTTTAGACTCTAATTTTCCTTTACATAATGTAACGCCCCGTCGTGCGAACCCCAAAGGACAAATAAACAATAATTACAGCACAATTTTTTTTAAAAAAAGTAAACATAACATACACATTAAATCATAACATGATTTTCATTTAGGAAGATTTATTAGCACATACATCATTTGGGGTACACGAAGAGTCATTACGAGACTGAGATCCACACAACGACAATAAAGAATAAAACCAAAGATATAATCCATAACAAAATAAACATTAACAAATATAACACATACATGATAATCATTGATAAGAAACCATCTAAGTACATAAATACAACATATGCATAAATAACTTAACACATGGAATAACAATTTTCCATGGCCAATAATCACACCGAGTTAACATTACATTACAGTACAATCCTTAAGAGGTACAATGATACAAGAGTGTTTCCAATATGCACGGAAACCATACAACAAGAATTCATGATACAAATGAATACAAGATATCACAACTGGCTCCAAGACAACCACAACTCTGGAGGCGCTGCATCCGCACCAATCCGCACCTCTCGATCCTCGACTGGGGACCCAATGGGGTGCTTAGCACGTTCCACCCGACCATGTGAGTCTGAAGACCCACCCCCATGCTAGGAGCTAACGAGGAAGAGACCTCAACCAAGAACATCCAAACACAGAACCACAAGACTCACATCATACAAAAGTATCATATAACTCAAGAATTACAATGAAAAAATCAACAATATCCAAGAGTCAACATAATAACTTAAGGTCATAAATCTCATCACATAAATCAAAGCAATGACCAACAACAAGTAACCAATGGAAGATCGTGAAACACTTCCAAAACAAACTGAATTAATAAACATAATACAATTTCAAATTGCAATTAAACAATAACATCATATCACAGTACCATAAGAATACAAGGTCATAAGTCAAATATCAAAGAGATCATACAAGACCACAAGTACACCAAGAATGTATCAAGGCAAAAATCAT
This sequence comes from Sequoia sempervirens, assembly GCA_007258455.2. Lineage (NCBI taxonomy): Eukaryota > Viridiplantae > Streptophyta > Pinopsida > Cupressales > Cupressaceae > Sequoia > Sequoia sempervirens. The sequence continues at coordinate 74,443,324 of VDFB02047230.1, read as the reverse complement.
AAATCAAAATAAATCCAAATATCAACAATCTAAATCAACTCCCCAACCTACTTCCAGAGGAACACAATAAAGTAAAACACATGGGCAACTAGGGAAGAGTGTCATCGCATAGCCTACATGGGTTATCCTGGCCCTTCCTCCAAACTGAGGCGTCGGCCCCCATCTATGGATATCCTGGCCCTTCCTCCTGCTTGAGGCGTCGGCACCATAGGGTAGCTCATGCGGAGCCGATAACCTCTCATGAGGACGAGGTTACGACCTTGCCAACCACGGCCTTCTCAGCCTTCCATTAGTCTGCGGAAGCACTAATGAAGATGAGGCATCCATTTTTTTTAATCTTATAATGATATTACTACCCAACCCTCCTAAGTTAATTATTAGGTTTTCACTTAATTACTAACTCACTCGTGGGTTATCCTGTGCCCTTCCCCTTAAGCGGGGTGCCGGCCCCCACGAGGAGCCACTCTCCCTAGAGACCCAACCACATAAAACCAAGAAACCAAGGGTTGTACAACATAACAAGAATATTATATCACAACTGCGAAGCATGCGAGGCATTACCCATCTCGCTATAATACATAATCAAAGTCTCAACAATTCCCGTACAACCCTTTTAAAATCATGAAACCAAAACACTTGCCAAATCAAGGCACATAAAGAGAGAGAACATCAATTATCAATCATCTCAAGCCTCTAGAAGCCAAAAGAATGAAAACCCACAAACAAGGGTAAAGTGAAGCAACACGAGTATTTCTCCATTAATTCCAACACAAGGATAAAATTTCCTCAAATATGCGAGTAAATCAGAAAAGCCATAAAAAGGGAAAAGGTTCATCAAGACCTATCCGCAAATCAACAATGGTGTCACCTCAAAAGGGAAAACGCAAAAGAACATCAACCTTTAATTCATCAAAATCACTTAATAAAACCAAAAGCCATCAACTGGGTATTCCACGGGAGACCTCAATTTTCTCCTCACAAGAACCCCCTTATAGTGGTACGCAAATCACCTTCATAAAAACAACAATATAGCAATGACAACAATAATTGCAAGACCACCAGAACTATTTTCAATTTAAATATAATGAGTGAATACATTAAAAATAAGATCAACTCCATCCAGACTACATAATCAACTTAGATACAAAATAAATCAGAAATTCAAGAAGATCAACTATCCACAACTCATAAATCAAAACACGAGTTCCCAGTTACATTGCAACACAAATTAAATGACAAAGGATTCCTTGAATCAAAACTAACCTCCAAAGGCATTCACACCAACATGGAACAATTCTTCAACAACAGAGGTAAAAGCATGCAACCAGACATCCAAGGCACCAAATTTAAGAACACCTTAAATACTCAACCACTCACAACTCCACAAAAACACTTACATAATAAACATCAACCAAAAATTCAATCAAGAACAATATTTATTAACCAATCAATTAATGACCAGAACTAAATAACTTTACAACTTACCCATCTAAATTACTCAATTAACTAAAACAATTTATGATAACCATCACAAGTATTCTAAAAGACTTATCATAAAGAGAACTTACAAACCAACCATTAAATGAATATAAAGGAAGTCAATTTTCAAAAGATTAAAATTCCATTTCACCAATAAACTATCCAATACCCTAATCAATCTCTAACCATGCCCATACATTTAAATTTCCCCTTTCATTTATCAACATAATTGAAAAAACTACTTAATAATTGGGTAGTTAACTCATTATCATTTCATAACTACTTATGTCCAAAACATTATTTCCATTTCCTTTCATCATACTAACTTAACACTCACTTCCAATATTTAAATTAATTGTGAAAACTATTTAAGACCAATTGTCTATACTTTAAAATGATAATAATAACGATACTTTAAATACTTAAACTACATATTAGAAATTACCACCTTAAAATCTTAAATCTATCTAAATAAATTTACACCCAAAAATACCTTTTAAAACCACTTCATATTTATATATTTTAATTCTTTTCGAGGAGGAAAAGTAGAAAGAGAATAGATCTTTTCTAAGAACCCAACAAGTCTACAAGACTTAACTTCATAAAAAGATAACTTATTCGATTCTATATTAAATTCTATCTCCACCCTATACACATTTAAAAATAAGAATTAAACTATCAATGCTAATAGATATATATATATATTCACAAATTGCCCTTCTACTATATTATCCTATCAAATTTCACAAATTAACAAATTAAAAGGAATTATTTTCTATTCCAAGGTATTCACTCAAAACAAGAATTAAATAAATCAATGCTATCATATATTCATAAATTGATTTTTCAACTAACTTTCCTCTTATAGTTGGTAATTTAATAATCAATAACAACAAACAGATTTCTTTCTTTATTATTATTGTTTCCATTTTAAATAGATTCTGTTTTATTTTAACCAGAAAAGAAACAGAATGTTTGTTTTGACAAAATTAAATAATCAGAGAAATCTGAATAAGAAAGTTAATAACTATCTAAATACAAATATAAATATATATATATATATACATATATATATATATACATATATATATATAAACATATATATATACATATATATATAAATATTTATAAAAGTAATTTCGCACAATAAATATAATTAGAAATTCACGTTTTACAAAGTAAAACAAATACAATTTCGAATGGGTATTTTAACCCATACACACCACGGGGGGAACGCCCGGCTGCGGACAGTCTACGTACTGTTCGCAGTAGGACTGTTGAGGACAGTCCGCAGACTGCCGCACGGTACCAACCCCCGGCTGGGTGGTGGGTACGGCCGAGGCCGAACCACCACTCAGTCGGTGGTTTAATAATAACAACCAAATGCAAAATTTCGATGGGAAATATTGCGAATTTCGAAAATAAATAAATTTACAATCAATATTTTATCAACGTATATATATATATATATATATATATATATATATATATATATATACATATATATATATATATATACATATATATATGGGTATATATATATATATGTATATATCAAATATAATAGATATATATATATATTGTATTTCAAATACTTCGAAAACAGAGACAGATATACACTGTACAATTTTTCGGTGTATATTTAAATGTAAACAAGAATATACACAACCCCGTTTTTTTTTTTTCCAGTAAAAAGATCATTTTAAATTTATTAATTATATTTCCCAGCCAAAACTATAGTATTACTGGTAATTTCCAGAATTCCAATCTTAGTTTCATTATAATAAGCAACAGTCCAAAACCCAACAAATAATTTCATTTAATCAACTAAAATCCCGAACCTTGGTAAAATTTTCTTGATTGAAACACAGTCCAAAACATTTATAAGAATTCAAGAGTTTTCTACATGCATTAGATTTCAAATCCAGAACAAAGAATTCTTATTTCATTTGATGCTATTGAAAGAAGATAATTTAAAAGAAGAAGGAGAACCTGGCATCCTGCGCCTGTAGATAACTGTAGAAGCTTTATCCTTCATGCTGATCCAATCCTTCGAGCAGCAGCTTCAAGATCCTCCCCCAAACTTAAATCTTCATCCTCAAATGAATTCTCCGAAGAATAAAAGAATGCAATACTATAACAGAAAAATGACTGCCAAATTCTCCAAAATCCCTTCGAAAAGAGTCATCCCCTTACCAACAAAAATCCCCTAAATAAAAATCACACACAAAAGTCTCTTCCATTTCCTCTTCCAGCGAATACCAAAAGTCACATCTCAAGAAATAAATCAAAATAATATTTAATCCTTAATTCCTTTTGTTGCCTTTTCATGTATTTATATTTCATTTTCTTTTATCATGCATTTTGATTAAACTAAATAAATTTAAATCCACAAAAATGAACTTTTTATTTAAATATATATATATATATATTCATTATTTTCACAATACATTATTAATTAATTACTTCCACATTAAAATAATTAAAATCAACCATTTGCAAGATTCTAAATAAGTATCCAAAATAATTATCTTTTCAAGATTATTTGTTCATAATTATTATTAACTTCAATTTAACACAATAATTTAAATCAATTTATCTAATAATATCACTTTTACTTTTAACGAATTAGTTTAATTTGATCATTTGTTCTAAATCATTCGATTTAATTTAATTGATTATTATTTTAATTTCTAATCATATTTTAAATAACTTTACAATCGCTTATGATTTAATTAATTATTTAAACATGACTACAAACATATTATATTTTCCACACATCAAATAACACAGTAGCCAATAAAGCACACACAAATACTCACACAAAGGTTCAGAACAACCGACACGGAGGGGTATTACACATAAGCTTCAAACTTTCAATTTTGATTTTCCTTTACATAAGCTCCAAGTAATTCACTGGACAAAAGATTTTATCCTCTCAATTTTAATATATCTTCCTTTTGTGAACTATTTTCAATTTCTAATTCTTCATTTTTCACTTTAACATTTTCCAATTCTACATTTTCCAATTCTTTTTCAAGATTCTGAATTTCACACAAATATTCACATCTTTCTTTTGAAACCTCCTTTATCTTTTCTATCAATTCTAAGTTACACATTTTGAGCTTCATGAGTTCATCTTTCAAACTATCTTTCTCACACAATAAATTTGTAGTTTCTTTTTTTGCCTTTTTAGCAGTCTTTCCCATTGAAAATACTTTTGTTTGTTGATGACCTCTTGTGAAGAAAATAATTTTTTGTCACCTCGAATCAAGCGAGTGACTTTCTTTGGCACCTTTACAAATTTCTATGGTTTGTTAAACTCCTCTACAACTTAAATAGTGATTCTTTCCCATGAATAATGGTGGATACTTTAATAGCTATGATCTACCAAGGACTGGTATCTTCTAAAAAAACCCTCGATTTATACATGAGAGACTCAACAAAAGACATGCCACGACTTAAGCCTTACTCACATGTGACATTAAACATTGATCTAAGTTAGCTTTTTAACAACAATTCTTTCTATCCTTAGAGGCTTCTTCAAATTTGTATGTGAATGACTTTATTTAAACAATGATTGACTTAGAATACCTTCAATCAAACAAACAAACGTCAACGATCTAGCTTTTTGCAATCTTTCCTTTAGCGGTAGCTTCCTCTTTTTTCCCTGTTTCTTTCTAACTACTATGAACACTTCAAACTTGGAAAAATATTTGAATGAAAGAACTTTGATCCTCTTTAGTAGCAACTTTATTTTTGACTAGGAAAATTTCACAAAAAACTGAGTTATATTTTTACTACTAGGATAGATTTAAAGTTTAGGATATCTCTTGTCCTATGATGAGCGACTTCACAAGAATATATAGTTTGAATCTTCAATTGCAATGATTCAAACCTTTATTCACAATATCTTCAACTACAAACTCCTCTTCAAACTTTGTAAATGAATATTTTATAGAAATCGCAACAAGTAGTTGCTCAAGTGATATTTAGATTTGAACAACTTATTCTCAATTAGTAGCTAAATATTGTTTTCAAAAAATTATCATTCTTCTACCTTCTATCTTCATCGCTCTCTTCATTAGGAACTTATCTATTTAGATAATCTTTCCAGTCAAGGAAAGCGTCCATTCTGAAAACAACGGTTGTCTCACTTCTACAAATCTTTGTCTTTCTCGTGGGATCCTTCAGATCTTTTAATAGTTGCAGCTATGTTTTTTACTGGCCTTGTCTTCTTCTAACTTCTATGGATTTATCTCTTGAAAATCAATGGCAGTAGATTCCAAATGCTTCAATGACTTTTAATGTTATCTTCAAGCATGCAATATAGCTTCTACCTGATAATAAACCCACAATCTTTCTATTTTTGACTCACAACCTTTTCCTAAAGGTTGTGACTTCTCTTTCTCCTAATGGACTTCAAAATTTGTTGTGTTGGTTTTGTTTCAAACTTGGTCAATGACCTATGAATTATGTGCTTTTTTTATTCGGGTTGTGGCCTCCTCTAATGCAAATTGCGATTCATATCTCCTAACAATTAAAATTGGAGAGCGTAAATTGATTTCTCTTGTTTCATTTAAACTTCATTTGGAGGAATATGAATGCCTTGATGCTTGTCTATCTCTCACATAGATTTTGCATATTTGACATCAAATTTCTTCAAACACGGGCCCGAGAAACTATTGTTCTAATACTATGTAGAAAATTGGAGAATATAAATTGATATATATTTTCTACATTTGAAAAATATGGATCCAAAGATCCTTAAATACATATATGGATAGGTGCATCTCTTGCATGGGACATGACAATTCCTAACTAAATAAAGTTTATATTTAACACCCCCCTTAAACTTTAATTTATCACACAACTTAACTAGATGATGGGGGCAACCTATAACAAATAGGTTTATTAGCTACCCATGTACAAATGAAGAATATTTAACACAAATGCTTTCTTGAAAGTTAAAAAACTTATGCTTCTTTTGAATAACCTTGATTACTTTTGTCCATATTTATTCATATTAAGACAATCTCCATAGTTATATCAATAAAGGAAGTGAAACATTCCCAATGATATTTAGGATCAAGAAATTCACAGATTTAGCAATGATCTCTACGATCAACTTCAACAATGATCTTTGCAATCAACTTCAACAACAATCTTTGTGATTGACTTCAACAATGATCTTTTGTGATCGACTTCAGCAATGATCTTTGAGATTGATTTCAACAAAGATCTTTGTGATCGACTTCAACCACAATCTTTTTGATCAATTTCAACAATGATCTTTCAATCGATTTCAACTTTGATCTTTTCAATCAAATTCTTCAATGATTAGTAATGATCTTTGTGATCAACTTCAACACTCATCTTTGTGACCAAAAACTTCAATTATCTCTACATTCAATTTTAAAATTGATCTTTGTGATCAAATCTTTCACAAATTTAGTATTGATCTTTGTGATCAACACTACAACTATTAAACAATGATCTATGTGATCAATACTTCAAATTTTTAGGTTTAAAAATGATCTTTGCGATCTATGTTACAACCATTCAAGAATGATCTTTGTGCTCAAGAGTACAAATTTTAGGTTCAACAATGATCTTTGCAATCAATGTTGCAACCATTCAACAATGATCTTTGTGATCAACTGTACAAATTTTACATATATGAGTGCTCCAACTTAAAATTCATACCACTACATGAATAGAATTCAAGCAGCCTTTATATTAGTCAAAATTCATAGATTAGATTATATGGTTTCTAGGATGATATCTAACCATGATTTGTTATTTGCCTGAATGAGAATATTTATGCTTGTACGACATTTTGAACATATTTGTGACCTTTTTCCAACTAGATACACCAATCTATCCACAATCCATCTGTATATTATCTTTTAAAGGTTGTTTCTTCCACTTTTTGTTCCAACACAATTTATCATAATGGTTCTTCAATCCACAAATATTGCAAGGATGAAGATACCAACACATCTCTTTTTTATGTCCATGCCTATGACAATTAGAACATTGTGTGCATTGTATTTCTTGAATTAATTTGTTTGAACTTGTAACATTGTTTTTATTTTCACTAGCATATCCAAGGCCTTCATTCTTTGGCCTTCCTATTGGCTCAATGGGCTCTATAATTCCTTGTCCATATTTTCCCAAACCTTTCCCTTCATATCCCATTCTTTGCATTATCTTAAACCCAACATTATTTGAAGAAAATGCTTTCTCATTATCCTCACAACTAGCAAGATTGGTAGATTCAATATGTAACGCCCGCCGTGCAAGCCCCAAAGAACAATCAAATAAAGAATGCAAATATTTTTTTATTTTTTTTTAAAAGAAAGATAAATAATCATCATACCAATATTAAATGATCATATTCATACTCATATACTTCATTCCATTAAACACAAACAACATAATCAACCATGTCCTTTGGGGCCCCACGAGGTCACATCGAAAATTGACATTACTAATATCATCTCATAAGATATCAAAAAGGAACTATAAATGACAACATTAGATAAATACATACATAAATTCCATCACAAGATAAACCCATGAGAAATTACATAGCCAATTAAAATTACAAGGTAGATAACTACATTACATCATCTTTCAAATGTTACTTCATCAATATAGTTACATCATGAATCCCAAACATGTGGGATGAATACAATTTACAAGCTTAACAAAATACAAGGAGATCAACTGAAATAAATCTTCAACTGGATGAGACTGAAGCCACGAACGCTGATGGGGAACCCAACGGTGTGCGGAGCACGTTCCACCCGACCACCCCCGTGCTAAGAGGTGACAGAGAAGTAACTCCGGCCAAGGATGACAACAAAAGTACAACCATACAAAAAGTACCAACATAGATCCATCACACAATACACCGATTAAAATGAGCAACCAATAACATCAAATCACAATGTCCTAAAGATGCAAGATGATAAATCCAATATAAATGAGATCATACAACACATGCTAAAGATGCAACAAAACAATAATCATAAATCAACTTAAATCAATTCAAACAACAATCTAAATCCATTCCCATAACCGACTTCCAGAGGAACACAATAAAGCAACACATGGGCAACTAGGGGAGAGTGTCATCGCATAGCCTACATGGGTTCTCCTGGCCCTTCCTCCATACTGAGGCGCCGGCCCCCATCTATGGATCTCCTGGCCCTTCCTCCTACTTGAGGCGCCGGCACCATAGGGTAGCTCATGCGGAGCCGTAGACCTCTCATGAGGATGAGGTCACGACCTTGCCAACCACGGCCTTCTCAGCCTTCCATTAGTCTGCGGAAGCACTAATGAAGACGAGGCATCCATATTTTAAATCTTGTAATGATATTACTACCCAACCCTCCTAAGTTAATTATTAGGTTATCACTTGTTTACTAACTCACTCGTGGGTTCTCCTGAGCCCTTCCCCTTAAACGGGGCGCCGGCCCCCACGAGGAGCCACTCTCCCTAGGGACCCAACCAAAACCAGAAAGAAACAGGGGTTGTACCATGCCAATCATGATCATCAAAATACAACAACAAAAGCAACATACGAGGCATAGACCATCTCGCAATTTAAACACCATAACATAATCTCGTAAATTCGGTACACCCCATTAATAAAACATAACTCAACAGAACTCAAGATGAAAATTCAACAAAATCAACACCCTCTGGAAAACTAAAGTGTTAAAACAAAAAGGGTTCCCACATCCATGAATTAACAAAGTCCAAAACCCAACAATGCAACAAAATTTAATTACAAGAATCGAAATAAAAGGAATAACTTATTTAATTCCATAACAGATTCAATAATAAATTCTATTCCTAAACTATATTCACACTAAAATTCAAAAATAAATAACAATGCTGTCATATTCGTAATTGATTCTTCTACCAACAATATCTTCCTAAAGTTGTAATCTAGCAAATTTATAAAAACAGATTTCTTTCTATTTTACTATTTACAGATTCTGCTTTATTTATAATCAGAAAAGAAACAAAATCTATATTTACTAAATAACAGTTTAATTAACAGAAAATATAACTTATTCATAAAAGAAACGAGTATTTATATATATATATTATATTTTAAAATAACAAAAAAATACTGCAACTGTTGAACAGAGAAATCAAAATAAATAAATTATTAAATATATATATATAATATACATATATATATTATTATAAATATCTGCACCGCAAAAAGAATATAAAACTCGCGTTTTAATAAACGAAAATTTTAAATACAAATAAATTTAAATGGGATATGGTAATCCCAACCCACGGGCACAGAACAACCGCCCGACCGTGGGCAGTCTGCGGACTGCTCATCCTACGAACTGCCATGGACAGTCCGCCGACTGTCACAGGTACCCGCCCGGCGGTGTGGTGGGTACGGCCGCGGCCGAACCACCACACGGCCCCCAATAAAAAAATAAAACAACTCCCCCAAAATTTAATAGGGTGCACAGTGCGATGGAAAAAAAAAATGAAATTTAATGATTTTAATTTTCTTTCAAGATTTCATATGCTTCAATACATGCGGTAAAAATATACATATATTTATATATATATATATACACTGAAATTTAAGCATGCCCCAAACAGGGTGAAATATTTATATTGTACATTTTACTGTGCAAAAATTGAAACAAAAAGAACTGATTTAATAAAATATATGCATAGATCCGAATATCACACCCAAAAAAATTTGCTAAAATAAAAATTGTCCCTACGCAAATATATATATATATATATATATATATATATATATATATATATATATATATATATATATATATTTATTCTTTAAACAATTGAAAACAACAAATCTACTTCATTTCCAGATTGCAATAAAATTCCTTTTCAATCAACAACAACCCAGAAAACCCCAGAAAATTCCATTAAACGAATAATCAATTCCCAATTCCCTGCTAAAATTCCTTGATTAAACTATAACCCCAAAAGATTTTCTTCCCACAGTTAATTGATTTCTAACCTTATATGAGAATTTCCCACACAGAGAACAAACACTATTTTACAGAGAACAAATAAAAAGAAGAGAACCTGGCGTCCTACGCTTGCCGAAAATTTGTAGAAGCTTTGACCCTCTTTCTGCACTAATTCCTTGCTGCCGATCTTCCAGCAACAGATCCAAATCTTCCTTCCTCTTCACCAATTTTCTCCAGAAAACAGAAAAAGAAACTAAGAACAGCAAATGATTGAGAATAATCAAATTTTTCCAGCATTCGAACCAAATCCCCTCAAACAAAGAGAAACTCTTAATAAATTCCATGCCCAGAAATCCTTTCAATTCCTCTTCCCGTGAATACCAGAGGTCATATTTTAAGAAATAAAATCAAATAATATTTAACCTTAATTTATTTTGTTGCCTTTTCCATATTTCATTTTTATTTTCCATGTATTTGATTAAAACTAAATAAATTTAAATCCACAAACATGAACTTTTAAATATATATATTTCTTTCCATAATACTTTATTAACTAATTACTTTCATATTAACAATTAAAATCAACCATTGTAGGATACAAAATAAATGTAATATTTTTATTACTACTAATATTTATTCATTACCCTATTTAATTATTATCTTATGTCTTTATTTTTATTAATTACTTAATTATTTAATTTACCACATAAAACCATTCACCACTTTTTGACAAATCATAAAATCGCAATAACATACAAAGACCAATGCAACTACACAAATGAATGTGACCAACAAACCAAGAAGGTACAAGACTGTTGACACCCTGGGAACGGAGTTACTTTTCATGCCACCTTTGTTCAACTTCCTGTCATTGGGTTGGTTCAATGCTCGCCCAGACCTATCGAAATAGGTGGAATCGAGTCTTATTCCTGCAAAGTCTGCATCCAACAAGGTGATATACAACATATATACATATAATCAATTACAAAGCATCGTGAGAAGGATTCGCAGTGTAGCAGGGCGCTCGCGAATGAGTGATGCTACATGTCCCCTCACCAAAACATATCATCATATAAAGCATTATAAAATCTACATTAATTTGCATTAATATCATCAATTACTATTTTCTAGTTTACTGAATTCTAGAAAATTTCATCAAACGATCATAATAAAATATCATCATAATAACCATGGCGTCATAAGAGCATATAATCAATAATAGTCTATGCTACCATAACATGATATCAACAGTACCATCCAAGTCACAATGTGCCAAACAAAACCACAGAGAATGTCAAAAATTAAACAGTAGCATGAGGGGTATTACATCCTCCCCCCTAGAATTCGGCTTACTCCTGGAAGCCAGTAAAAAGATAAGGATAAGAATCCCTGATACAAGAGGCATCCTCCCAAGTAGCTGAAGCTTCATCATTCGGGTCCCACTGAACCCGCACCTGATCAATCTCTCTGCCTCTGAGGGTAAGTCGCCGATGCTGAAGCACGGCCACGGGCTCGAGTGCCAGTTGCCCGTCCTCGACCTGAACAGCATTCCAATCCAAAACATGAGTAGCATCAGGAAATTATGGTCTAAGAACAGAAACATGAAATACATCGTGGATCCGCGACAAACTGGGTGGCAAAGCTAAACGATAAGCAACAGGTCCAATCCGCCACAACACCTCAAAGGGTCCAACAAAGCGAGGCGCAAGCTTCAAACCCTTTCTGTAACGAATTGGGCTCTTCCGCGGACGCACTCGAAGGAAAACCCGATCCCCAACTGCAAACTGCCGATCAACTCTATGAGCATCAGCATACTTCTTTTGTCTATCCTGGGCAGCTACAAGATGCTCCCGAATGCGAGACACCTGCTACTCCATATCTCTAAGCATCTCGGGCCCAAGAAGCACCCTGTCCTCCAATCGATCCCAACTCAGAGGAGTACGGCAAGGATGACCGTACAAAGCCTGAAAAGGCGCCATACCAATAGAACTATGGTACCCATTGTTATACGCAAACTCAACCAAGTACAAATACTCCTCCCAACGTGATTGCTGATCCATGACATACATGCGAAGCATATCCTCAAGCACCTGGTTAACCCTCTCAGTTTGACCATCAGTCTCAGGATGATAGGCAAAACTGAAATTCAACTTCGTTCCCAAAGACTGCTGCAAAGATGTCCACAATGCAGACGTGAATACCGGATCTCTGTCAGAAATGATCCTCCGCAGTATTCCATGCAATCTAACTATATCATTCATGAACACCTTAGCAACATAAGATGTCGTATACGAAGATCGAACAGGAGAGAAATGAGCTACCTTAGTCAATCTATCCACTGTGACCATAATAGCATCATGTCGTCTAGATGACATAGGCAACCCAACAATGAAATCCATGGAAATAACATCCCATTTCCACTCCGGAACAAGGTGAGGCTGTAGCAATCCTACTGGGTGATGATGTTCAGCCTTCACTCTCTGACATTCAAGACATCGAGCCACAAAGTCGGCGATATCCCACTTCATTCCTGACCAAAAATAGAGCGACCGAAGATCCGCATACATTTTCTTAACTCCAGGATGTGCTGCGTAAGGTGCTCGATGACCCTCTGTCAAAATCAATGTTCGAAGACCCTCTGAAGAAGGTACATATAAACGTCCAGAGAAACGCAAAGCACCATCCGAATCTAACGAATAACCAGCAAATTTCCCCTCCAAAACTTTACCTGATTCTACCTCAGCTTTTACCTCTGAATACCAACTATCTAAAGGAAGGGCTGCAAGAATTTGACTCTTCAAATCCACCTCAAGAGATATTGCAGAAACCTCATGCCTTCGTCGACTTAGAGCGTCAGCCACCACATTTTCCTTACCCTGAATATACTTAACTTCAAAATCATACTCACACAAAAATTCCATGCACCTTCTCTGCCTTGCATTCAAATTCGGCTGAGTGAATATGTATTGTAAACTTCGGTGATCTGTATGCAACTCAAACCGGTGCCCTAACAAAAAGTGCCTCCATCTCACAAGAGCATGAACAACTGCTGCCAATTCAGGGTCATGTGTGGGATAATTGAGTTCATGATCCTTTAACTTCCGAGATTCATAGGCAATCACTCTTCCATCCTGCATCAACACGGCTCCAAGACCCTCCAACGAAGCATCAGTACAAACCACAAAATCACCTGAAGGATCCGGCACTGCCAAAATTGGAGCACTAGTCAGTTTCTCCTTAAGGGTTTGGAATGCCAACTGACACTGCTCTATCCAAAGAAATTTCTTTCCTTTCTGCTGAAGTGATGTGATAGGATGCACAATCCTAGAAAATCCTTGAATGAACCGCCGATAATACCCAGCTAATCCCATGAAATTGCGAACTTCTGAGACATTAGTGGGCACGGGCCAATCCATGATAGCCTGGATTTTAGCAGGATCAACAGAAATTCCATCTTCAGAAATCACATGGCCCAAATACTGAACTTCAGTCTTATAAAAGTCACACTTTGCCAAATTGGCATACAACTGATTATCTCTTAAGCACTGCAAAACCTGTTTTAGATGCACCTCATGTTCCTCCATAGACTTAGAATAAATCAAAATATCATCCAGAAACACGAGGACGAACCTATCCAAGTAAGTCTGAAACACCTCGTTCATTAGACTCATAAAGACTGAAGGTGCATTCGTTAACCCGAACGGCATCACTGTGAACTCATAGTATCTGTACCGAGTACGAAATGCAGTTTTATGAATGTCGGCCTCTGCTATCCACAACTGATGATACCCTGATTTAAGGTCGATCTTGGAAAATACCTTTGCCCCCTTTTATTTGATCAAAGAGGTCATCAATCCTGGGAAGGGGGTAACGATTCTTTACTGTTACCTTGTTCAATTGCCGGTAATCGATACAAAGGCGGAGAGAACCATCCTTCTTTTTGACAAAGATCACTGGTGCTCCCCAAGGAGAGACACTAGGGCGGATAAACCCCTTAGCTAACAATTCCTCTAACTGCAGACGAAGCTCTTGGAGCTCCTGCGTGGTCATCCTGTAAGGAGCCCGAGAGATAGGCTCAGCCCCAGGCACCAAATCAATCCTGAAATCCACCTCTCTCTTAGGAGGCATACCTGGTATCTCACTAGGGAAAACGTCAGAAAACTCAGCGAGGAGAGGATAGTCATTCAATGACACCTCCCTACTATCCTTCGACTCAAGGTCACTAACTGATACTGCAAAGAGCTGACAACCTTGACGAAAACACCTTTTTAACTGCATAGCTGAAATCATTCTCAAAGAGACAAGCCTCTGAACACCCACAATTTCCACCTCTTTACCAAAATCATCCACACACCACACTACTTTACGGTAGCAATCAATCAAAGCATGATGTGAGCTTAGCCAATCCATGCCCAAGACTACATCATAAGAACCAAGTGGAAGAATTCTGAGATCCACCTTAGTTGACATTGCCCCTAACTCTAACCTACAACCTTGCACCAACTTCTCGACCAAAACCTTGGATCCTGAAGCTAACTCAACCTGCCACTTTTCGCTTTGCTTTATTTCCCCCAGTTTACATCGCTCAACAACTAAAGGAGAGATAAAAGAATCAGATGCACCAGAATCAAAAAGTACTGAAATGTTAAACTTATGTAATGAACCTGTAGTTTCAATGACGGTGCTCTGATGGTCTGCCTGTCGATTATCCACTGTAGCAAATACACGATGAGATCTCCCTGCATCACCTACTGTCGGCTCTGAACCAGCTGGCCTCTGATTAAAACCTGAAGTGCTCTTCTAAGGACATACTCTGGCAATGTGCCCCTGCTGCCCACAAGAGTAACACCCAGTACCCCTGCCAAAATCTCTGCCCCCAGATGAAGCATTTGACTGCTGAAAGCTCCCTCGACTCGGTGCTGACTGGATACTAGGTGCAGGCTGTGCAAAACGTTCCTGTCAGACTTGGTCTCTGTTCCTGTTTCGATCCTTGCGAAACTGTGAATTGCCACTCTGATAAGATTGGAAGTTCTTCCGTTTTGACTGCTGCTGCTGAGGCTGCTGCTGCTGATGACCCCCTTTCGAGGGTTGAAACCTGTTTCTAGAAGATCCTGCTCCTTGAGACTTACCCCCATGAGTGCTAAAACCCTGAGTAGGTGCACTGCCAATCTGCACTCCAATGTGGCCACCCAAGGCCATAGCCAAGTTTTCCTCTACCAAACGAGCCTTTTCGACAGCAACTTCCATGGTCTTAGGTTCAAAGACCCTTACACCACCACTGATGCGTGCGTTCAAACCTCGAACAAAGTGCTAAACCAACATCCCTTCATCATGGCTAATCCCTGCATACTGTTTCAGCTCATAGAAGCGACGTTCATACTGTTCTACTGACATTGCCATTTGCTTAAGATCGTGGAATTCATCTGCCCTGCGCTGCCTCCAATGATCTGAGAGAAAGCGAGCCCTGAACCTTTCCAAGAAAAGTTCCCAAGTGACCATACTGATATCCATATGCAACTTTTGTTCCTCAAGCTGCCACCAAGTGGACGCGAAACCCCGCAAATGCATAACAGCACATCGAGCCTTGGTATTACTACCGTAGGGGTGCATTGCGAAGCATCAGCCCAAATCAATTAACTAGGTCTCGGCTTCCAACCCTCCTCTAGAGCCATCGAAGGTAGGTGGATGAGCTCTCATTAAATCCCTCATATGACTAGCTAATAAAGCATCCTGATCAACTGAAGCTCCCCTGTGCCTTGGAGACCTTTCTCTTTCTCTCTCAACCGGCTGATCCCCATTAAGTCTAGGGCCCAATCTATCAAGAAGCTCACCCAAAAGATGTTGCAACTGCCCATCCAACCCCGGCTGTTTCGGATTCGGTCCACCACCCGACGGATTGTTCTGAGAATTCTGTTGCTCCTCAGACTCAGGACCGTGATAACTTGGCGGTGAAGGATTCGGTTGGTTGGCTCCACGGCCACCACCTCGGCCTCTTCCTCGGCCTCTACCTCTACCTCTACCTCTGCCTCTAGGCATGCTTCTGCACAGCAAGACAAAGGTACACATGAGCTCAAGAGCTAACACGCAAAGGTTACCTAGTGGACATAACTACCCAGAGACCCCAGCGTGTGCAACCTTGGCTCTGATACCAAGTTGTAAAGCCCGCCGTGCAAATCAAATAAAGAAGGCAAATTTTTTTTTATTTTTTATTTAAAAGAAAGATAAATAATCATCATACCGATATTAAATGATCATATTCATACTCATATACTTCATTCCATTAAACACAAACAACATAATCAACCATGTCCTTTGGGGCCCCACGAGGTCACATCAAAAATAGACATTACTAATATCATCTCATAAGATATCAAAAAGGAACTATAAATGACAACATTAGATAAATACATACATAAATTCCATCACAAGATAAACCCATGAGAAATTACATAGCCAATTAAAATTACAAGGTAGATAACTACATTACATCATCTTTCAAATGTTACTTCATCAATATAGTTACATCATGAATCCCAAACATGTGGGATGAATACAATTTACAAGCTTAACAAAATACAAGGAGATCAACTGAAATAAATCTTCAACTGGATGAGACTGAAGCCACGAACACTGATGGGGAACCCAACGGTGTGCGGAGCACGTTCCACCCGACCACCCCCGTGCTAAGAGGTGACAGATAAGTAACTCCGGCCAAGGATGACGACAAAAGTACAACCATACAAAAAGTACCAACATAGATCCATCACACAATACACCGATTAAAATGAGCAACCAATAACATCAAATCACAATGTCCTAAAGATGCAAGATGATAAATCCAATATAAATGAGATCATACAACACATGCTAAAGATGCAACAATACAATAATCATAAATCAACTTAAATCAATTCAAACAACAATCTAAATCCATTCCCATAACCGACTTCCAGAGGAACACAATAAAGCAACACATGGGCAACTAGGGGAGAGTGTCATCGCATAGCCTACATGGGTTCTCCTGGCCCTTCCTCCATACTGAGGCGCCGGCCCCCATCTATGGATCTCCTGGCCCTTCCTCCTACTTGAGGCGCCAGCACCATAGGGTAGCTCATGCGGAGCCGTAGACCTCTCATGAGGATGAGGTCACGACCTTGCCAACCACGGCCTTCTCAGCCTTCCATTAGTCTGCGGAAGCACTAATGAAGACGAGGCATCCATATTTTAAATCTTGTAATGATATTACTACCCAACCCTCCTAAGTTAATTATTAGGTTATCGCTTGTTTACTAACTCACTCGTGGGTTCTCCTGAGCCCTTCCCCTTAAACGGGGCGTCGGCCCCCACGAGGAGCCACTCTCCCTAGGGACCCAACCAAAACCAGAAAGAAACAGGGGTTGTACCATGCCAATCATGATCATCAAAATACAACAACAAAAGCAACATACGAGGCATAGACCATCTCGCAATTTAAACACCATAACATAATCTCGTAAATTCGGTACACCCCATTAATAAAACATAACTCAACAGAACTCAAGATGAAAATTCAACAAAATCAACACCCTCTGGAAAACTAAAGTGTTAAAACAAAAAGGGTTCCCACATCCATGAATTAACAAAGTCCAAAACCCAACAATGCAACAAAATTTAATTACAAGAATCGAAATAAAAGGAATAACTTATTTAATTCCATAACAGATTCAATAATAAATTCTATTCCTAAACTATATTCACACTAAAATTCAAACATAAATAACAATGCTGTCATATTCGTAATTGATTCTTCTACCAACAATATCTTCCTAAAGTTGTAATCTAGCAAATTTATAAAAACAGATATCTTTCTATTTTACTATTTACAGATTCTGCTTTATTTATAATCAGAAAAGAAACAAAATCTATATTTACTAAATAACAGTTTAATTAACAGAAAATATAACTTATTCATAAAAGAAACGGAGTATTTATATATATATATATATATTTATTTTAAAATAACAAAAAAATACTGCAACTGTTGAACAGAGAAATCAAAATAAATAAATTATTAAATATATATATATCTATATATTTATTAAATAAAATCCGCACCGCAAAAAGAATATAAAACTCGCGTTTTAATAAACGATAATTTTAAATACAAATAAATTTAAATGGGATATGGTAATCCCAACCCACGGGCACAGAACAACCGCCCGACCGTGGGCAGTCTGCGGACTGCCATGGACAGTCCGCCGACTGTCACAGGGTACCCGCCCGGCGGTGTGGTGGGTACAGCCGCGGCCGAACCACCACACGGCCCCCAATAAAAAAATAAAACAACTCCCCCAAAATTTAATAGGGTGCACAGTGCGATGGAAAAAAAAACGAAATTTAATGATTTTAATTTTCTTTCAAGATTTCATATGCTTCAATACATGCGGTAAAAATATACATATATTTATATATATATATATACACTGAAATTTAAGCATGCCCCAAACAGGGTGAAATATTTATACTGTACATTTTACTGTGCAAAAATTGAAACAAAAAGAACTGATTTAATAAAATATATGCATAGATCCGAATATCACACCCAAAAAAATTTGCTAAAATAAAAATTGTCCCTACGCAAATATATATATATATATATATATTATTCTTTAAACAATTGAAAACAACAAATCTACTATTCATTTCCAGATTGCAATAAAATTCCTTTTCAATCAACAACAACCCAGAAAACCCCAGAAAATTCCATTAAACGAATAATCAATTCCCAATTCCCTACTAAAATTCCTTGATTAAACTATAACCCCAAAAGATTTTCTTCCCACAGTTAATTGATTTCTAACCTTATATGAGAATTTCCCACACAGAGAACAAACACTATTTTACAGAGAACAAATAAAAAGAAGAGAACCTGGCGTCCTACGCTTGCCGAAAATTTGTAGAAGCTTTGACCCTCTTTCTGCACTAATTCCTTGCTGCCGATCTTCCAGCAACAGATCCAAATCTTCCTTCCTCTTCACCAATTTTCTCCAAAAAACAGAAAAAGAAACTAAGAACAGCAAATGATTGAGAATAATCAAATTTTTTCAGCATTCGAACCAAATCCCCTCAAACAAAGAGAAACTCTTAATAAATTCCATGCCCAGAAATCCTTTCAATTCCTCTTCCCGTGAATACCAGAGGTCATATTTCAAGAAATAAAATCAAATAATATTTAACCTTAATTTCTTTTGTTGCCTTTTCCATATTTCATTTTTATTTTCCATGTATTTGATTAAAACTAAATAAATTTAAATCCACAAACATGAACTTTTAAATATATATATTTCTTTCCATAATACTTTATTAACTAATTACTTTCATATTAACAATTAAAATCAACCATTGTAGGATACAAAATAAATGTAATATTTTTATTACTACTAATATTTATTCATTACCCTATTTAATTATTATCTTATGTCTTTATTTTTTATTAATTACTTAATTATTTAATTTACCACATAAAACCATTCACCACTTTTTGACAAATCATAAAATCGCAATAACATACAAAGACCAATGCAACTACACAAATGAATGTGACCAACAAACCAAGAAGGTACAAGACTGTTGACACCCTGGGAACGTAGTTACTTTTCATGCCACCTTTGTTCAACTTCCTGCCGTTGGGTTGGTTCAATGCTCGCCCAGACCTATCGAAATAGGAGGAATCGAGTCTTATTCCTGCAAAGTCTGCATCCAACAAGGTGATATACAACATATATACATATAATCAATTACAAAGCATCGTGAGAAGGATTCGCAGTGTAGCAGGGCGCTCACGAACGAGTGATGCTACCTGTCCCCTCACCAAAACATATCATCATATAAAGCATTATAAAATCTACATTAATTTGCATTAATATCATCAATTACTATTTTCTAGTTTACTGAATTCTAGAAAATTTCATCAAACGATCATAATAAAATATCATCATAATAACCATGGCGTCATAAGAGCATATAATCAATAACAGTCTATGCTACCATAACATGATATCAACAGTACCATCCAAGTCACAATGTGCCAAACAAAACCACGGAGAATGTCAAAAATTAAACAGTAGCATGAGGGGTATTACACAATAATATTGTTGTCTTAAAATTTTCATCAAGAGATACTTTAGCTATCTTACAATTAGCAAGCAATTCATCTAATGAATAAAACAAATAACTTGTATCACATGACACATTACATAGTGTAGATTTAGACTTTAGACTCTAGTTTTCCTTTACATAAGATTCAAACTTTAGATTTTGATTTTCCTTTACGTAAGCTCCAAGTAATTCACTAGACAAAAAAAATTCTCCTCTCAATTTCAATATATCTTCCTTTTGTGAACTATTTTCTATTTCTAATTCTTCATTTTTCACTTTAACATTTTCCAATTCTTTTTCAAGATTCTAAATTTCACACAAATATTCACATCTTTCTTTTGAAACCTCCTTTATCTTTTCTGTCAATTCTAAGTTACACATTTTGAGCTTCATGAGTTCATCTTTCAAACTATCTTTCTCACACAATAAATTTGTAATTTCTTTTTTCCCCTTTTTAGCAGTCTTTCCCATTGAAAACACTTCTATTTTTTTATGAAGAAAATATTTTTTTGTCACCTCCAATCAAGCGAGTGACTTTCTTTGACACTTTTAAAAATTTCTACGGT
Source organism: Sequoia sempervirens (assembly GCA_007258455.2). Taxonomy (NCBI): domain Eukaryota; kingdom Viridiplantae; phylum Streptophyta; class Pinopsida; order Cupressales; family Cupressaceae; genus Sequoia; species Sequoia sempervirens. Next base: position 74,422,149 of record VDFB02047230.1, on the reverse strand, counting down.
TTGCTAAACTCCTCGAAAACTTATAACAAACCCTCAATTGATACATGAGAGACCCAACAAAAGACTTATTCCATGACTTAAGCCTCCACTCACATGTGACATTAAACATTGATCTAAGTTAGCATTTTAACAAAAAATATTTCTATCCTTAGAGGCTTCTTCAAATCTATATGTGAACGAATTTATTTAAACAATGATTGACTTGGAATTCCTGCAATAAAAAAATCAAACGTGAACGATCTAGATTTTTGCAATCTTTCCTTTAGCGATAGCTTCCTCTTTTTGCCTCAACTCCTTCTAACTACTATGAACCCTTCAAACTTGGGAAAATCCTTGAATGAAAGAACTTTGATCCTCTTTAGTAGCAACTTTACTTTTGACTAGGAAAATTTCACAAAAAACTACGAGTTATATTTTTACTACTAGGATCTTTAAAGTCTAAGATATGTCTTGTCCTATGATTGGCGACTTCACAAGATGTTATAGTTAGAATCTTCAATTGCAGCGATTCAAACCTTTGTTCAGAATATCTTCAACTATAAACTCCTCTTCAAACTTTGTAAATGACGATTTTAAAGAACTGTCAACAAGTCGATGCTCAAGCGATATTTAGATTTGAAAAAATTATTCTCAATCAGTACCTAAACATTTTTTTCTAAAAATTATCATTCTTCTACCTTCTATCTTCATTGCTCTCTTCATTACGCGCTTCTTTATTTAGATAATATTTCCAATCGAGGAAAGCGTCCATTCTGAAAACAACATTGGTCTCACTTCTATAAATCTTTGTCTTTCTCATGGGATCCTTCAGATCTTTTAATAGTTGCAGCTATGTTTTTGATTGGCCTTGTCTTCTTCTAACTTATATGGACTTCTCTCTTGAAAATCAATGGCAGTAGATTCCAAATGCTTCAATGACTTTTAATTTTATCTTCAAGCATGCAATATAGCTTCTACCTAATAATAAACCCACAATATTTATATTTTTGACTCACAACTTTTTCCTAAAGGTTGCAACATCTCTTACTCCTAATTGACTTCAAACTTTTTTGTGTTGCTTGTGTTTTAGACTTGGCCGATGACTTATGAATTATGTGCTTTTTTTCTTCTAGTTGTGGCCCCCTCTAATGCAAATTGCCATTCATATCTCCTAACAATTAAAATTGGAGAGTGTAAATTGATTTCTCTTCTTTCATTTAAACTTCATTTGGAGGAATGTGAATTCCTTGATGCTTGTCTATCTCTCACATAGATTTTGCATATTTGACATCAAATTTCTTCAAACACGGGCCCGGGAAACTATTGTTCTGATACCATGTAGAAAATTGGAGAATATAAATTGATATATATATTTTGTACATTTGAAAAGTATAGATCCAAAGATACTTAAATACATATATAGATAGGTGCATCTCTTGCATGAGACACGACTGTACCTAACTAAATAAAGTTTATATTTTAACATATAAGAGCACAAATCTTTAGGCTGAAACCTCTTTGGCATCTCTTATGATGTTGAGGTCTTGCACTCAACAAGACTTGACCCTTAGTGGGCTTGTTAAGAACCATTCAACTTCACAAATAAATCAAGAGGTCATTGACTAGATTTCAAATTTGAATTTAGTTTCAACCCAATCTTTTCAACTAGTTATAAATCGATTCAAAGTATGAAATATTTCATTAATGTTTTGGAGTTGTATTTAAGGACAACCCCTAATTTTTTTTTATAATTTAATATCTATATTTTATAAAAATATTTCATAGTCATGATCATTAAAGTATTATATCAAAGTTTTCATTATTTTTATATAGGATATATATTGGATGTGTAATAAAAATAATTGTATTACATAAATAAATCTAGTCCAATTAAATAAATGCATCCAATAAGCATAAATTAGCCTAGATTAAATTAGTTGGGTCCACAATTAAATTAAATATTAAAAAAATGTTAGGATACTTAGCTCTTGAAAATCGATGATAGAATAATATCATTAATCTCATGTAGAATGCACTTTCCATGGTGCCAAAATTTATTGTACTCGATCTTATGGATGTGGCATATGTGCAATGATAGAATTCTATGTGGTTTAAGTTCAATCCCTTAAGTTTGATCCTTTCCACATTGATTCAATATAATGAATGAAGTTGAATTGTGTGACATAAGTGATCTAGTAGATTTTTCATTTAAAAATAATTTGGCTTTGCCTAGTTGCTAGCTAAATTTAGTGAAAGAAATGTTTACAAACATGTTTAGGAGATTTTCAACTCAATAGGGAGTGTGTTATGATAGGTCAACCCCCTTGTCGAACCAAGTTAATGACAAGGAATGATGACAAAGACCACATATACAAAAGCATGTAGGTGGTTTATATACAATTATGTAGATATGATTATTTGTCCCTTCATAAATTGAAATGTGTTCAAATGATTTTCTCCTTGAAGTCCAACATATGAATTAACAACACATTAAAACATTTAAATACCCAAAAATAGCAACATGTCACACAAACATGTATCAAGTTAGCTCATAATGACTAATAGAAAGTGGTGAATTTAAAATTTGAATGTTAGAAATATGGGTTAACAAATAGATTTTAGATTTGTAAATTTTAAGTAGCACTTACAAACCCATATTTCTTTTTATATTTTTTTCAAAAATATTGATAGCTTGGATAAATAAGAATGCCCACAATTTATAAATTTATTTTAGAATTTATGTCATATTTCTAATGAGAGTTGGAATACAACAAATATATTGCAATAGTAATCATAAACAACAATGAATTGGAAATATTATATTGAAAACCACTTATGAGTCCAAATAATGACTCAATTTTGATGGGGTTTATCATATATTTGTTGTTGTTACTATGGGACTTTAGCACCTGGTTATTGACACTCTCTATGTTATTTCCCTAAATTTATGAACTTTGGGCATGAACTTATCCCTGTAACTTTTGATGATTAACCTGTTATGTGATATATCTATATTAATTTTACATGTGATTGAATGAATGCTATTCTAAGGTGATTATGGATATACAATTGTTTTGTGCACGCTAATTTCATTATGCAGGTTCACATTAATATGCAGATATAAATGAAGCTTGCAAGGTGGAAGAAGTTCATGCCAGCTAGTCGGTTGCTAAAGAAGTCAAGGAGATGGTCATTAAAGAGGTCAATGGAGGGAAACTTCCAACTCGTGTGGAAGGTGTAACTTACCTTTAAATGATCATGTATGTTAGTTGAGTAGATTTAGGAGGTGTTGCTATGTTGGATCCTCGTTGAGGCAAGACTGGTTTGACTAAATTTGGCGCATGCGTAACCTCCTTCCTATTTTTCATGCTTTCAATAAATGGCATCATCTTAGTTTGTTGGAATTGACTGCCCAATTAGATAGGGTTAGTTAGAAGCTTTCCTTCTATAAATAATGATTAGATGTCCCTCTTCACAAGGTTGGATGTTTTGATATTGTACTTGCATTTTCAGTTTCAAAGAATACAGTAATGTTGCTGATATGATGTAATTATGTTTTCAATTAATGAAATGATACTTTGATTTGCTGCATCTAGGTTAGTTTAAGGAAAAATCATTCAAGGGGGTCCACTTGGTGAGAATTCCGTCCATTTAGTTTAGTAGTTACTTTTTCGTTTAGTAATTAGTTACGGTCTTAGCAGTTGTCTGTTCCTATAGCCATTGGAACTTTGTTTTGTGTCTGTTCCTGCAGCCAAGGCAGACAGAGTAACTTCTTGTTTGTTTGCTGAGATTTTTGTTTCTATCATTCATTTCAGTTCATTTTAGTTATTGATTCATGCTCAGTACTTATACTAGTTCCTTTCAAGCATTTTATTTTCAGTATTGTTTGCTTTCTAGTTATAGGATAAGGATGACTACAGATGAGTCCTAGTGCACAAACAGTGTTGACCCATTTCAAGTTCACGTCCCTAGGTTGACAATGAAATGAACCTTCATGATGAGAAAGATAACTACTTAGTGCAAATATCTAACCTCTAAGTTACAACTTTAAGGGCTTAGTTATTGAACCATTAGAGGAGGCCAACATTTTTGGCGTCGTTGTCGGGGATGGTGTCAAACTAGAAAGTTCTTTGGAGTCATTTCCATTTTCTTTCTTGTTTTACTATCTCTGAAGTTTGTTCTTAGCATACCCTTCATTTGAGAAAAGTAATGATCTGATATTCTTTCACCAAGTCTTTGTGTGAGTTGGCTGATACTGAGTTAATACCGCATGCATAGGGGCAGGAGAAGAGATGCTCATGGGAAATTCCTTCCTAATGACCCTAATCCTGATAACCAGCTAGTTGAGTTTCAAAATCTTCCAAGAGACAAAGAAGAGGAGGAGGAAAATCCTTTTGTTGATGCATTTCCCAATTTGACCAGTTCTGAAACTTCCTTTGAAGAGCAAGCTACCCAAAACCTAATTGAGATTCCATTTTCTTTAGCACTCCATCAAGCAATTATGGCTAGTCAAAATCCAAATAGACCTAACCAACCATCTTTTCCATTTCCTATCACCCACCAGAATGAAGTTGATAACCTCAATAAAATCCCTGCTTTAGTTCTTCCTAAATTCTATGGGCTTGTAACAAAGGACCTTGACACTTTCTTGTTTGAATTTGATGTCCTTTGAAGAAGCTATGATTACACTACTGATGCTCATAGGCTTAAATTGTTTCCTACTACCTTAAAGGGAGTTGCATTACGGTGGTTTATGAGCTTAGGTAGGAATAACATAGAGACATGAGATGATATGAAAACAAAGTTTCTTGAGAAGTATAAATAATATTGTAAAGGCAGTGATATGAGAGGGGATGATATCTTCTGGATGCAGCAGAAGGAGGATGAAAGTTTGGAGGACTATATTTCAAGGTTCATGTTTTGTCTACAGAAATCCCTAGATCATGCACTCAATGAAGAGTCTCAAAAGTTTATCTTCCTTAAGGGGATCAATGAAAATTGCATTGATGCTCTGGACTTGATAGGAGGAGGAGATATCACCCAAGTTCCCTGGGATGATATTAAGAAGATATGTCAGAATTACTCCAAGGTAGCTATAAAGAAAGGAAGAGGCTACCAATCTTCTATGGGTAAATTCTCCACTAATGGAGTTTCAAGGATGGAAATCACTCATTTGCTAGAAAATTTCAAGCAAGATATCATAAACAATATGGCCACTCAACTAGATACACTTCAAGCAAAGAAGAAACATGAGGAGGCAGAAACAATGTTGGTAGAATATTGTCCTCATTACAAGCAAAAGAAGGACTACAGATGCAAAATGGTAGCCAACATTGACAACAAGCAAATTCCATTGGAATTCAAGCCAATTCAAGGTGATGATGACTAGGTTTTCTACATCGCACAAAGAATACCATGGCTCCAAGACAAGGTATGCCACCAGATCCATTATTTTTTAGTGGACCTTATTTGAATTCTTATGCATCTAGTAATCAATGGAAACCCCCATACCCATCAAAATTTAAAGGATATCGACCTTAGCCTTGGAATAACCCTCCAAATACTTGGCCCAATTACCAAAACTCTCCACCTCAATGGTAGCAATTCTAGGGGAATTGGTAGCAACCTCCAGGAAACTGGCAACAGACATCCCAATGGAGGGGAGGACAACAATGGCCAAACCAGGAAACTGGTTACATGAAACCACTCCATAGCCTCAACATATTGCTATAATGCCTCCTCCTCCTAACTCAAACTCTAGCACACCTAGACCTACTCAATTACTAGCTCAATCCACACCTAACCTAAATAACAACCATAGCAGTAGATAGTCTACTCTGCAGATCCTGATCAATTTCTTGCATATGTTGTGAGTGTGAGTGATATTCATCTGCATTCAAGAACCACTTTTCCATCTCCTTCCACTCCTATTATCATAGAGATTCCTATGGAAGAAGAGGAACATCAAAATCTATTTGATATCCCTACTTAGTCAAGTGTGCCCAAGAATCCTTAACTAGTTCAGTAGTCTAATCAAGACCCACCATTTTCTCAAAGGTTAGAAGTTGTTAAACATAAGGAAGAAAAGGAAGAAAAAAACTTTGATATTTTGGATCAGTTGAAACACATATGTGTCAAGATACCTTTGTTTCAGGCTATAAAAGATGTCCCTATATATAGCAAGGTAATTAAGGAAGCATGTCTCAAAAAGCCAGGGAGGAAAAAGAAGGACCTCACTACCATTCATGTGGTGGATTAGTTGGTAGATATCATGCTTGGGAAAGTCATTGTTCCTAAATATACTAACCCAAGTAGTCTTGTAGGTTGAGTCATTATAAATGGAATCCAAGTAAAGAATGCTCTAATAAAATTGGAAGCATCTATCAATGTGATGACTAAGGATATCCTGGAACAAATAAATGTTGCAAATATGAGACCTACTCCTACTATCCTGTAGCTTACTGACAGTTCCACTATCAAACTAGATGGTATAGTAGAAGACCTTGTTGTTACTCTAGACTCTTGGCAATATCCAGTGGATTTCATGATCCTTTCCCCTAAAGCTAAATTAGGAGGGTATCCCATTATTTTGGGTAGGTCGTGGTTAGCTATAGTAGATGCTTACATTGGATGTCGATCAAGGGACATGACTATTTCTAATGGGAGAAGCACTAAAAATCTTGTCCTCTATCCTCCTGCTCAACCATCCCATGATATGGACAACCCCATATGGCCACATGTTGGAGAAGAGGCAGAGGAGGCCAATTCACTGGCACAACTCATGATGATAGGAATAAGTCCTTTTATGCAGATTCAGGAAGAAGATGAAATATTATCCCATATAATTCATAACCATTGTGAAGTGCATGAAGAATCACCCACTCATGAATCTAGTTCTGCATGTCCATTGTAGATACTTATGCCCGCTTCTCCTGCACCTAGATTTCCTAACAACAACAAAAATGATTCATACATTGTTACCGCATGAACTAAAAATGACAAGTATCAGTGAAACATCCATGATTGAGTTGACCACACACATACAAGTTTCAAAGGGGAAACATATGAATATTAACAAGTTGAGTCAAGAGTAGTAGTTGTCCCTGACAAACCTGTTGAAGTTGCATCAACATGCATTTGCATGGGATTACCATGACATGAAAGGATTAGATCCCAAAATCTATACTCATAGGATCTAGATTAGAGATGACTGCACACCAGTAAGGAAACCACAAAGGATAATCATCCCTGCATTGAGGTAGATCGTGAAAGGGGGACTACAAAAGTTATTGGATGTAGGATTTATCTACCCTATCTCAAACAGCCAATGGGTATCCCCTTTGGTAATTATGCATAAAAAGGGAGGTAAATGGAGAGTTTGTGTTGACTATAGGGAACTAAACTCTACCACCAAAAATGATCACTTTCCCCTTCCTTTTATAGACCAAGTATTAGATTCACTTGTAGGAAACCCGTATTTTTCCTTCTTAGATGGATTCAGTGGTTATAATTAGATAAAAATTGCACCTGAAGATCAAGAGAAGACAAATTTCACCTATACTTGGGGGAATTATGCCTATTCAGTACTTTCATTTGGTTTATGTAATGCACCTACAACCTTTCAAAGAGAAGTTACTAGTATATTCTTAGATATTTCACATGATTGTATGGAGATCTACATGGATGATTTTACTACTTATGGTTCTAATTTTGCAGAAGCATTAGAAAACCTAAGAAAGGTTTTGTAGAGATGTGAGGACCATAATTTTTCCTTGAACAGTGAGAAATGTTTTATGATGATGCAGGAAGGAGTGGTCCTTGGCCACTATATCTCTCAGAAAGAAATTCAAGTGGACCCAGCCAAAATTGAGGTAATTACCAATCTTTATATTCTTTTCAATAAAAAATATGTTAGGAGTTTCCTAGGACATGCAGGATATTATAGGCGCTTCATAAAAGATTTCAGTAACATGGAAGCACCACTTTATATCCTTTTAACTAAAGATGTTGAGTTCTAGTGGACAGATTATTGTGATAAAGCATTCTCTAATTTAAAAATAGCATTAACCCATGCTCCTGTGCTCAAAGGCCCTAATGGGGGATTCCCTTTCCATATTCACACAAATACATCTGATTATGCTATAGGGGTTGTCTTGGGACAAAAAAGAGGGAGCAATAGAGAATGCAATCTACTTTTTCAGCAAGAACCTACAAGGGGCAGAGTTTAATTACACAGTGATAGAGAAGGAGATGTTGGTATTCATTTATGCTCTCAACAAGTTCAGGCATTATATCAAAAGATATCAAATCTTTTTCCATATAGGCCATGCAGCCATAAGATACCTTATGAACAATCGATTGATTTCAGGAAGGTTAGCAAGGTGGTTGTTTTTGATGCAGGAATTTGATATCACCACTATAGACAAGCCAGGTAAAATAAATGTTGTGGAAAATTTTCTCTCCAGATTGACTACATTAGAGAACACTCAAGTCATTGATGACTCCTTTCTTGATGAACATTTTTTTTCCATCAGTGTGCACATGCCTTAGTATGCAGATATAGCCAATTATCTTGTTATAGGGAGAGTTCCCCCTCATTTCTCTCTGAAAGAGCAAAGGGTTCTTATTGAGAAAACTTTTCCATTCTCATGGATTGCAGGTTGTTTATTCTATATTGGACTAGATCATGTGATAAGAAGATGTGTAAGAGAGGATGAAGCCTATGATATACTACATGCATGCCATAATAAACCCTGTGGGGGGCATTTTGCAGCTAAGAGAGCAGCCATGAAGATTCTCAATATAGGGTATTGCTGGCCTACACTTCATAAGGATGCAAGCAAGTACACTAGGAAGTGTGATAGATGTCAAAGGATGGGCTAACCAACTAAATCAAATGAGATGCCTCTATACCCTCAAGTAGTTATCACACCATTTGATAAATGGGGACTTAATTTTGTAGGTCCAATTGATCCACCATCAAATGGAAAATCTTACATCCTGGTTTGTATTGACTATGTGACTAAGTGGGTTGAGGTAAAAGCCATGAAACATGCTAGGGACAATAAAGTTGCAGAATTCCTCTATGAAGAAATCTTCACACGATATGGAGTTCCTAGAGAGATAGTCACATATCAAGGGGCTTAGTTCACATCCACTCTTGTCACAACATTGGTGAATGAGTATAATATTAGGCATAGAAAATCCACACCCTATCACACTCAAGCCATTGGCCAGCCTGAGGTAAAAAATAGGGAAATAGAATCTATTCTGACAAAAACAGTAGCAATCCACAAAAAATATTGGGAAAATAGGTTTCCAGAAGCTATCTGGGCCTATAGAACCACTTGGAAAACTACCACTGACTTTACTCCCTTTGAACTATTATATGGAAAAACAACAATGATGCTTGTAGAGTTTGAACACAAAACTCTTAGAACAACACTAGACCTTGGAATAGATATATTTGAGGCATAGAAGGATAGGGTTATGCAAGTAAATGCCTTAGATGAGAAGAGGAAATCAGCTCTCCACCATGCTGAGATGGTGCAAAACCAGAGAGTTAGATGGCATGATAAATACATCAAAGAAAAGAAGTTCTAGCCAGGTGACTGGGCACTTCTTTATAATTCTAGGTATAAAGACAATGTAGGCAAACTTCAAACTAGGTGGTTGGGACCATATGAGATTGCAAAGGTTTTCCCCAATGATGTTGTTCAACTTACAACAATTGATCTTGTCAGGTTAAAGCTCCTGTTCAATGTTCATCACCTCAGGTTATACAATAAACTGGCCTTAGAACAAGAGTTCATGCAGCAATTTATTGAATACTAGAACTCAGAAGTTCCTGTAGCTAAAGGAAGTAGACCTAGTGTCCATCGTTCTAACTAGTCAAAGGTACGCATGCAATCATAATAAAGATTTCCACTTTTTTGTGGGAATTAACTTCTCCATCAATAAATCTACCCGCTCATTCATCTCTATCCATTCTCTCTCTTCCACCACTCCACCACCACTTCACCATCATTTCACCATCACTTCACTCCATCATCACTTCATTTAATTGCTCAATCGTACTTTTTTGGTGACTGGTACTTCCTTCCACATTCTTTGCAAAAGACACTCCAACTTTTCAAGTACGTGTAAAACAAATTAGAGTATCTTAATTACCTTACATGCATTTATTTAATTACTATACTTTAATATTGATATTTCACATAGCAACTCTTGCTCATATGCCCTGTTACATCATAATTCCATCCTAGCTTGTGTGGAGACATGCTTTTATTTAGGTTGGGGGGAAGTGTGAACCCACCTGTCATACATGTCATTAATCATATCTCATGCACCAGCATGGCAACAAATTTTAAATCATGTAGTTGAAGTGACGTCCTGCATGCATGATATGAAACTAAGCCACCACCATTTTCTTCGACATTGGCATTAGTACTAGTGAAGAGTTGCATGAAGTAGAAGAGAAATCGGGTTTCAAAAGAAGGATTGCAGCAAAGAAGTCCTTACAGAGGTACTTTCCAAAGTGTGAGTAGAAGCAATGGGAGGTCAGTTAATCATAAATGAACCTACAGTTCACCAGGTAATCCTACAGGATGCACCCTATCAGACTGAATTCAAAAATTGCGGATGGTTAGATTACTTCATGAAGCTAAATAGTTTCAGTAATGACATTTCCTTATAATTTCCACAAACATTTTATGATGGTAAGGCACTAGTGAAAGGGATATAAGTTATAGCCACTAAAGAAAGGATTGTTGAAGTGTTAGGTTTTCCTGTTGAAGGAGGACTCTACCCTACTTCGAGGGATGCTAGATCAGCTAGAGAAGAATTCACTGAGCCTAGTGATCTTCCACTTGTTATAGACAAACAAGGAACACGAAGAACTTCTTTTCTAGAAAAATGGAAACAAGTTGCTTTCTACATTATTAAATACATTACCTGCAAGGATCGCCAATCCTGTCTTCATTCTGTACATTTCAAGCTTCTGAATCACATGAGACATGTCAAGAGGATGAATGTGCCAAACGTCCTATACAAGCTTATTGCAATAATGGATGTTGAGACACATAAAGGTAGGAAAAACTTTGTTTTCCATCACTGTTTGATTAAATTGTTGGTAGAAAAATCTTTGGAAGATGTGTCCAATATGCAATGGGATGAATTTTTTAACATTGATAAATTTAGATTAGAAAATGTGGGTCCTAGAGGCCAACCCCTAACTCATAGGGTTAGTGGGGATGAGGGGGTTATTAAAATCACTCATGGAGCTTCAACTTATGGGGAAAACCCTAGCACAAACCCTCCTGCAATAGAACCTACAATAGAAATTGGTTCCTTTGAATCAAAGCATACAAATGAAGATAGCTCATCTTCGAACCCCAATGTTGATGTTCCCCCTAAAACTACAGTTCGCGCTAGGGCTGCTATTCAAAAAGAGGAAGCAAAAATGAGAAAAGCATAAATTAGCAAAGGGAAGGATAAGAAGCAAAAACCATAAAAGGTAAACCCTAGCCCTAGGAAGTGGAAAATTGAAGGAACAAAGCATCCTGCAGCCACTAGGAAAAATAAAATCCCTCCAAAGCAATCAAAACTAACTGAGTTTGCTACTGGTTTTCCTCCAAAAAGGAGCCATAGACTTAGAGGGAAACCTAGAAAGGAGGTAGAAGCTCCTAAGGAGTAGGAAAATATAGGATTGGAAGAACTTGCTGCTATTGTAGAGCAAGTTGAAAGCCAAGAACTAGTGCAAACATAGCAAGTTGAACATCAAGAATCAGTGCAAACATAGCAAGTTGAACATCAAGAACTTGTGCAATGAAAGATCCTAGTAGGAAAGCACAAACCTCATACTTTTTCATGGGCATCAATGGCCCTAGATTTATGGAAAGAAATGCAGAAGAAAGAGGAAGAGTGGAATAAAGAAAAACTCAAGCTACAAGAAGAAATCAATAAGAAAATTGAAAAAATTGAGAAGAATGCAAAGATTACTGCATTAAAGGATAAGGTAGACAATGTGGTGGCTTTAGTACCACAAATTATGGCATGTAGAACTCCTCCAAGGGTATATGAATTGCATTTAAAGGAGCGTCATATTTCTTTTAAGTTATCAAGGGTCATTTCAGGTCTAAGTCCTTCCATTGAAACCCCACAAGAATTTTTCCAAGCTTACCAATATTCCCCTCTTGAAGTTAAAAATCTGCTATGTGAATTGTATTTGCATAAGTATGTCATTCCCAATGACCATGAAGGGAATCCATTGTTATACATTGGGGATATTCACTTGAGGTCATTAATTTCATGGATTCAAAATGAAATCAGCTGGGGGCAACAATTCAAAATATATAGAGAAAGAGAACTCCATACCCCCTTATCTCTAAGGGTTGAATCGAGCAATCCTGTAGATATCTACTACACATGGCATAAACTTCTTTATAATCCAGAGTACAAAAAGAGCATCATTCCTTCTCGAGAGGAAGCATACCTAGAATATGAGAAGGTAGTTGTTACTACAGGAAAGATAGTATTGGGATATATATTATAGAGATGGAATGATTTTTTAGATCATTTAAAACAGGATGAACCCCATTCCCTGCAAAATTATTATGCAACTTGCAAATGAAGCATCAGGTATATACATCTTGGGAGAATGAAACAACACTATTGGCTCCCATTGATATTTTAGCGACCTATTCTGTTGTGGCCAGTACTAGACTACAAAACCTATCAGTATGATGTAGATACATAGAGGCCAAGGTGGGGAAGATTGGAATGCAAGCGGGGATTCTATTGGGATCCAAATTCAGATACTGCAAAGACTGATCAAGGGCAGACAACAATTGGTGATTTCAAGGCTTTGGTTAGGCAAAGGAATTGAGTTCCCTCTGTTGGAGGACCAGCAAATCATTAGGTTGGGGGGAGATGATGAGTCCAAATAATGACTCAATTTTGATGGGGTTTATCATATATTTTTTGTTGTTACTATGGGACTTTAGCACCTAGTTATTGACACTCTCTATGTTATTTCGCTAAATTTATGAACTTTGGGCATGAACTTATCCCTGTAACTTTTGATGATTAACCTACTATTTGATATATCTATATTAATTTTACATGTGATTGAATGAATGTTATTCTAAGGTGATTATGGATATACAATTGTTTTGTGCATGCTAATGTCATTATGCAGGTTCACATTAATATGCAGATATAAATGAAGCTTGCAAGGTGGAAAAAGTTCATGCCAACTGGCCAATTGCTAAAGAAGTCAAGGAGATGGTCATTAAAGAGGTCAATAGAGGGAAACTTCCAACTTGTGTGGAAGTTGTAACTTACCTTTAAATGATCATGTATGTTAGTTGAGTAGATTTAGGAGGTGTTGTTATGTTGGATCCTCATTGAGGCAAGATTGGTTTGAGTAAATATGGCACATGCATAACCTCCTTCCTCTTTTTCATGCTTTCAATAAATGGCATCCTCCTAGTTTGTTGGAGTTGACCACCCAGTTAGTTAGGGTTAGTTAGAAGCTTTCCTTCTATAAATAATGATTAGTTGTCCCTCTTCACAAGGTTAGGTGTTTTGATATTGTACTTGCATTTTCAGTTTCAAGGAATACAGTCATGTTGATATGATGTAATTATGTTTTCAATTAATGAAATGATACTTTGATTTGTTGCATCTAAGTTCATTTAAGGAAAACTCATTCAAGGGGGCCCACCTGGTGAGAATTCCATCCATTCAGTTTAGTAGTTACTTTTTTGTTTAGTAATTAGTTACGGTCTTAGCAGCTGTCTATACCTACAGGCATTGGAACTATGTTCTATGTTTGTTCCTGCAGCCAAGGCAGATAAAGTAACTTCCTACCTGTTTGCTAAGATTTATGTTTTTGTCATTCATTTTAGTTTAGTTTAGTTTTTGATTCATGCTCAGTACCTATGCTAATTCCTTTCAAGCATTTTATTTTTAGTATTGTTTCCTTTCTAGTTATAGGATAAGGATGACTACAGTTGAGTCCTAGTGCATAGACAGTGCTTACCCATTTCAAGTTCTTGTCCCTGGGTTGACAATGAAATGAACCTTCATGATGAGCAAGATAACTACTTAGTGTAGATATCTAGTCTCTAAGTTACAACTTTAATGGCTTAGTTATTGAACCATTAGAGGATGCCAACAACCACTACAACAACTACAAAATTACATTTAAACTTATATCAACTAAAAATTGTAACAGAAACATAAAAATGTGGGTGGCCTTAAGTTTAATTTCCAAACCTAAGGTCAATGTTCCAACATTTCTAGGATTTCATTAGGATGCAAGTCAACAAGGTGCATAGATTGACTTTCAACCAAAGAGGTGAGTCAATCAGACCTGGATTAGATCCTTTTGATTCTTAGGAATGTGTTGGAAATGATTTCAAATAATTGGCTTAATTAGACTATATGAACTAATATCTAAATGTAATTTTTGGGAAATAAACAGATGAGAACAGTAATTTGTAAATGAATCTAGAAAGTACAAACTTATGTCTACCTACCACCAAAAGTTGGATTCAGCATGTACATAGGAACTTGGTTTCCCCTGGGTGACTGGGTCTTTGGTAGGGTGTCCTAAAACTATTTTTATAGTCCTTTGATGTTGGATCTAAGCTCTTGATTCTCAGTTGTATACTTTTCACAATGTCGTCAATGAATTTTGTAGGTGAGTATTTGTGGCTTGACAAGGTTGATGACAACAAATACAACAATGTAGAATTTTCCTTCAAGATCTTTTCAATGCTCTCCAAACCTATAACTTGCAAATTCACAAAGAGGGAAGATGTTGTGCAATATAGGGGATTACCTCATTCAAACCCTATGTAAGTGTTCCCACTTTCATAATGGAAATTTCAATTATAGAAATGATGCTTGAAAGGAAGGAATAATGAATCAACACAATGTTGCAACTAACAACCCTTCAATGGATTTCTTGAGGGACTGAAGTCATACACTTCTCCTCAAGGATTTGAATCTTGATTACTTGAATGCTTGAATGTCTTGGAGACCTACAAAAAGATATTAGCCTTCACAAATGTCATGTATATATATCACACCACTATGTTAAAATATGGTGACTATATATGTATGTGGATATACAACAAAATAATGTTGTACATAAAAAATTATATGATCTATAAAAATTGGCATACAAAAATGGGTCTCTAGCCCTTGGGTGCATGGCTACCTGAGCCCTCTAGCGCTTGCAATGGTGGCAAAGGAGGATGTTGGATGGATGTGAATGAATGTGACTAATGTGACCATGACACAAACATTCTCTATTACCACAACCCTCAAACCTCTCCTATAAGCTTGACTACATCCTCTCGTAGCTTCACCATCTACTCCTATAGTGAAGCCTCCCACTCACAGGCTCGTAACAGCTCGTCTTGGAGTTGCTACACCTGGGGATCAATAGTTATCCTCACTACCTCTACTCACTTGTTGATTTCATCAATTTAGCTCTACAAGATGTCACGTTTTGTTTTGGTACTCTTTGCCTACATCATAGCCTGATCTTGCTTGGCTAGCATAGTGTGAAGCTCCACTGATCATTGAT
The DNA here is from genome assembly GCA_007258455.2 of Sequoia sempervirens. Classification (NCBI taxonomy): domain Eukaryota; kingdom Viridiplantae; phylum Streptophyta; class Pinopsida; order Cupressales; family Cupressaceae; genus Sequoia; species Sequoia sempervirens. The sequence goes on along the minus strand of VDFB02047230.1, from coordinate 74,406,569 downwards.
CCTATTCATATTTTCATATTGTTGTATTCCAAGCCTTGAATATCATCCATTGAAGTCATATTTGGATAGAGATTGAATTTCTCAACAATTGGTATTGAACCTGTTTATTTCGCATCAACCATACCATTCATATTTTTGTTTATCTTGTATGTTTCATGTAAGCTCTGTGTTTAATTTGTGTATGCTTTATGCTCAATTTTTGTTTTGCATTATGTTCACTTTGTGTTTGTTTTGTGTTACTACATGAATTGTTGTACCATGTATTATATTTCTATGTGCTTTATTTTCCTTAACATTGTTTCTTGGTAAGATCCTTAGCTTTGGGGCTATCACATTGATTCGAAAAAATGACTCTTCAGTTTCTTCATACTTTAGTGTGAGTATGAGTGTAAGTTCATACCCCCACTAAATTGGGGGCTAGATGTAGTGTAATAAATTATCACTCTTGAAAATTTTACACTAGATTCGGTATCCTCTTATGTGAATATACCTAATTATGCTTATAATTTATTTGTTTAATTGTCATTTTTTCTAGAAATTGAGTGAAGTTCAAGAAATTGAATTAAATATTTATTTAACGAACTTTTGAAGAGCTAAAAAAGGTCGTACTAGGGTGATCAATTCCCCTGCCCCACCTAATAAGGCCCTAAACTCCAAATATTGTTGTTGACCTCAATATGTTTAAGAATTTGAATTTAATTGTTGGCTTGTCTTAACGGTTATTGTGAAATATGGTTAAACTCATAAATGTAAGTTCTTCCCTCCATTTGAACACCTAAGCAATTTGAATATCACTCTAGCATCCTCAAAGGTAATTAATACAATTTCAAGAGAAAAATAAGCAGAAGATCTAGAGCTAGATTTTAGTCAATTATTATAGTTTGCAACACATCATAAAATTCATGTTTGTGTATTGTAATATGTTTCATGTTTATTGTATTTTATTATTATTATGAGCACTAATATTTGCAGGAACTCCAAGAATTTTCCTATTTCTCCTTGTGTGTGATGAGAAAGGTGACTTCAATCCAACAAGAATTTAAAATCTAAGTGGTAAGTTATAGTTATGTTATTTATCATTCATTTTTATTTATTTTCCTCTACTCCCATAAGAGCACACAATTTATATCATCATCACCATATTCGTTTGTGGAGGTGGAAACACTAAAATGAGGTTTTCCCAAGGCATGCCCCTATATGATACAACCCTTCTCCCCTTGTCCTTGCAAGTTACAGGTCTAAAGTGGATTGAAGGGGATTTGGGATCTCAAGGCTTCAAAACCCTAGTTCAAGCATTCATGTACCTTTTGTAATTAAATTAGGGTAAGTTGATTATTCACACTCTATCGATCTTTGAATATGGATTTTCATAGTAAAAAACTTATAGACCCTTCTCTATCTATACCAACTTTAAAACCCTGAAATTCAAAACTTCTGGACTAGGGTGTCCAATGCCCCTATTCTACCAGTTTAGCCACAAATTTTTATTCCAGTTTCCTCTTTGTCTGCACTTTCTAGATCTACTTGAGCTATTTTTTTCTTTATGTTTTGTATTTTCTAAATTCTTTAACAATTTGTCAATTTAGCCTTAATTCACCTAGTTTCACACATTTCATAAATAAATCACATTCCAACATCACCTATAAAAAGGGATCAAAACCCCAATCAATTGTTTGGTTCTCCATTGAGGACAACAACCAAATAGTATCTCTTGGTTAATTTTGGGCCCCTCAATGTTTTATGATGGAATGAGTGATTTAGGTTAAATATTTGGCTTAGATCCCATTACACCATCTTTATAATTTATCTTGTGTTTTATTTACTCATACATCCCATGATAATGTTATACCTTATGATGATATATTTGTATCTCTTCATGTGGATGATTGTGATGTTACAAATATTTTATAATTCATTACACAATGACATTATGAGCCTTAATAAAGAATTTTTACATAATGATTATAATGAGCCTACATATATGCTTCTCTAAATTTTAACATTTTATATGAAACTTAGATAATAGATTACATATTAGTGAATTTAGATTATACTTAAACAATAAAGATTTGCAACAATTTTATTCTTCTTTTTCTTTATACTTTCTTTCTAAATTTGGCTCATAGATTTATTGCCTATATTTTTAGCCCTAATACACATGAGGACAATATGAACTTAACAATGCCTTCTCATGGTTTATCTTTTGATCATAATTCAGATTCTATAAATATAACTTAAATTTATATCATACCTACTTTACATGTGACCCCTAATTCAGATTATTATAATCTAGAGGGACATACACATCAATGATTAGAAGAGGCCAAGATGTGACATTACCACCACCAATTATGTCATCTAATGCATTAAATATACCTCTTGAACTTCACTAGGTGTTCACACTAACCTATACCTTCATATACTTCTTATTGAACCAAGACAAATTATTGTAGGACCTTACACACAACCTTTGGTAATTTCAATTCAAATAATTCTAGGGGAAATCTCACACATTCATAGCAAGGAAAACCATGATGATAGTGACTCTAAAATTTCATCCATGATTGGAGCGAATTTTGGAAAGCCAAATATCACAATCATCAAAGTATGTAAGCTTGATGGTGATGGATTAGCCTTTATTAAATCAAACCTATATTGTGGGGACATATTAATTGGAAGATGAGTTCACTACTATATAATACAAAATTTAACCTAATTTTGAAGTATACTGAAGAGGAAATATTGACCAAGTTTAGGTCACTCCAAATCTTGGAATATTTTTTAAAGTCCTCCCTTACAAAATAGGGTCATAGGGTCATCCTTTGTACAAAGATTGGGGTGATCCCACAATACTGGTTTACAATTCTGTTGAGGAAGGAAATTTTCAAAAATGCTCCCATGATTATTTTTTTTGGTTTTTATGGGTTCGCATGAACTGGGGATTCGAATAGGAACTCAATGGGTTCGCTCGAACCCCCCTTTGAGCGAACTCTATTCAATGATCGGACCCACCTTTTCGTGCATTTTTTAAATGGAAAACAAAGGGAAATTTTTAAAAGGGGGGTTCACTCGAACCCCCTTCGAGCGAACCCCCTTTGCGCTTCGAAGGGGGTTTCGAGTAAACCCCCCTTTTTCCCCCTTCTCCCCCTCTTCTACCAAATCTTTGCAAAAAATGCCTTTCGAAGCTCGGGTTGAGGATGAAAATGGAGGAGACTTCACAAACCCAACTCGATGATGGTAGTCCTTGGAACGAGCTATTCATTGAATATAATTTTAATATGTTCTATTTTTATTATGTATTTTTTTTAGTTTGATTAAACATAGGTTTTTCACTAAAAATCAAGCTCTTTGTTCTGCACATGTGGAAAAATAGTAGATTATCAAAAAGAAATGAAAAATATCAGTGCACTAGAGATTGATGTCCTTGATCCAACAAAAAAAAATTGAATTTGGATACATACAAAAAAAGTTATGCTTTAGCTAGTGAATCATGTCTAAATTGTAATTGGTTTGACTTTGAAACTTAACTAAGAAAAAAATATTTAACGAAATGTTACGAAACCAATTCCATGCACTAGATATCGTAGTTATGAATCTAAATTCAAAAAAAATAGAATTTTATCATTCATAGAAAAAAAGTTATGTGTTAGCCAGTGACGCCACTCTTTAAAAATGGTGTTTACTGTTAAAAATTAGTTTTTGAAAGAGATGGAAAAAGAAGTGCAATCTGATTCCAAAAATTTTCAAAAAAATCTATTTAGAATCTAAAGACAAAATGTCACAAACCACTAGTTTGCATCATCTTCAAATTCCTCACAGTTTAGCCGCTATAGGTGCCCCGAAAGTGAAGATTTAGTTAAAAAAAATCAGTTCAATATCCAGTTTGGCCAAAAATTGTAAACTAGTATTGTGGGATCACCCATTGGCTACATAACTGCTTCCAAATGTGATGAGTTTCTTATGCATTTCTTTGAGTATTTCAACTATATCATAATTAGAACTTTCATTTCACAGGTTAAGATACCCTTATAGCTATACAAGACACAACTACTTTGTCATGTACATTAACAAGTATATCCCTTGAGGATTCATTTAATGATTGCTCTCGATTAATAATGCTTAACAGGGTAGAAGGAATGTTATTTTTCTTGAAGTTGTTAAACTACCCATTTCTTGGAATTGTTCCATTATCATGAAAGAGAAGTAGGAACATTTATCCAACTTTATTTGGAATGAGGGACTAATTGAATGGACCAAACGATGTGATATTGGCTAGGAGACAAGAGACAATTTCAATTTGGTGGAATTGAATAGAATTTGAAGGATATTTTGAAGAAATTCAGCAAAGTTGTTTATTTGGTGTGAAGGTGATAAAGATGAAAATGGGTTGCAAGATATAGAAAATTCAAGGTCATCTTCTATAAAATCAATTGAGATTGATATTTGATAGATTAATAATGTGACAAAGTATACGTTGTTCTAGTAAGTGATAAGGTAAAAATATTGCTTTCTACTTTACAAGAAATTAGATTTCAACTTTCATAAATCATGTCGATCACACATAATGTAAATTTATAGTTATATAGTTGGACACTTTGTCATAGTTTTGAACATCAACCAATATTATTATTTATATAATTATTCAGAGTTGACTCGTGTTATGGCAATGCAAGATTATAGCCCACAACTAACCCCATATGCAAATACAAGTTACACCTCTTAGCTTAATCAAAGTGATATAACCACAACCTAATATTTCATATTTTTATGCCATTGAAGTTTTTGTAAAGAAAATTTATATAGAGAATTACTTCAAAAGGATATCGCCTTTAAATTAGCTTTTAAATATACACGTTTTCTTGATAGTTTTTTCTAACCCTTAACCATATAAATATATTTAATCATGTGTGCAATTTGACTATATACCTGTGTTAGAATTTAAAATGGGTATTTTGTGCAATACTTAAATGCACTTTTGTCAAATATTTTACCCAATAAACACGTAAAAATTCAAATAATTAGAAATGTTAGATTGAAAAGTTTTCCTTTCAAATTGTTGGTTGAAGAGACACATGAACATTGCAGTGGTGGAGATCTTCAGTTCTAATATGATCAAATCTTATATTATTAGAAATAAGATTTATTCCTTCTAATTTCTTGTAAATTGGATACCCACATCATATATTTTATGATATTGAATCTTTCTATCAATTATTTTCCAAAAAATAATACTATAATTAGAAAAATTCTAAAAGCTATAACCAAGGGCTATTACACAACTCTAGCCTTATTCATGGAGCTCTATTGCTGAATTATATTCAAATATGTAGACAAATTGATTAAAGAATGAGAATAGGAAAAAATATTGTATCATGTATCATGGATAGAGAAAATGAGACTCCTACATGATCCAACAATTCAATGCATGCTACTAATATTAATGAGCTTCACAATGTAGTTGCTCGTAAATTGGTAGATAATTAGTCCTCAAAGAAATATGTTGATATGTGGCGGAATGGAGAATGATAAATCCATTCTCCTTGATCTAATGCTTTGAATCATGAGCTTTGTACATGATAGTTAAATTAATATTTCTACAGCTTCTTCACAAGGAATACCCACAAAAATTAATGCAACAAAGGAAGCTTTTGAGATAATTTTCATAACATGCAATGTGTTTCCTCTTTTCTAAGAGTAATTTTAGTTTTACTTATAAGGATATGTTAACTTGGACTCTTATAGAATGGAAACCAATATGCATATGGCTTAATCACAGACTTCCTATAAAAATAATAGAGGGTTTGTACTTTTCTTCACAATATTTTACACTTATCAAAGTTACATAATAGAAGCTTATGTGGAATAATTCTATAAGCATTTGTACACTCATTGAATATTGTTTATAACATATGTATAAATTTTCAAACAAGATATAAAATCACAAAGCTATTATCATGATCTCTATCACATAAAACTATTTATACAAATATAATTATGAAAAAGGTTTTAATTTACAATCTTATTGTTGCTTCCACTAATCTTCCCTATTTTCCTCTTTAAGAGTCTTCTCAAGACTCTATATTGTAGTATCTTTCATCACTTGTTTTCAAAAGTATTTTCTTAATTGTTGGGAATGGGTCCATCATATTCATGTAATGTATCTACCCTATGGGCCAACATGACAATCTATTGTATGGAGTAGTTGGCTAAAGTCATAGATAGTTTAGATTATGTAGAGAGTAACTCTAAATTTCTCTATATACTTATTTCATAGTTTTCATGAGGTCACTTGAATAGGGAAACTAGGTGCAGTGTACATTTATACTATAGTTAATGGATTTCATCTATGAGATCAATTCACTGGAAAGAGAGCCTAATTTATGAGTGTTGGAAAGAGACTACAATTATGTTTTGGTGTTGTCATTGATGGCAACCCTAGTCAGTAATAGGATCCGCATGACACCATTTTCTTATACCGACGGTCAGATTGTGGACAGTCAGGTAGAACAGAGCATCTGGCAGTTTGGTGTTCAACGATTCACATACAGATTTCCAATTGTTATTTTGAGTTGTGGATCTCACGAAAGGTTCATTAGTATATTTATTGTGTTATCTAAAAATCTTAATACCTAGTACCAAGTCATGTGCAAGTTTGGAGATCCAGTTGATACTTCTTTGTTTATCAGTATTTTGGGGCTGACTCAGTTGATATAATGTGTTGCAAATATTCAAGGAATGATTATTTGAATATTTTTGACTTTTCTCATCTTGATTTTGGTCTGAGCTAAGTTGTGGTTGACCATTGTGGATGCGCATTGGATAATTCTTAAGATTTGAGCCGACGGTTGCTAATATTTTTAAATCTTATTGAAGTCAACTTGTTGTGATTAAATTGCTACTTGTGGATATATATGTATGATCTTTTATATCATTTTATGATGTATGCGTGGTGTGTCGATATTTATTGCGAATATCAAAAGGGTGTTAGAGCGATTTTATGCACGGTTTTACTTGCGTATAAAGATTGTGTGAAGCGAGTCAGAGCAGAGCAGATCAGAAGTTCAGTATCAATCAGAAGGATAGAAGATTGACATCTAAGCCTAATTGGAATTGTAATCAAGCATTTGTAGATGTTATTCTTTTAGTTCATTTTCTTGGATCTAATCCAAATCTCTGTAAGGCAGAGTGCCTTCTTATTTTGAGTAGTGAACTCTAGGCAATGAGCCTGAATGCAAGTGCATTCCCATATTGTAAACTTCTTTTTAGTATACTTAGATTATATTGTGGATTGGCCATCCACCGTGGTTTTTCCCCTAACAAGGTTTCCACATAAAATCCTTGTGTTATGGTGTTGTGGTTATTTGCTTTTTGTTTTTTCATATATCTTTTGGTTGAATTCTTTAAGTGGGTTAATGATCAGAATAATAAAGTTATTTTTTTGCAGAACACTGATTCACCCCCCCTCTCAGTGTTGCTAGTTTCCAACAATTGGTATCAGAGCTAGTTCCTTGAAAGAAGTCTAACAGCTAGAGGAGATCTTGGAAAGTGTTTTCAATGGATACAAGTAGTCTTCAACAACAACTTATGGTGGCCCTAGATGATCTTGACCAGTCAAAATCTGAGAACTAGGAACTGCAGGAAAATATTGAGAATGCAAAAAAATTCATCCAGTCATTGAAAGAGAAAATCAATGAATCAAGGGAGAAAAGAAAGGAATTATGTGATCAACTCAAGCAGAAGAACAAAAGCATGGAAGATGAACAACTCGGTCATGCCTTAAAGGAGAAAACATAAGAGTGTGAAAAATTTTCCACAGAAAATGCTTCCCTGAAGCATGAGATGGAATCCATCATGATGAAAATGACTAAGGAGGTTGAAGATAGAAAGAAGAATGAAGAAAAGCTTACTCAATCATTGAAAGAAAAATTTGAACAATGCAGTCGATTGGACAATGAATTGGAACAATCTAAGAACAATGAGGGAGTGCTTGAAAAACAACTTGATGATCTCAGAAATGAGCTTACTACAACAAATGGGTACAAGGAGAAATTCAAAGCAAGCTCAGCCAAACTTGATGAACTAATTAAAATTCAGAGGACTGATGGTGACAGGTGAGGTCTTGGATATGAAGAAGGAGAAAGTTTTGGATCTAAACAAAAGAAATCTGGACAAGGGAGATTCAGGCAAGGAAATCAGATGAATGGAGCTAGAAGGAATCTAGTAAGACAACCAAATGCTCAAAGATTCAATGGCTACTATTTTGTTTGCAACAAATTCAGTCATATGGCTTCTCAGTGTAGGAGCAGGATGAACACAAGTGGACCATCATTCTTAGGTCAATGCTTTAATTGCTATAAGTATGGTCATAAGTCAAGTGAATGCAAAGTTGTGATGAATAACTTTCATAGAGATATCAGATGCTATGCATGCAATAGACTTGGGCATATTGCTAACCAATGTAGATCAAGGAAAAAATAGTGGAACTGTTGGTCTTAACATAGAAATGTTGTGTTACAACTGCAACAAATTTGGCCATATTGCTAGATTATGTTGGAACAAAAGAGATTTGGTAAGACAGAATACACAGTAGGATGTCAAAGGAAAAGGGAAATTTACTACAGATGTGATCAGGAGGAAAATGCAGAAGAAATGGGTGAAAAAGAATCCCTCTGTTGAAGGAAATACACCAGCACTAAAATCTACTTCTGGTAATTCCTCTAAGAATTAGTTTTAGGCCTTTGTCCTAGGGGGAGCTGTCAGAAAAGTCCTTTAACCCCCTGCAGGAAATTGGTACTAGAATGTGGACCAATCCAGTAGGTGGATCAATCCTTTTTAGATGTTGCTCAACCGATTTGAGAAGGTATTATGTAGTATAGAAAATTTGCAGAAGAATTATTTGTCTCGGTGCATGAAAACAGAGTAACCAAATGAATTAGGGTAAAGAAATTTATTGCGAAAAAAGGGTTAGTTGTGGGAATGATAAAAAGCCACTTTTATCCTTCATTTGTCACTTTGCATTTTGGAGGAAAGCAACTTGAAAGAGCCCTGGAGTGAACCTTGCTGAATTGTGGAGAGATTCAAAGTGTGGAGAAGAATTTGTGATCAAAATTTGATCCGACGAAAAGGTATTTATCGAAAATCCTATGAATTTGTGAATTTACAATCATGTCCACTCCTTTGGTAGTCGAAGTCAAGGACAAACCTCATCCTAAATTCAAATGGCATCCCTATAAGTCTGTTGAGACTGAGCCCTTAGGAACATTTTCATTTGTATTGTATGGAGTATTGCATACAGAAGATAGTAGGGATTATATACATGCCAATATTGAAGAATTAGGAAGCTCTCAATTAATGAATTTGTATTCCCATCATATAATTGGAGAGGATTTTATTGTAAAGACAAAATTTCAAACCCTAGAAGAGAAGAAGTTTGTGTAATTTGCGAGATTTCCCATATTTGAGGAAAATGAATGGGTTAGATACATTTTGAGCCGTGTTCATGATGAGTTCATGTGGCTGAATATACCCTTCAAGATCACAAAAGAGGCTATATGTGCAGTCATAGGTCTGAATTCCATTGGTAGACTTCCAGTCTTGAAATTCGTGAAGAATGAAAAGGTTACAGAGGCAACAGGTGCAAAATGGGATAGAAGGGAAATGACAATAGAAGATATTGCTGAAGTGGATGTAAAATTTGCATCAATGGCCATTGGCTACAAGATATACCATTCTATTTGGGATAATTTTGTATCTGGTACAGTCATCTATGCAACTTATGCAATGGTAAAGAAAAATGCAAAATATGACTTGTGCGAGCTGCTCAGAAGTCAGTTGATGGAGAATCTGAGCAAAATCAAGAAATACAAGAAGAATACTTTTGAATATGTTAATATGCTATTGTGTCTATTTTTCTATTTCATGGACGAGGTTCCAGGTGTTGGAAAAGTACATTGGCAAAATGATGTGCCTATAGATGTTCAGATAAGGAACATGTTGTTTGGAATTGGTGATCGTCAGGTGAGGAATACTACCCTCTGGGGGTACTTCAAAAAAATCCAAAATATGATGCATGCCAGGGAAAGAATTCCCACTTCAATTGTGGAATAGTACAAAGATACTATCTACTTCATGGTGGATATTGATCAATGTCATATGGAAGTTGTTGATCCCAGAACAATATGGATCATGCCTATGGGATACAAAGTAGAGGAGAACATCTTGAAGATGTATGAAAAACACTTGTTGAGTTCACCTATGGATCAAGGAGAAGAGAGGTTTGGAAATTATGCAGAGAAAAGTATGTAGGTTCATGAGGAATTGAGAAAACCGGTGATAGTCAAGAAAGTAAGAAAAGAGATAGAAGTTTTTGCAGAAAGGATGGGCTTACCTGTAGAAGCTTTGAGAGAAGCAAGAAAGATGAGAGATGAGGTAGAAGTAGTAGAAGTGAAAGCAAAAATAGAGTATGCTAGTCTTAGTGCATCCTCTCCCCGCACTAGATCTACAAGGAGTTCCCCTGCAACCAAGCTAGCTCAAGACAAGCCTTCCGGTAAAAGGAAGAAGAATAAAAGTAAAAGAACATATGAGCCTATTTCAGAAGATGAGGAAACAAAATTAGAAGAAGTTTTGAGAGAATTAAAAGCTACCGGAACTCAAGCTGTCGAGTTAAACAAGAGCAAATCTTTTAGCAAAGAAGAAAGAGCAAAGAAGGAAAAAGTTGATAAACCCGACATGTTAGTTGAGGAAGTTGAGAATGCAATTGTCAAGGACGGTAATCTCAATCCCCTCTATGAATTGTATGAAACTTTTGATGAATCAGGTCAAAGATTTCTTGAAGAAGCCACAATAAAACATATGAACATTTTCAATAAAGCTCTTGTTGAGATTATGTCTAGCTTACCCAAGAATCTGTATGATATTTTGGAGTCGAGAAGATTAAGTGCTAGAACAGAGGAAGAGAATCTGAGGAAGAGAGTTATTGCAAATTTATGTCCAAAAATGTCAATTGAAGAGATGGATTCACTCCTTGAAAAGGCTAAAAAGGAATTTAAGAGCAAGACAAGGGTGAATAAACTCATGATTGGTGAAACTAATGTTGTTGTTGGTGAAACCAAGGAGATTCTGGAAGAGTTTCTATCAAAGAATAAGATTAATGTTGAGGAAATATTTACTGAAAATGTTCCAGAAGTAAATGCAGATGCTGAGGATTTTCAAATTCCTCCTAATGCGGAAAATACAGAGACACCTATGGAAATTGAAGTTCCTAAGGTGGTATTAGCTAAGGAGAAGGAGGTGCAAAATGAAGAGGTTGAAGTGCCTAAAAGAAATATGGAAACAGTCTCTGAAGAACCCAAGGCTGAAGAAGAAAAAGCTCAAGTTAAGGAGATCGGAGTGGAGGCAAGAGACACTACCAAGGTAGTGAAGAGATCTCTGATGGAGCACTAGGAAGGTCTTAATCCTGAATTGGATGAAAGCTCAATCAATCTATCCACTTTGTCCCCAATTCAGATGATGGTCACATCAATTGTTCAAGCTAAGGCCAGTGAGAAGATTTTGAAGTCTCACATAGAGGATAGGGAATTGCTAAGTCTTGCATCTGGAGTTCTATAGAAATTAATGCCTACTCATGTCATGGATTTGTCTGGTTCCTCTTCCAGTGAGCTAAAGAATCTCATAAATGTTGTAAGTACTCAATTCGAGTCTCTTGAGAAATTTGTTGAGGATAAAGTGCAAAAAGAGTTTAATGGTAAAAGACTTAGTTGTTGAAGGAAGTGATTGCAAAGGATAAGAATCTGTTAGCCACCTACATGAAGAGCATTCAAGGTTCCATATCTGAAGCTAGAAAGGCCTATAAGGCATGTTTGTTTTTGTCTAAGTTTACTGAAGATAATGAGAAAAAGGTGAAGGATCTTGAAAATCAGTTGGCTATCATTTTTGATACTTTTGATCCTTTAACTGGTGTTGTTGTTCAACAAGAAGGTCAAGTAACATCTGTACGTGACAAAGTAAGATGCTTGAAGAGTGAAAATGACAGGATTTTTGGGAGACTAAGTGAACTTAGAGGATTAATTAGTTTGAAGATTGAGATAATGGTGAGTGCTTTGAAGGAAGCGAAAGTTGTTGTGGCAGTTAGTGACCCAGAGAATCTTGATTCTGCAGAAGCTCAATCTTACTTAATGTGTGGTCACATAATAGTTTTGGAGAGTCTCAAAAAAATTTGTGATGAAAATTTAAGAGTGTTGAAGCAAGATTTTGCAGATATTTTCACACTTTTGTAAGTTACAAGTTCATGCTTGTACAGTTTTGGAATTTTGTTTTGTTTCCCCAAATTTTTCCATTGATGTCAAAGGGCGAGAAGTGTAAAGTGAAAGATGTATGGAAAAATGTATAGTCATAAGGGGAGTTGTTTTTCTAAGCCGACTGAATTTTATTTTTGAAGTTTTGAAGTGGCAGTGTAATTCATGTTGGTTTTTATCCAACACTTAGTCATTTTTCACTAAGTGTTGCCATCAATGCCAAAGGGGGAGATTGTTGGCAAGAGACACTACAAAATTTATGTTTTGGTGTTGTCATTGATGGCAACCCTAGTTGGTAATAGAATCCACATGACCCCATTTTCTTATACCGACAGTCAAATTATGGACAGTCAGGTAGAACAGAGCATCTGACAATTTGGTGTTCAACGATTCACGTACAGATTTCCAGTTGTTATTTTGAGTTGTGGATCTCACAAAAGGTTCATTAGTATATTTCTTTTGTTATCCGAAAATATTAGTACCTAGTACCAAGTCATGTGCAAGTTTGGAGGTCCGGTTAATACTTCTCTATTTATCAGTATTTTGGGGCCAACTCAATTGATATAATGTGTTGTGGATATTCAAGGAATGATTATTCAAATAATTTTTTGTTTTCTCATCTTGATTTTGATCTAAACTAAGTTGTGGCCGACTGTTGTGGATGCGCATTGGATAATTCTTAAGATCTAAGCCGACAGTTGCTAATATTTTTAAGTCTTATTGAAGTCGACCTGTTGCGATTAAATTGCTAGTCGCAAATATATATGTATGATCTTTTATATCATTTTATGATGTATGTGTGGTGTGTCGATGTTTATTGCAAATATCAGAAGGGTGTTAGAGTGATTTTATGCACAGTTTCACTTGTGCATAAAGATTGTGTGGAGTGAGTCAGAGCAGAGCAGAGCAGAAGTTCAGTATCAGTCAGAAGGACTGAAGATCGACATCTGAGCCTAATTGGAACTATAATAAAGCATTTTTAGATGTTATTATTTGAGTTCATTTTATTGGATCTAATCCAAATCTTTGTAAGGCAATGTGCCTTCCTATTTTGAGTAGTGAGCTCTAGGTAGTGAGCTTGAATGCAAGTGCATTCCCATATTGTAAACTTCTTTTTGAGTATACTCAAATTATATTGTGGATTGGCCATCCATAGTGGTTTTTCCCCTAACAGGGCTTCCACGTAAAATCCTTGTGTTATGGTGTTGTGGTTATTTGCTTTTTGTTTTTGCATATATCTTTTGGTTGAATGCTTTAAGTGGGTTAATGATCAGAATAATAAAGTTAATTTTTGTAGAACACTTATTCACCCCCCTCTCAGTGTTGCTAGTTTCCAACAATGAGTAGAACCTTATGAAAAAATCTATGAAAGTCCCATTTGGTCCAAGTCTGACATTTGTAATAATCAAACAAGACTCAAAAAAGATTATTTTCTCTACAATTGATTGAATATTTATTATAAACCTAGGATATTGTATACAATAAATTACCTTTTTCAAGATATTATGTGTACAATGGTCAAAAGTTGTTTAGAAGAATAACCTAGTACTCCACTAAAACTAATTTAAACCAATGATTACTTATCAGATAGTGGCATTGATCATGGCTTGGAAATGAAGTTGCAATCAAAGATAAACATCCATTAGCTTTAAGTGTAACCCAAGAAGATGACAAAGAGAAAGAGATATTAGTGAGGATGTTAGCTTATGAGGATCGCACCAAAGTTGATTTAGAAAATGAAAGCTACCTAATATACAACAAACATTGTTCTAAAATCACTAAATCTAGTCCTACTTACCAATAATGCAAGAAAACCATCCTAACAATAAAAATACCATAGAAAATGATAGAAATAAACCTAAAGAAAAATGAAATATTTGTTATATTTTTAAAATAATATTATTATAATCAAAGTTAAGTGATCCATTCCCCTATTTTTCCTAAGTTGATAATTTTTTAAGTTTGATAAACAAATAAACCAAATTATAACTAAAGTCAACAATTGAAACATATCCCTAGGGACTAAATCCCACTCTTGACATCCCCATGGACTTTCCTATTCTCATCACTAACACCTCTTCTACAGAGGATCTCTCTAAAGTTCTTGATACTATTAAAGAGTCAATTCCTTCCTGATGCAAAGAGTACTCCCCTCTTCCCATAGAAAACACAAAACTCACTCTTCAAATCCAAAACTTTGCACAAAATCCATCGATTACAAATTTCACGATTACCATTTAATTTGACACTTCCAATTTAAATTGTCTCTTCCCGTTCAATCTTCAATTTCAAATTTTTAAATTAAAATCAAAATATAATACACCTTTCCACACACACAATAACATATAACCATGTCATCTATTCATTAATGCAAATGATTTACAACATCTTACAAAACCAATTTGAATCTTCATACTCCATGATCCCTGTTAAAATCTATGAATAATGCTATCTTATTGTGGCTTACTAATTGGAAAATATCTTTAGAGACTGTCGTGACCGTCTCCCCTTTCTCAGCTATTTCTAAAAGTCCAATCTCAATTCAGGTTTCTCTACCTGTGAGCCACTTGCAAGTTCTACATACTCAACTCTTTTCAATTGTCTCTCTCACAACTCCCTTTGGTTTTCATTCATTTTTTTTAAAGAAAAATCTTTCCTCGAATGGTGCAACCCTTCACCTTCTTTTCCCATAGACAACCACCCCCTCTTTTTTTAACGCCATTCCCCAGGTGCTTGATTGTTTCCTTCATGTTTCCAGGCTTGTACACGCCCTCTCTATGGCGTTGCCTTCCCAATCTCTTTCCTCTTTAATTGGTGTCGCCCTCCTTCATTCTATCTACATTTTTAATGTGCATCTTTTTTTGAAATTTCCCTTTCTCTTATTGGCTTCCTTTCTTTTCAAATTTTTCTATCTTACCACTTTTATCTTCTGCATTTTAAATAAAATTTAAAACATATTCTAATCTATCTAGGTGTGTTTTCCCTTCCATTCTCCATAGTTGCACATTAAACTTTCTTTGATTCCTTCACTTGGTCTTCCATTGCTAGACCAAACTCTCCAAACCTATCAGCCTCTCTCCAAGACCCAAGACCCATAGTCTTCCTTCGATTCATTCTTTTTTTTCCCATTTCAAACTTGTAGATTCTCTATTCCTCATGCTTAGCTAGTTAAACAGAGGCCACCACATAAAGATGTTTCTAAGCATCGATGTGAATCTAGGTTTAATCATAAGAAATTTTTTCTTTTTCTTTTTTTTTCACGAACTTAGTGCTAGCAAATTGAAATTTTGAATTGCAAAACAAAATATATGATATTTTTTCAATCATCTAATTTATCTCACAAATCAATCATCAAAATCAGGTTTGAGTTGTATTTCGGGATAGACCACACTTCAAAATGCAACAAGAAACTAAGACCAAACCAAAATTTTGGAAAACAAACTAACAATGTTTTTGGTTGGTGTTGATTGTAAGGAAATTAGAGTAGCGAAAACAATTTCCTACGCCAATATTGAGAAGAGATATTATGAAAACTTTAAAATTGATCTAATAGTTACAAAAAATCTAGAAACGCATTCAACAGAAAATAAACAGTGAACACAAGATATACGTGGGGAAAACCCTTTCAGATGAAAATCCCCATACTCCAAATCCTACTCGATGTATTTAAAATCCAACAACAAGATTACATACACTTGCAGAGCAAGTATTTTACAAGAGTATTGTTGGACTCAAGCAACACTAAGAGGGGGGGGTGAATCAATGTTGGGCAATTTGCAGCTTTTATTATTATTTTCTCTCAAGTGCTTAAAACATTCAATCAAAAGAAAGATGCATGAACATAGAACAATAAGCCACAAAACCATAACACAAGGATTTTTT
Source organism: Sequoia sempervirens (assembly GCA_007258455.2). NCBI lineage: Eukaryota > Viridiplantae > Streptophyta > Pinopsida > Cupressales > Cupressaceae > Sequoia > Sequoia sempervirens. The sequence goes on along the minus strand of VDFB02047230.1, from coordinate 74,390,394 downwards.
ACATGGAAACCTAATTAAGGGAAAAACCACGGTGGAGGTTAATCCACAATTTGAGTACTCAAAATATAAGTGTTTTACAAAATGGGATTACACTTGCATTCAGGCACACTGCCTAGAGCTCACTACTCAAAACTAGGAAGGCTCACTGCCTTACAAAATATTTGGATTACAACAAAAGGTTGAACTAAGAAATTAGCATCTACAAATTCCCTATTATAGTTTCGGTTAGGCTCATAGATTAGATTCTGGACCTTTTGTCTGATTCTATACTTCACTTTGCTCTGCCTTAATTTGCTTTACAAAATCCTCTTCTATACAAATGAAAATCGCTCAATTGCTCTCCTGATATTCGCACACACATCAACACATATCAAACTCACACATATGCACAACAAAATGAATTAACCAATCTCATATGTATCCGCTACCAAGAATTCAATCGCTATATGTCGACTCCAATGAAATAGAAAATATATTCCATCTGTCAGCTCAAATCATGAACAACATTTAATGTGCATCCACCAAAGTTGGCCATACCATAGTTAGGACCTAAACCAAAATCTCCAACACAAGAATACTTTAAACAATTCTATCTTAAACATCTGCAACACTCAACATTCACTTAGTCGACCTTCATATACTAATAAACAGAAAATCGAACAACTGGATCTCCTAACTTGTACACCACTTGATGCAACAACATGAAACTCGAGAATAACACATTTTAGATACCCAACGACCTTCCCTGAGATCCACAACCAAAACTAATAAACTGATAATGCAAACTATTTGACATATTCAACTTCAACTAGATACCATGTTCTTCAATATGCCTTTCGGTATAGTCAGATACTACAGTGCAGATCAGATCAATGACTTCAGTTTCCATCAATGACAACACTAGAAGCCATATGCCAACAAGTATTACCAGTAAACAACTCTAGAAGAAAACTGGCAGCAATTTGACAGCATAATAGTTCCTGCAAACTCAACACACAAACTACTCCTCAAGCCTTCAATTTATAGACCTCTGACTATACAAGAAACCACCAACGGTTTACAAAACCATGTGCAAACCCTCTCATGAGGTGTATTTCCAAAAAATGCAAGATTTCAATCTAAAATTAGGCTCTCACATCCACAATATTCTCCCTAATTTTTTACCCTCAAAGATATCATAAAATCTATCATAATATCTCTAAAATTAACCCTTCCATGATATGTTATCACATGGGCATATTTTGACAACTAATATTTATATTTTCAAAGCACCAACAATGTGAAACAACTGTAGGAAAATCTTAAATGAAAATAAATCAAATCTACGAAAATTGCAAGGTTGAGACACCTCATTTCCAACATTCTCCCACTTGTGGAATACCTTGCAAGAGCCCATAGAGACATATCATCATGGATCAATTGCTAGGGTCTAAAAGGCCCATAGACTTGGAACACCACCTAAATTTCACTGTGCTCATGGGCTTAGTTAATGCATTTGCAACATTCACCACTGTCTCTACCTTTTCTAGCTTCACCCTTCCATCCTCGACCATATCTCTCATGAAGTGATATTGAACATCAATGTGTTTGGTCCTAGCATGAAAAGTCGGGTTCCTCGCAAGACAGATTATACTCTAATTGTCATAATAAAGTGTAACTACACCATGTTTCAATCCAATATCTAAACACAAGCACTTCAGCCAAATGAATTCTTTATAGAAATGAGTAGCTACCATATACTCTGCCTTAGTAGTGGACAAAGTGAGCACAACTTGACACTTGCTCATCCAATTAATTGCACCACCATTAAGAGTAAACACAAATGCACTAGTGGACCTTCTGCTATCGACATCACCAACCCAATATAAATCCACAAAACCTTGAATACTCAGGGAATGTTGATCTCCTGTACCATGAAAACATATAGAGTACTCTGATGTACCCTGCAAATATCTGAAGACCCTCTTAACTGCATCCCAATGCACTCTTCTAGGATTAGACATAAAATGAGAAAGAACTCCCGCTACTTGGGAAATGTCTGGTCTTGTACATACCATAGCATACATTAAGCTTCCAACTACACTCTAGTAAGGCACTCTACTCATGTCTTCCATCTCTGATGGGGATGTAGGACATTGTGAAATAGAGAGCTTCATTCCCAAAATAGGAACACAAAGTGGTTAACAATCTTGCATGTTGAACCTTTGCAAAACATAACAAACATACTTACTCTAGCCAAGCCATAACTTTTTGTTCTCATGATCTCTTTTGATCTCCATCCCAAGTATGTGTTTTGCTGCACCAAGATTTTTCATTTCAAATTTCTCAAAGAGCTAAAATTTCAATTTTGCAATCAGACCTTTTCCTTTCCCAATAAATAACATGTCATCAACATATAAAGCAATTACTAGAAAATAATCACCATCAAATTTAAAATATACACAATGATCAGATTTAGACCGCACAAATCCCAAAGTCAACACATATGTAAAAAACTTCTGGTACCACATCCTAGGACTTTGTTTAAGGCCATACAAATATTTCTTTAACTTACAAACCAACTTGCTTTTACCTTTTACCATGTAGTGCTCTGGCTATGTCATATAAATTTCTTCCTCCAAATCACCATGAAGGAACGCAGTTTTCACATCCATTTGTTCCACCTCCAGATCATAAGCTGCTGCAATAGATAATAAAAAATGAATGGATGCCATTTTAGCAACAGGAGAAAAAGATCTCACTGTAATCAATACCCTCAACCTAAGAGTATCCCTTCACAACCAACTATGCCTTATAATTTTCAACATTTCCATTTGAACCAATCTTTTCCTTAAACACCCATTTACATCCAATAGGTTTTCGACCTTCAGGAAATGGTACAAGTTCCCATGTATCATTCCTTTTAAAAGCTGCCATCTCTTTATCCATGGATATTTCCAAGACTCTACATCATTCATACCCAAAGCCTCTTGCACAGATCTCGGTTCATCAACGCTAGTACTCAAAGAAAATATACACTTCCAATCATCAGGTGAATACCCATACCTTTGAGGTGATTTCCTTTGCCTTGTATACCTTCAAACAAGTTGAGGTGGAGGTTCTTCCAATTCTTCCTCCTCTTCTTCCTCTTCTGAAGATTCAGAGCTTGATGAACTCTCCTCAACTTCTTGTCTATTTTGGAGTCTTGATTCAAATTCCTCAAGTGTAGAAGGAAGTTGAACCACATCCTTTTTCTGTTCAATTTCTTTATGCTATTCTGGATGAAAATTAACAAGAGAAGATTTGGTCTCTCTAAAAATAACACTTCTGGAATAAATTACCTTTTTTGCAACAAGGTCCCAAAGCTTGTATCCTTTCACACCATAGTTGTAACCAATGAAGATATATTTGATAGCCTTAGAATCCAATTTTGTTCTCTTCTCCTTAGGCACATGTGTATATGCCTCACAACCAAAAACTCTCAAATGTCTAAGTGAAGGCTTTTTCCCGGACCACGCCTCCATTGGCATTTTATCAACAAGTGCTGATGTAGGAGATCTATTTATCAAATAACAAGTAGTGGCAACAATTTCAGCCCAAAAATTTTGTTCTAGACCAGCTGCACTCAACATTCTCCTAGCCTTCTCCATCAATGTTTTGTTCATTCTTTCTGCAACTCCATTTTGTTGCGGAGAATATGGAGTATAGAATCTATCAAAATCTGCAGAATAGTACTCACTGCCATTGTCAGTCCTCAAACATTTAATTTTCTTTCTAGTCTAAGTTTCTACCATAGCCTTGAAATCCTTAAAATGATTGAAAATTTTAGATTTACTCTTTAAAAAATATACCCATGTTCTCCTACTAAAATCATCAATGAAAATAATATAATAAATTGATTTTCCAATAGAAGCAACATCAACATGACCAAATACATCAGAATGAATCAGACCCAAGATACATGAAGACTTATGAGAAGACGAGTAAAACTGAACGTGGTTCTATTTGCCATAAATATAATGTTCACAAAAATCAAACTCTAGATTGCAATCATTCAACCCCTCAATGAGGTTGAGGTTCTTATTTTTCAGGGATTTTAAACCCTTCTCTCAAATGTGGCCAAGCCTTTGGTGCCATAACATGGTCTTCTCTATAGGAAACTTTGATTCGGTAGACAAAGCACCCTTGGGTACCCATAAGACACAACCATCTGTAGAAGAGGAAACCATCTCTTTTTTCAACGAAGTAGTTTTCAGCTTAATCTTATCAGAAGTGTTATTGCATTGAACTATGCATGCATCGAGCCATTAAAAAGTACCCAATCTACTTCCTCTCGCTATCACCATAGCACCTCTCACCATTTTCACACCTACTTCAGAAAACTATACATGCACACCTGCATCTATTAGCTTGCTAACAGATAATAAATTTCTTGCTAGTCCTGGGATATGCAAGACACCATCAAATAGTCTAACTCTATCATTAGAAAATTTCACATGAATACTATCATGGCCAACAATATCAATGAAAGAGTCATCACCCAAATACACCTTACCACCATCATAGTTTTCATACTTACTAAACTAGTTTCTGTTAGGAGTCATGTGGAAAGATGCACCTGAGTCTATCAATCATATGTTATCACCTACACGAGTGGCCAAGGCTGTAATAAAGGCATCTCCATCTTCCTTTTTAGACTCATAATTAGAATCTTGCTTCTTCTTTTTCTTCTCTTCTTTACAGTCCTTTCAGAAGTGTCTGGATTTACCACAATTCTAGCATATTGCCTTGGAATTACTAGGGGATTTTGATCTCCCCTTGTTTTTGGACTTAGAACGGCCACACTGCTTCTCATCTTTGCCTCATTCTTCTTGTCTTCCTTGAACACTCAAAGCCTTTTTGGAATTCAATGAGACTGTCCTTCTCATCTCTTCGGAGAGTAGAGAACCAACAACGTCCTCCATCTTCAATATGATAGAAGTGCTCCCAATGGCCATGACTAGGCTGTCCCATGAGTCTGGCAATGAACACAACAAAGTTTGGCACCTTTCTTCTTCATCCATCTAAACCCCAACTGAGGTCAACTAATTCACCAGCTTATTGAATGTTTCCAGATGCTCAGAAATTCATCCACCTTCCATTCTCAAGGAATACAACTTCTTCCTCAAGAAAATCTTATTTACTAGAGATTTGGCTTGGTATATCTCACCCAACTTCTTCCAAAGATTCTTTGAAGTGGGTTCTTTGTGGATATTTATCAACATTGAATTTTCAAGACATAGTCTAATGAGACCTTTAGCTTTTCTATCCATTACATCATATTTTGCAGCCAAAGCTGGATCTGCAGGCCTTTGGACATTTTCATCCACTGCATCCCATAGATCACGATCAATCAACAAATCTTCCATCTTTTGCTCCCGCATTTCAAAGTTCATACCAAAAAATGTCTTTGCCTCAATCCTCCCATATGTGCTCCCCATTCAGAAAAGATATATGCAACAAGATCACAAAATACCCTCTACACAAGCTCCCACTCAAACCTTGATTAGCACAAAAAACCCAACCCACAACTAAAACCAAAGTTGACCAAACTTTGATACCACTTCTAAGGAAATTAGAGTAGCTAAAACAATTTCCTACAACAATCTTGAGAAGAGATATTATGTAAAATTTAAAATTGATCTAACAGTTACAAAAAATCTAGAAACAAATTCAATAAAAAATAAACAGTCAACACAAGATATACATGGGGAAAACCTTTTTGGGTGAAAAACCCCACAATCCAAAACCTGCTAAATGTATTTCAAATCCAACAAGAAGATTAAATACAATTGGAGAGCAAGTCTTTTGCAAGAGTATCACCAGTAAACAACTCTGGAAGAATTTTGGCAGCAATTCGACAACATAACAATTCTTGCAAACTTGACACACAAACTACTCCTCAATCCATCAATTTATAGACCTCTGACTATACAAGAAACCACTAACGGTTTACAAAACCATGTGCAAAACCTCTCATGAGGTGTATTGCCCAAAAATGCAAGATTTCGGTCTAAAATTAGGCTCTCACATACACAATATTCTCCTTGATTTTTAACCCTCAAAGATGTCATAAATTTTGTCATAATATCTCTAAAATTAACCCTTCCATGATATGTTATCACATGGGCATCTTTTGACAACTAATATTTCTCTTTTCAAAGCACTAAAAATTTGTAACAGATGTAGGAAAATCTTAAATGAAAATAAATCAAATCTACGAAAAATAGCAAGGTTGAGACACCTCATTTCCAACATTGATCACCTGTCCGCACAGGTACTATTGCACCTCTTCCCAACACACCAAATGGTTTTATGCAGAAATTAATAAATCAACATTAGTTTGGAAGCACCCCAAAAATAAATGGGGGCTCAAACTTAACCTTCAAGGGAATATAATAGGAATAATCTACGAAATTGAGAGGCTACCACTAATATGGATAGGATTGGAGAAAACCTATCCAATGTTATTATGATTGTGTTGATCATGTTGGAAAAAAAAACCAAGATGTAAATGATAGGGCCACATTTATAAAAAATGAATTAATGACCTAAAAAGGAATATTTTGAGTGCATTATGTAAATCAACAAATTCATGATTCAAAATAATACAACCAATATCAAAATTCTCACTCCTAAGCTTAAGAAACTCAATGAGTGTCATTGTTTTCAAGAGATTGACAAAGCTACCTTGGAAGAAAAATGTGGACATGCTAGGCCTATCACCAAAAGCAAAACCACAGTTGATAAAAATAAATTCATGAGAAAAAAATGACTTGCTAGAGTTTGTTAAATTGCATGATAATTTCTACTAGCAAGAGTAGAAGACAACTAGAATATTTAAACATTTGTAATCAAAGCTTTGTTTAATCTTTCTAATGCATTTTGTTTTCTTTTGTTTTTTTCTCTATTGGACGTGTTTGTGTGTAAAGCTCACTATTGTGAATGTTTCATCATGTTTTGGCTAATCTTTTACTACTAATCAACATGTTAAATGTTTCAAGGCCCTTTCAAAACCTAGTTAACTTCCAGCTCTACAACTTCCCACGCATGGTTTTTGAATTTTTGGCCATGTCTGTAGGTTATGGGGAGGACTATGCCTCCCCTATGCCTAACCCCTCGCCCAATACGAAAAAGATTCATGACTCTCATGTGGCACATGGGGATGCAGGCCTTGTGTCATGTGATTCCAAAACACATTTTGGGTCTCTTGCTGGTGGGGAAAATGGCAGCCTTAAGGGTGTTGACTCTCCCATGGTTTGTTGGAAGAATGTCCTATATGGGACTAGAAATAATTCCCTTGAGACTATCCTTTTGGACATCATTCAGTTGGAGGAAGGAACAAAGCTTTTTTTACCTGACACGGTCATGGATGAGGTTTCCTCCTCACTACACCTTGCTTTGGTGGGGAGATTCTTGGCTTTCAGGCTGACTATTGATATGGTTTGTAGATGGAATAACACCCGGTGGAAGATGAAGGGTAGTGTGACTATCTCTACTATTCCTAGTGGTCTATTCCTCTTCAAATTCATGGCAAAGGAGGATCTGATCTATGTTCTCTCTAGAACATGAGCTTATGGTAAACACTTCTTGACTTTGGCCAAATGGAAACCGAGCTTTGACCCGTCTGTTGAACTCACTCGTATGGCTCCTATTTGGGTTTTTTTGTTGGGCCTCCCATTGGAATTCTGGGATGAACGAATATTTTGGTGGATCGATAACTCCTTTGGTAGCTTTTTGGCAGTGAATGTGGTCACTCTGGCTAAATTTAGGTTAGTTTTCACCTGATTTTGTGTTAATGTTTCCATTAACAAAGCTCTCCCCAACTTTATAACTCTCAAATCTAAATGGGGAAAATGGAACCAGGCCCTGGTCTATGAAAATGCCACCTTGTTCTGTCAAAAATGTGGCAAAAAAGGTCATGTCATTATGGATTGTAAGGTTCTAATGTTGAAGGAACCTTTATCTAAGGGGAAGATCCCTACTCATTCTTCTGATCAGGGGGAAAATAAGTTGGTCCCCAACACCAGTAATGCAGTGCAAAATACCAAATCCAATGAAATGGATGATTATTCGTTTACTGAAGGACTTTATGAGATGATGAAATCCCCTGATCTTGGGGTCAAGATCAAGGCTAAAAGTTTGAAAAGGGGGAAATCCCCAAGCTCCTTGGAGGAAGGGGAAATCTCCCCTCCCAGGGATTTGGGTCTAGTTTCTTGTCCTTTGACATCTGGGGTTGATAGTAAAACTGTCATGTTTCCATTGTCTTCAGCTTATATGGACTTTGGGAACAAGGATATGGTAGCTATTGATGCTAACCAACCTCATAGTGTGGTTGCGGAGGATTTTGTTGTTACTGCCCTGCAACAATTGGAGTTTGGGTCAATCACCCCTACAAATTCTAGTAAGTAGGATGACTCATCATGCTTCTTTTCTTCCTAGATAGTTTGAGTGGAGGACTTCACTGGGGAATTCACTAAATCTGTCGTTCTCACTCTAAACTCCAATCCCTTTTCCTTTGAATCTCAAATTGATGGGGATAACTTAGAGGACTAGCAATCACAAAAGGGGAAAACAAGAACCAAGAAAGTTGATGTGGGAACAGACAGTAGAGTTGGAAGACCTTGAGAGAGACTGTTAAAGCATAAAGTGATAGTTAGGGATATTACCAGCGGACGACAATCAACCGTTGACTCAACCCATCATAATAGAAAATGAAGTTCCTTTCATGGAACATGCGGGGACTGAATAGTCCCCAAAAAGAATTTTCCCTCAAGAAATACATTGTGGATCTTAAAGTTGATGTCCTTTTGCTGCATGAAGTTAAGATGACTTACCATACCTACTCCTCAATTGCTAATAAAATCTGGTCGGGCTCCTCCTTCTTCTACAGTGAGGCAGACGGTGCCTTTGGTGGCATTGCCAATTTATGGAATTCTACTATAATTGATGGGGAAGCCTTTGCATTTTCACATAGTTACCTTGCTATGACTCTCAAAGCTGACAATTACACTTGGCATCTATTTAACATCTATGCCTCGAATACTAGGGGAGGAAGAAAAAGTATGTGGGAGGAAGTCTTATCTCTAATATTGATTGACAAAAATGCTTTGTACATGATTGCTGGGGACTTTAACTCCCCTCTATTCCCTTCAGAAAAGCTTGCTGGCCCCATGAACTACAGTGACAGTATGAGTGATCTATCTGACTTCATCAACAAGTCTGGTTTGCTTGATTTGGAGCTGTAGGGTAACCCTTTCACTTGGTCTAACAATAGGAAAGGAAACTGCCTTATTTAGGTCTCCCTGGGTAGGGTGCTGGTCTCCATGGGTTGGGACTTGGGGTACAATGCTACCCTTAATGCCCTCCCTAGGACTGTTTCTGACCATAGCCCAATCCTTCTCCAATGGATAAATAAGCCTTTCTTTGGCCCTCACCCCTTCAAATTTGAAATTATGTGGATGGCACATCAGGATTTCAAAAATTGTATAGAAAATTGGTGGAGCTATCTGATTCAAGGGCCTGCTATGTAAAGAATCTCCCAAAAACTTGACCTCATCAGAAAGGAAGTTAAAGGGTGGTCTAAGTATACTTTTGGTGACATCTTTAAGAAAAAAAAGATGATTGGGGATAAGCTTGATAGTGTACAAAACCTAATGGCTAAAGGAAATCCTCTTCAACCTTTACACAAGGAGGAGGAAATGGAAAGATATCTTAAGCAAGGAAGAAATATATTGGAAGCAGAGGTCTAGGGTCCAATGGCTGAAGGAGGGTGACATGAATTTGATTTTTTTCACAGAACGACTTGTAGGCATAAGAAAAGGAACAACATCAAATGCTTGTAGAATGAAGACAACCAGGAGGTCATGGAGGCTGAAAAAATTGGTGAATTAGATTAATGCTACTTTAGATAGGTCTACTTGGACACTAGCAACTGCCCTTCTATTGTTCTAGAAAAACTCTTAAGTCACCTCCCTTCCACTATCAACATTGAGGACAATAAACAACTCTTCAAGATAGATGTGTCTACTATGGGTGCCTACAAAGCCCTTGTGCCTGATGGTTTTCCCCCGGCTTTCTTTCAGGAATACTGGGACATCGTCAGCTATGATATTACCATGGTAGGCAGAGAATTTTTTAGAACAAGTAAATTGCTAAAAAAGTTGAATAATACTTACATAGTTTTAGCCCCTAAAATCTAGGACACGAAGTGTATGGCCGACTTCAGGCCTATAAGTCTATGCAACACTGTTTACAATTTTTTTTCTAAATTTATGGTCAACTGAATTAAGCCACTTTTGGAGAAGATTATCAGAAGATTCCAAAATGGATTTGTTCTAGGAAGACAAATCCTTGATGCTGCTATTACGACTCATGAAGTTATCCACTCTATAGAGAAAATTAAGAACCAAGGTATGGCTTTCAAATTGGACATTTCTAAGGCTTATGATAGGGTTAGATGGAAATTTTTGTATTTGGTCCTTGCTAAGTTTTGTTTCAATGATAATATTATTGGTATTATCTGGGAATGTGTTGATTCAGTCCATTATTTTGTCTTGGTTAATGGGATCCCTTGGGGTTTCTTTAAAGTTGGAAAAGGAATTAGGCAAGGTGATCCTCTATCACCATATCTTTTCATCATGGTTGTTGAAGTCCTTAGTAGGAATTTCTATTTTTGCTTCACTCTAGGAAAAATTTAGGGAATTAGAGCTTCCTCTACCCTCCCCCCCTCAGTTCTGCAGCAATTTGTGGATGACACCTTCCTTTTTGGAAAATCTTCTATGGTTGAAGCTAGAGAATGGAAAGGCCTCCTTCATGACTATGCTAATGCCTCTGGACAATGTATTAATTATCAAAAAAGCAGCATCTATTTCCTTAACACAAAAGATGATCTTCAAACAAATATATTATTAATATTGGGTTGTCAAAGTGCTATGCTTCTGGGAACTTACCTTGGTTTACCCCTCATCCTGAAGGAGGTTACTCCTAGTTTTTGGAATAATATTTTGGAGAGAATGCAAAAGAAGCTTGTAGGTTGGAAGGGTAAGCTTCTTAGTAGTGTTGGTAAACTACAATTACTCTCGGCCTCTCTCTAGGGGATCCCGGTCTACTTCCTCTCCCTCTTCAAAATTTTGGGTTCTATGTCAGAAAAACTGGAAAGAATCCAAAGATCCTTCCTTTGGACTGGTGTTGAAGATAAAAAAAGATTAGCTCTTGTTAATTGGGACACTGTCTATCATCCTAAAATCCAAGGGGGTTTAGGGATTAGAAAGATAACTAATTTGATTAAGGCCCTCATTACCAAAATTGGATGGAATCTTGTGATGGGGAAAGTTGAATGGTGCAACATCATGAGGGCCAAGTATCTGAACCAAGGTTATTTTTCCAGGGCTCTGGATTTGAACGGCCTCCTCCCTGGGTCAAAAATTTGGAACAATATTCTCAATTGCAGATCACTTTTGAAGGAAGGTATTAAATGGAAAATTCGAAATGGGAGATCAATAATATTTTGGGAGGACAGTTGGATTAGGGGTAGACCCCTAGCTGATAGAAATTTCAATATTTTGAAGGAGAAAACTAAGGCCTTTTTTGGTACTCATATTGCGAATTATACTACTGCTAGAGTCAAATGGAAAATTCTGGAGAAATTTTTTTTAGACAAGCCTGACCTTCTCCCTAAGGTTATTGAGCTCCAAGAACTTTTAAATAAGGTGAGAGTTCCTCTCTTTCCTAAGGAGGACAGGGTTTTTTGGATGAAAAATTACTTAAGGGCCTTTTCGGTCAAGTCTGCTTACCATATGCTATTAAAATTTGAAGGTGAAGAGAATTTCTAGAAGAAGGTTTGAAACTCTTAGCTCATCCCCAAAATCAATTTCTTTTGGTGGGCTTCTATTCATGGAAAAATCCTAATGATAGATAACCTTGTTAAAAGGGGTTTTCAATTTCCTAGCAGGTGCACCCTATGTAAACAGGATGAGGAAACTATCTCCCATCTTTTCATCCATTGTCAATTTTATTCCCAAGTTTGGCACAACGTCCTTCAAAAGTTCAACTTCCAATGGGTGTTCCACAGGGATATTCAATATTTTTTTATCGATTGGAGGTGCCCCTCTAACCATCCTCTTATCAGAAAACTTTGGCAACTAATTCCACCCCATATTTGTTGGTGTCTATGGAAAGAAAGGAACAATAGGATATCCAAGGATAAGGAGAATAGTGTGGATAGTGTGTTGATAACCCGTAATAAACTCCTTTTGGACAATATTTATGTCTGTAAGTGGAAGATTCCTAGTTGCCCCCCAATGGTTTGGGACAAAACCATTGTTAGAATTTGGAATCTGACTAGGGACTTTCACAAGTTTGACAACTCCAAGATGATTTCCAGGAACAACACGAAATGGAAAACCCCTAAACCACCCTAGTGCAAGTTAAATTTTGATGGGGCAGCTAGAGCTAGGAAAGCAGCTGGGGGTGGTATCATCAGAGACCATAATGGTTGTATGGTTGTTTCCTACTCAGGGAATCTGAAAGATCACACAAGTAATCAGGCGGAAAGTATGGCACTTCTTTGGGGTCTCAAGTTTGCACTGTCAATTGGTGTCAAGTCCTTGGAAATTGAGGGTGACTCTCGGTTGATAGTGGAAGCCATGAAAGACACAATGTTTGTTGGATGGTTAATCTGAGGGATAATTGAGGACATCAGAGCTCTTCTTACTAGTTTAGAGGAGTTCACTCTTCAACATGTCTTCAGGGAAGGAAATGCGGTTGCTGACAGTTTGGCTGTGGTGGGTTTGGATCAGGAGGGTCTACAGTGTTGGAGGAAAGATTACTCTTTTCCCCCTTCTAAATTTTCTCTTCTGAGGAATGATTCAAGCGACGCCCATCATGGTTTCTAACAAGCTATATATTTTGTCCCTGGTGTGGATTTTACTAACTTTTGTTAGTGGTGATGGTGGGAGCCTATATTTGAAAAACTAGTCATTGAGTGGGAAGAGACTGCTGTGAAGGTTTTGCCATGTGGCATGTTCTTCCCTTGTTGGATCACTGCTAGGTCTTGTCATGATGAACTAAATGGCCAATGGGGTCATTATTTTTTTAACCCCCAAGATTTTAGAGATAATCTTATCAGCCCTGCAGATTTAGTTCAATTTTTTAGGTTGTCCAAATTTATTATCGCCCTCATTTTTTATCGTGCCTTGGACTTCTCGCATGAGGTATTTGTCAAGCTTGAGCTAGCTACAAGAAGTGCCACTAAATTCCTTAATTTCGTGATCTACAAGTTGCTTTTTGGCTATCATTTTTTTGTGGTCGTTTCCAATTTGGGATTTTATCGCAACTGCTCTGCTATTTTCACTTGCATTTTCTTTCCACCTTTCACTCTTTTGGATTTTTGCTATATTCTTGCTGGTGCAATGGGTGGCGATTGGGTGCGTGTTGAGCCAAAAAAATGTGACAAATGGAAGACGGATGGCACCATCTAGCATATTTGCAGGGAGGGTGGAATTTCCCAATTCATGGAGTGCATGTCTGGCTTTGACGAGGACCTCTCCAAATAGTTTATCACCTCTTGGGATGCTAGAAGGGTGACTATGGGGAGCATTTATTTTGAATTAAATGAATAAGTTATTGCTAAGTCCATAGGTCTTGCTATGGATGGGCGTAAATGGAAAAAAACCCACCAAAGTTTCCAACCATACCAGTCTCAACCTGTTCTTATGAGGTGATGAGAAACCTGTCAAGCTGTGTGGGGCCTACGACTGCAAGGCACTGTCGGAGCCATGGGACAAAGTTTTCATGGTAGTGATAAAGAATTTTACAACAATATCTCCACTCCATTTTTTCTCTTGCATTCTCTCAAAAATACTGTGCTTGATGTGGTTGATGCCATGAGCTCAAATAAGAATTTCACCATTCTCCACCAAGGGCTAATTTTTAGAATCTACCATTTCCAACTTGCCCTTTTCCCTCCCCGACCTATTACTTTTGAAGAGGCCCCAGTCTCTTCTTCTCCTCTATGTGCTAGCATTATGGATACCCCTAGCCCCAATAAAAAAAATGCATAAAAAACCCTGCTGCGAAATCCTCTCCCCAGGACACATCCCCCAATCTAGGGCCTGTTGTGAAGAAAAAGGATAAGAAATGTATTTCTCCAACCCCAAAAACTAAATTAAAAGCCTCAAATAAAACCAAATTTAGGCTCCAACAAATTGACTCTGACAATGAAATTACTGAGGAGACTAGTACCCCTCGAAGGTCAAGCAGACTGATCATTAAGCAAGAAAAAGAGAATAGTTTTAAGGAGGCCTCGAAGTCTGATAATGGTGATGAGAGTGAGAGAAAGAGTAAAGAGGAAAAGGATATGGAGGAGGAGGCCCATTCAGTTTTTGTTAGTAGCTCCTCCCATGTTTCTGAAAGTCTTAAAAGGGGTTCTTTGGGTCCTGCTAGTGTCAGGATCAAGGAGGTCAAGACTAGGGCCTGCAACATTGCTGAGGAAAAGGCCCCTAGGGAGGAAGCTTGTAGCAAACAAGATGTTTTCTGGGAGGAGGTTGACAATCTTAAATGCAAAGTGGAAAGTTTGGAGAAAAAGTTGCAAGTTGTCCACCACTTCACGCTGAAGATCATGCACAGGTTTGTCACCACTCTATGTTTGTTACAAAAAGACAATTCCATTGAAAATGTAGAGGAGGAAGCTATCAGCAAGGAACTTCTTAAGTTCCTCATTGAGTATTGGGCTACCATATCTTTAATCAAGCCATGCAGTGGAAAGAAGGATTAGAGTCGCGAGTGGTTCTATTTTTTGGCTGGTCCTGGCCTCACAGGCCATCATTTTTTTTTGATGTTACTAAAGACATTGATACTGTTTTTATGTTTTCCTATGACTGGTATGACCCTTGGTGGTCCATGGTTAAGACTACTTTAAACCATGTTTTCATGATGGACAATAGTTTTAGTTTTAGTATTTTTTGGATGTGTTTTTTTATATGGATTGTTTACGGTGTTGGTTAGGTTTTTAGACGTTGATGTTAATGTGCTTTTAGTGTTACTCTATTGTTGATGGCCTGTGGGGCCTTGTACTAAAGGGACAACACCCTAGTTTTGTTGCTTTTTATATAAAAAACAATTGGAATACATGTTTCATATAACTAAAAACACATAATTACATAACATATTGAATTGAATATATTTTAAGGCTTTTTATCTGATTATGCTTTTATGTCAAATGAAAAGTCTTATTATCTTCCCCACTTTTTTGAATTTAAATATTTTATCATGAAACTTACAATAGAATAATAATAATATTAGTAATAATAATAATAATAATACAAGTGCTCCTATATATAGGCACTCATTTTAATTTTGACTTATCTCTTTTTCTAATAAGTAACAAAAAATAAAATAATACAAATACTTGTTAAAAAAAACACAAAAAAATAATACAAATGCTCCATAACATAAACACTCCTTTTAATTTTTACTTGTCCCTAATAAAAACTATCAAGACCATCACCTCAACCATTCAATACCATTAATATCATGTCTAAACAAATATCTACACTTGAAAATAGAAAAAATAATAATAATACAAATGTTCTTAACCATTCAATACCATTAGTGTCATTTCTAAACAAATATCTAAACTTGACAATAGCAAAAAAATAAAAATAATACAAATGTTCTTTTATATATATAGTTACTCATCTAATTCTTCTTATCTCTTTTTTTTAATAAATAGAGAAAAATAAAATAATATAAAAAAAAATGCTCTATAACATAAGTACTCATTTTAATTTATTTTATCCCTAATAAAAAATATCATACTATCACCCCATCCATTCCATACTATTAGTGCCACATCTAAACAAATATCTAAATCATTACATCATTCTTAATACAGTAAGATGTATTTTGAAAAAATAAAGCATTTAATTTCCGAACTAATTATCCTATGAATCAATTAAAAAAAATAACATTTTAAATTATTTAAAATAAATATATAATAGTTTCAAAATTATTAAATAAAAAAATAATTTGTAAGCTATAAAAAATTTGCTTAGAATTTTTAATCAACATCTAATTTGTGTTTCAATTTTAAATGATCATGATTATAAAGGCTACAGTTTTTTCAAAACTTCATGCTTCACGATTCTGATAAAACATCTACTTTCTATTACAAGGCCACTAGAGATCAGACATGCAAATCATATACAGGTTATCATCTCATAACCACTGACCTGCTTATTCATGGGAAAACACCGAGTCTATAGAGGGTACAAACAAGTAAACAATGCCACTTTCGATAAAATACTTTTCTTCCAAACTTGTGAGATGGTTAGATTTGAATGGATTAATGAGAAAACATGCAATAAGAGAAATGGGTTTATTTTAAATCTTATGGCGCATTGGTATTGATTTATTGCAAAAATATCTCAATCTTGAACTGCTAGTCAACTGCAAATCCTTTGCGCCTGCTAATTAGGCTCCCAAGGCTAGTAAATAAGTTGTGCACAAGGAAAAGAAAATATAAAAGCAGTTACAAAAAAGCATTGAGACTTTACAGGCACCCTGCCATTAGGGTTTCCAAAAAGGCCACAGGCATAAAGCCACCCAAAATGGCCAACTATAACAAAAAAAATCCCACCATCACATCCCAAAAAATTCAACTTGTTGTAAGACCTGTTCTTCCATAGTAGCTTACAAAGCACACTGTTACAAATTTTATGACTTACTCAAATTTTGTTGTGTTGGGGGCCAACGTGTTCTTTGTAATTCTAAAAATTTTGATAACATGATATGCGTATTTGGTTTACTATTAATAGATGTAGGAGAAAACTCAAATAATTTGAAGGTTTGAGAGAGATTTTATGTGATAATGCCTAACATAATATCAAACCCTTTAATTTTTTGTGTGACGATAACCTTCAACTTTAAATATGAAACTTATATTTCATGTTAAGTAAAGAAATTCACTGGACTTAACATAACTTTCTAGAATACAGTAAGTTCAAACGAGTTTTCTGTAAACCATTTATCACAGAGTTGTCACACTCAGTGGGCTTGCATGACTTTTTAGAATACAAAAAATTCAAAAATTAGATGAGCATTCAGTAAGTCCTCTATAACATAGTTGTCACAGTGACAACATACTCATATAAATAATGAACAAATCAGTAGACCTAAAAATGAAAATTCCTACATATAAATAGACACCATAAAATAAAGTTCAAATAAGATACTGATAAACATTATGCATAAATTCCTGCATATAAATATACACCATAAAATAAAGTTCATATAAACTATTGGCAAACATTATGCATATCCATTGCATAGGAACAACTTCAATACAACCAACTAAATATAACTCATATTTTAATTCAGATACGCAAGAAATATTTGGCTTCTCCATTGCATAGGAACAACTTCAATACAAAATACTAAATATAAATCGTATTTTAATTCATATAAATATTCAGATATGCAAGAACTCTTTGGCTTTTCCATCACATAGGAACAACTTCAATACAAAAAACTAAATAACTCATATTTTAATTCATATAAGAAATAGGTACAACACAAAAAATGGCATTCGATGCACGCTTTCAACATTTAAAGTCTACTAAAGACATTAAACCCTTCATTTGTTTCAGAAAAATGGTTCCTGCAACTTAATATAAACTCTGCAAACTCTACCGACACTCCAAACATAATAACACTAATACATAACCTTCTTAAACCCTAACATTTCACCTTCAAAGTACAAATCCCTGCAATATTCATATATAACCTCAAAAAACCTTGCTTAAACCCTAAATATTTACTTCTATAATCCATAAAATTTACCATTCATACATGCATTACAAAAAATTTCAGAGCAGAAAATTTTGTGGCTCTGCTTTGAAACGACAACACTATCCTCCACATAACACAACAACATATCATTTGATTCCTTGATTTTATTTAGGTACTTTTGGAGTTGTTCTTTACTTTCCTCCATAAAATATTTAAAAATTTCAAACGTTTCTCTCATTTCTTTTTTCAATATTTTAACAATTATTTTTTCAATCATTTTGGCAAGTTCTTTGTTTACTACATAATGTCATTTTTTGAATTTCCTCTGAAGCTTTCTTTCAATTATTTTTCCTTGTAAATCCTCAATGGAGTTTGACTCCACTGTGCTTGACATCCTTGAAGACCCCATCTCTAAAGAACTGAAGATATTTTCAAAACCATAGACCTCTGAATCTTGCAACAAAAACTTTGCAGCGAAAGCTTATTTTCATACGAAAGATCTGTGCTTCTGTAATAAATAGGGTGGCAAAGATGTTCTAATTAATTGACCAGGGTTTTCTTAGGGTTTGATTGCCTAGGGATCATAATACATTTAGGGAATGTTCCATCGTCGCCAGCTTTCATAAATGCAACCGCTACCAGTTGCAGAGAAGTAAATGCAATTAAATCCAATCTCCTTAAATGGAGAGATAATAATCTTGGGTTGAGATTCCAATGTGGATCGCCTAGGCGGGAGAAATTTTTTTTTTAAAAAAAAAGTGTCACAAGAATGGTGTTGATGTATTCCAAGTACTTTGGAAGGAGTTTAGACTATTGGCTATCTCAGTCTGCAATTAATAAAAAGGTCCACTACGATCGCTTATAGATCAAGGAAACAATACGAGCTATTAATTGCTGTACGTTTACAGTGGGAAAAATTGAATACCCTGCATCTATCTTTCTTCTTTTATAATTCATTTTGATTGATTGACAAATGTAAAACTAGTATGATGTTTTTGTGTAAATTGAGTACATAATTCAAATTATATATGTTTTTACTTTTAATTATTTTTTATTAAATTTTTTTTTTTAATTTATTTATTGTAAGATTTGTGAATTGATTAAATTAAATTTTTAAATTTTTAGATTTTTAATTTATTTATTTTTTGATGGAGGATTTATATCATCTAAAAAATTTAGCAAATAGGTTTTGCATTCAAAAAGACTTGATCTCTAGTGGGCTCATTAAAAACTATTCAATTTCACAAATAGATTAAAGGCCCAAGGTCCATTAACTAGCTTTTAAATTAGAATTTAGGTTTCACCTAATATTTTCAAATACTCATTATATAAATTTGATTCAAAGTGTGAAATATTTCATTATCTTTTGGAGTTGTATTTAATGGCTAACCCTAATTATTATTTTTATCATTTAATATCTATATTTTATAAAAAGATCTCATAGTCATAATCATTAAAGTATTATATCATAATTTTCATTATTTTTATATAGGATATATATTGCATGCATAATGAAAATAATTGTGCTACATAAAAAAATTCTAGGCTAATTAAATAAATGCATTCAATAAGCATAAATTAGCCTAGATTAAATTAGTTGGGTTGATAATTAACTGAAATATAAAACAAATATAAAAAGCTAGGATACTTAGCTCTTGAACCAATGATAAAATAATATCATTAATCTCATGTAGAATCTATTTGCCATGGTGCAAAAATTCATTCTACTCAATCTTATGGATGTGTCATAAGTGCAAGTGATAGAATTCTATGTGGTTTAATTATTTTTGATTAAATTTTTTATTTTAGTTTCTTTTTATCTATTGTAAGATTTGTGATTTGTTTAAATTTGACTTCTAAATTATTAGATTTCAATTTTTTTAGCTATCCAATATAGTGTAAAAAATTGGAGAATATAAATTGATATATTTTCTACATTTGAAAAATATGGATCCAAAGATCCTTAAATACATATATGGATAGGTGCATCTCTTGCAAGGACATGACTGTTCCTAACTAAATAAAGTTTATAGTTAACACGCCCCCATAAACTTTAATTTATCACACAACTTAACTAGATGATGGGGGCCACATATAACAAATAGGTTTATTAGCTACTCATGTACAAATGAAGAATATTTAATACAAATTCCTTCTTGAAAGTATAAAAACTTATGCTTCTTTTGAATAACCTTGATTAATTTTGTCCATATCTATTCATATTAAGACAATCTCCATAGCTATATCAATAAAGTAAGTGAAGCATTCCCAATGATCTTTACGATCAAGAACTTCATAGATTTAGAAATGATCTCTACGATCAACTTCAACAATGACCTTTGTGATCAACTTCAATAAAAATCTTTGCGATTGACTTCAACAACGATCTTTTGCGATCGACTTCAACAATGATCTCTGAGATTGACTTCAACAAAGATCTTTGTGATTGACTTCAACCACGATCTTTTCGATCAATTTCAACAATGATCTTTTTGATCGATTTCAACAATGATCTTTCAAATCAAATTCTTCAATGATTAATAATGATATTTGTGATCAACTTCAACAATGATCTTTGCAACCAAAAACTTCTATGATCTCTACATTCAATTTTAACAATGATCTTTGTGATCAAATCTTTCACAAACTTAGCAATGATCTTTGTGATCAATGCTACAACTATTCAACAATGATCTCTGTGATCAATACTTCAAATTTTTAGGTTCAAAAATTATCTTTGTGATTAATGTTATAACCATTCAAGAATGATCTTTGTGCTCAAGAGTACAAATTTTAGGTTCAACAATGATCTTTGCAATCAATGTTGCAACCATTCAACAATGATCTTTGCGATCAACTATACAACTTTTACATATATGAATGCTCCAAATTAAAATCCATACCACTACATGGATAGAATTCAAGTATCCTTTATAGTAGTCAAATTTCATAGATTAGATTATATGGTTTCTAGGATGATATCTGACCATGATTTTTTATTTTCCTGACATGAGAATATTTATGCTTGTACAACATTTTGAACATATTTCTGACCTTTTTTCAACTAGATACGCCAATCTATCCATAATCCATCTGTATATTATCTTTTAAAGGTTGTTTCTTCCACTTTTTGTTCCAACACAATTTATCAAAATAGTTCTTCAATCCACAGATATTGCAAGGATGAAGATACCAACACATCTCTTTTTTATGTCCATGTCTATGACAATTAGAACATTGTGTGCATTGTATTTCTTGAATTAATTTGTTTGAACTTGTAACATTGTTTTTATTTTCACTAGTATATCAAAGGCCTTCATTCTTTGGCCTTCCTATTGGCTCAATGGGTTCTCTAATTCCTTATCCATATTTTCCCAAACCTTTTCCTTCGTATCTCATTCTTTTCATTATCTTAAACCCAACATTATTTGAAGAACATGCTTTCTCATTATCCTCACAACTAGCAAGATTGGTAGATTCAATAATATTGTTGTCTTCCTTACACTTTTCATCAAGAGAGACTTTAGTTATATCACAATTATCAAGCAATTATCTAATGAATAAAACAAATCACTTTTATCACATGACACATTACATAGTGCAGATTTAGACTTTAGACTCTAGTTTTCCTTTACATAAGCTTCAAAATTTAGATTTTGATTTTCCTTTACGTAAGCTCCAAGTAATTCACTGGAAAAAAAAATTTCTCCTCTCAATTTCAATATATCTTCCTTTTGTGAACTATTTTCTATTTCTAATTCTTCATTTTTCACTTTAACATTTTCCAATTCTTTTTCAAGATTCTGAATTTTGCACAAATATTAACGTTTTTCTTTTGAAACCTCATTTATCTTTTCTATCAATTCTAAGTTACATTTTGAGCTTCATGAGTTCATCTTTCAAACTATCTTTCTGACACAATAAATTTGTAAAAAAAAAATTCGCCTTTTTAGCAGTCTTTCCCATTGAAAACACTTCTATTCGCTGATGACCTCTTGTGAAGAAATTATTTTTTTGTCACCTCCAATCAAGTGGCTTACTTTCTTTGGAATCTTTACAAATTTCTACGGTTTGATAAACTCCTCTACAACTTAAATAGTGATTCTTTCCCTTGAATAATAGTGGCTACTTTAATAGCTGTGATCTACCAAGGACTGGTATCTTCTAACAAACCCTCGATTTATACATGAGAGACTCAACAAAAGAATTATGCCAAGACTTAAGCCTCCACTCACATGTGAAATTAAACATTGATCTAAGTTAGCGTTTTAACAACAATTATTTCTATCCTTAGAGGCTTCTTCAAATATGTATGTGAATGACTTTATTTAAACAATGATTGACTTTGAATACCTGCAATCAAACAAACAAATGCCAATGATCTAGCTTTTTGCAATCTTTCCTTTAGTGGTAGCTTCCTCTTTTTTCCTCGACTCCTTCTAACTACTACAAAACCTTCAAACTTGGGAAAATCTTTGAATGAAAGAACTTTGATCCTCTTTAGCAGCAACTTCACTTTTGACTAGGAAAATTTCACAAAAACTATGAGTTATATTTTTACTGCTTGGATCTTCATAGTCTAGGATATGTCTTGTCCTATGATTGGTGACTTCACAAGATGTTATAGTTAGAATCTTCAATTGTAGTGATTCAAACCTTTATTCGCAATATCTTCAACTACAAACTCCTCTTCAAACTTTGTAAATGACGATTTTATAGAACTCTCAACAAATCGTTGCTCAAGTGATATTTAGATTTGAACAACTTATTCTCAATTAGTAGCTAAACATTTTTTTCTAAAAATTATCATTCTTCTACCTTCTATCTTCATTTCTCTCTTCATTAGGCACTTCTTTATTTAGATAATCTTTCCAGTTGAGGAAAGCGTCGATTCTCAAAACAATGTTGGTCTCACTTCTACAAATATTTATCTTTCTCGTGGGATCCTTCAATCTTTTAATAGTTGCAGCTATGTTTTTGACTGGCCTTGTCTTCTTCTAACTTCTATGGACTTCCCTCTTGAAAATAGATTGCAGTAGATTCTAAATGCTTCAATGAATTTTAATTTTATCTTCAAGCATGCAATATAGCTTATGTCTAATAATAAACCCACAATCTTTCTATTTTTAACTCACAACCTTTTCCTAAAGGTTGTGACTTCTCTTTCTCGTAATCAACTTCAAATTTTGTTGTGTTTCAGACTTAGCCGATGACTTATTAATTATGTGCTTTTTTTCTTTTGGTTGTGGCCTCCTCTAATGCAAATTTCCATTCATATATCCTAACAATTAAAATTGGAGAGTGTAAATTGATTTCTCTTGTTTTATTTAAACTTTATTTCGAGGAATATGAATTCCTTGATGCTTGTCTATCTCTCACATAGATTTTGCATATTTGACATCAAATTTCTTCACACACGGGCCCAAGAAACTATTGTGTTGATACCATGTAAAAAATTAGAGAATCTAAATTGATATATATATTTTCTGCATTTGAAAAATATGGATCCAAAGATCCTTAAATACATATATGGATAGGTGCATCTCTTGCATGGGATATGACTGTTCCTCACTAAATAAAGTTTATATTTTAACATATAAGAGCACAAATCTTTAGGCTGAAACCTCTTTGGCATCTCTTATGATGTTGAGGTCTTGCACTCAACAATACTTGATCCTTAGTGGGCTTGTTAAGAACCATTCAACTTCACAAATAAATCAAGAGGCCATTGACTAGATTTCAAATTTGAATTTAGTTTCAACCTAATCTTTTCAACTAGTTATAAATTGATTCAAAGTATGAAATATTTCATTAATGTTTTGGAGTTGTATTTAAGGACTAACCCTAATTATTATTTTTATCATTTAATATCTATATTTTATAAAAACATTTCATATTCATGATCATTAAAGTATTATATCAAAGTTTTCATTATTTTTATATAGGATATATATTGGATGTGTAATAAAAATAATTGTATTACATAAATAAATCTAGTCTAATTAAATAAATGCATTCAATAAGCATAAATTAGCCTAGATTAAATTAGTTGGGTCCACAATTAAATTAAATATTAAAAAATGTTAGGATACTTAGCTCTTGAAAATTGATGATAGAATAATATCATTAATCTCATGTAGAATCCACTAATTTATTATACTCGATCTTATGGATGTGTCATATGTGCAATGATAGAATTCTATGTGGTTTAAGCTCAATCCCTTAAGTTTGATCCTTTCCACATTGATTCAATATAATGCATGAAGTTGAATTGTGTGACATAAGTGATCTAGTAGATTTTTCATTTAAAAATAATTTGGATTTGCCTAGTTGCTAGCTAAATTTAGTGAAATCAATGTTTGTTGGGAATATGATGCCATTTAATTGCAATCCTAAATAGATTTCATGTATCCCCTAAGTCCTTGGAAAGTGTTCCCCAACGCTAGGATTAGAAAGAGATTAAATTCAAATGAAATGAACATGTAAATTGACATTTGTAATTATTCCTATAGGAACATGTGGGGGCATCCAAGAAGAGCTCCTACAAGATAGGAGCACATGAGGCACCCACATGGAAGGTGGAACCCACCTTGCTTAAGTTAACTATTTGGAGGATTGATAACACTTTAGTAATGCATGTTTAGATTCTACAAGTTAGGGATTGATATTTACATGAGTGGAGTTCAGTTCAGTTCAATTTAATTCAATTCAGTTCAGTTCAGTTCAATTATGGTTCAATTATCTTCAGTTGCATGTAGTTAGTTTGATTTGAATGCTAGTTGACTTCAGTTGACTTCAGTTGCATGACTAATGACTTCAGTTGCATGACAGATAATAGGTGATACATTCAGTTAAGTGGGGATGATCAATCATGCATCATGTTTGCATGAATTGATGGAGAGATATGTTTTTGTTAGCAAAGATTGACTTGGACCCACCTTGGAAGCCCAAGTTGGCATCTTGGAGTTAACACCTTTTGCATGAGAAGATATTTACAAGGCTGAGTTAAGTGGGCCCATTCTTAGGTGCCAACTTTGAGGAGAATCTTGGAAGATATTTTCTTGACCAACGATAAGTTAGGAGTTCAATTTGGGGCACCTAAATTGAGGAGATATTGGATGTTGTGGTTGTGTTTCTGACATGTGGTTGTCATTGATGTCAACACTATTAGCATTAATTCATTAGAAGTTGTATATGTCGAGGATATTGAGAAAATTGTAATAAATGAGTTGCAGGTTGTCAGTAGTGAAGTGAAGTCTAGTATGTTGGTAAGTTTTATATGCTGATGATCAGAGGTTTTGGACTTAAAGGTTTGTTGTTGAGTGTATCTAGTTTATCAACATCAATTTTTAGAGATCTGTGTGAAGATTTGATCGAGTTATGAAGATTTACATTCTAACATTTTTTCTATTGCTTCAGTTGGTTTTGCTAATTGAAGATGATGCAATTTCAATTAGTTCAATGGTTGTGGATGCTTCTCTGGTGATTCGTGATGTTTGTGGATGTTTCTAGATCGTGCTCTATCTTTGTTGCATGTTCACATTGATCGTTGTGGTTGTGGTTGGCAATTTTCTCTTGGGTGTTCATGTTTTTCTTGTTCTTGGCCGACATGGTGTTTGTAGCGTGTTGTGGATCTTCGAGGAATAATTAATTGAAGTGTCTTTCATGTTGGAGATGTTTATTTGGGTATTCACTAAGTTGTGGCAGACCTTGGTTGATTCACATTATTAATCTTAAATGTTTTGGGCTGACAATTTATATTCATTTTATTATTTTGTTGAAGCCGACATGAAGGGATGAAATTTCTTGTTGTGGATATATATAAGAGTGACTATTTATTCAAATTGGTGGTGCAAGTGAATTCCAAAGTGTGCTTTTGTGTGTGTATGTGTGAATATCATTCGAAGGAAGAGCAAAGTGTGAAGGAGAGTGAATACGATTGAAGAAGTGTTTATGTGCTTAACCATAACTATAATCAGGCATTAGCATATGCTATTTTCTCTGTTCAAAATCTGGATGGTTGTAATATGAATCTTTCTATAAGACAGTGTGTCTTCCTTTGTAATTGAGTAGTGAGCTCTAGGAAGTGTGCCTAAATGCATGAGAATTCCCCATATTTCATTTTCATTATACTTTTAATAGGGTATAATCTTGTGGACTGACCTCCACCATGGTTTTTCCCCTAACAGGGTTTCCACATAAAAAAAATTGGTATTATGTGTATTGATGATTTATGCTTTCATGGTTAATTATCAGATTTGAGAATAGGGTTAACAAGTTGAATAAATTTTGAATTTTTGTGACAACTGATTCACCCCACCTCTTAATTGTTTGCCCTTGTGTTGCCAACAATTGGTATCAAAGCTTTGGTCCTTGGAAGAAGTTTAACAACTTAAGGTGATCTGAGATGGCAAGTTACAAGAAGGATAGTCCAAGATTTGATGGAACAAATTATTCTCCGTGGAAGATTTGAATGGAGTGTCATTTGAGATGCATTGGTGAACCCTACTGGAGCATTACATATAATAGGTATGTTATTCCACCGAATGGTCCTACTACTTTTGTTGAGATCATGGATGCTAAGTATAATATCAGGGCTAAGGAAGCATTGTTGAGTGCTTTAATTGATACTAAGATGAAAAATGTTATGAATCTGAAGACTGCTTATGAGATCTGGAAAAAGTTGGAAACTTTGTATGAAGGTGATTCTAATGTGAAGATTGCTAAGTTGCAGAGTCTGAAAGGGAAATATGAGATGTTGAGAATGGGTGATGATGAAAATATTAATACTTTTATGCAAAGACTAAATGAACTTGTGTGTGGTATCAGATGTGCTGGTGGAAAGTTGGAAGAATCAAAGATTGTTGCTAAAGTGCTTAGATCCCTACCTGATTCTTACAAAGTCAAAGCTAGTGATATTAAAGAGCTCCAAATTGTAACAAATGTAACCAGAGATATATTGGTTGGTAAGCTAACTACTTTTGAGTTGAGTGAATTTGGTGATGCCCTTCCTAAGGTTGAATCTACATTTAAGGTCACTACTTCTGAAAGAGATCGACAAAGATATGATCTAGGTGATAGTTCATCTAGAAAGACATTCAAGTATGAGGATGAAATCAGACATATTGAAGAAGAAGAAAGAGAGATGGAAGAGATGGAAGCACTTATTGTCAAGAGAGTACCGAGAGGAAAAGGTAAGTATGAAGTAAAATAGCCTCTTAAATTTTTTTCTTGCAATAAGATAGGTCATTTTGGATCAAGGTGTCTGGAAAGAACTCCTAAACCAGGACATATCAAGCCTAGATTTTAGAAGAAGTGTTATTATGTTGTTGATGAAGGTGTGACAAATGATGAATTTGATAAAGGAAATAGAAGTGATGATGAATGGGTATTTATTGTTATCAAGGAAAATAATCATGTATCTATTGAATCTGCTAGTTGTACAAATGTGGAGAAAGCCCTAGCTACTCAAGTTGAAGAGAAAGATGAATGGGTGATTGACAGTGGATGTTCACATCATATGATAGGAGACAAAAGTAAGTTTGTAAGCTTGGAAAAATATGAGGGTGGTGTTGTGAGATTTGGTGATAATACAACTAGTGTGATCCATGGAAGAGGATGCATTTCTCTTGATGGTAAGCATAATACTGATGATGTTTTGTATGTGAAAGGCTTGGAGCATAATCTTTTGAGTGTTAGTCAGATGGTTGATAAGGGATACAATCTTCAGTTCAAGGTTGGAAAGTGCAAAATATTGAGTTCCGGAAATGAAATTGCATCAGGTACAAAAATAAAAGGTAATATCTTTCATTTAAGTGCTACTAGTAAAAGTTGTTTGATTTCTCAAGTTGATGAAATTTGGTTATGGAATAGGAGAATGTGTCATGTTAACTTTGATAATATTTTCAAGATAAGTTCTACTAAGGTTGTGAGAGATCTACCCAAGTTGGTGAAACCTACTAATGCCATATGCAAGGAATGTCAGCTAGGAAAGCAAACTAGAATCTTTTTGGAGTAAAAAGCATTGTTCAAATGAATTGTTAGAATTGGTGCATACTAATTTGTGTGGTCCCTCTAAGGTCAGAAGTCTACAATGTTACAAGTATTTCATGTTACTCATTGATGATTATTCTGGAATGGTATGGGTTGCTTTCTTAAGGGAGAAATATGAAGCACTAGAAAAGTCCAAGATCTTTAAGGCTATGGTTGAGACTGAGACAAGTTTGAAGATTAAATTTCTGAGATCAGATAGAGGTGGTGAATTCACTTCCGGTGAATTTAATTATTTTTGTGAAGAACATGGAATAAAGAGACAATTATCTGCACCACGGACCCCTCGACAAAATGGAGTTGTGGAAAGGAAGAACAAAACTATTGAAGATGTTGCTAGAACTATGATGTTGGAAGGAAATGTCCCTCATATCTATTAGAGAGAAGTTGTGAGTATTGTTGTGTACACACTCAACCAGGTACAAATCAAGGGTGATACTGGTAAACCCCTTTTGAACTATGGACTGGTCAAAAGCCTACTATTAAATATTTCAAGATATTTGGAAGAAAATGTTATATCAAGAAAGATGAAGACATAGGAAAGTTTGATGCTAGGAGTGATGAAGGTATATTTCTGGGTTATTCTACTAATGGCAAGGCCTACTGGTGTTACAATAAAAGATTGAGGAAAATGGTTGAAAGTGCAAATGTTAGGGTTGATGAAGACTTAGGTACACCATTTAGAACTTGTGGATATGACTCTAATGATCAGGATGACAGTATAAACAAAGGAAAGCAAGTTCAGATTACAAATCAAGTGAAAATCAAACTGGTGAATTAGGAGAATATAGAAGAAGGAGAAACTAGTGGAAGCGCAGAAGAGAGAACACAAGAGCCTAAAATTGAAGAACATCCTAAGAAGACTCTGAGGTATGTAAAATTGAATTATTCAAAAGATCAGATTATATGTGATAAGAACAAAGGTGTCCAGATAGGAGAAAGATTGTAGAAGAATATTGCTTGATTTCAAAGACTGAGCCTACTAGTGTGAATGAAGCATGTAAAGATGAACATTGGGTTGAAGCAATGAAAGAGGAGTTGAAAAAAATTGAAAAGAATGATGCATGGATTCTTGTTCCCAAACCTAAGGATAAGAATGTCATTGGAACCAAATGGGTCTTTAGAAACAAACTGAATGAACAAGGTGAAGTGGTTAGAAATAAAGCAAGACTGGTATGTAAAGGATATTCTCAGATGGAAGGACTTGATTTTGAAGAGACTTTTGCTCCTGTTGCTAGAATTGAAGCTGTAAGATTATTTCTTGCTTATCCTGCTTACAAAGATTACAAGGTTTATCAGATGGATGTCAAATCAGCTTTTCTAAATGGCGAATTGGAAGAAGAATTGTATGTTGAGCAACTTGATGGATTTTAGTTGACTGATAAGGGAGATATGGTATGTCGATTGAAGAAAGCATTGTATGGACTCAAGCAAGCCCCTAGAGCATGGTATGCAAGATTGGACAAGTATTTGCTAAAGCTTGGATTTAACAAAGGTATTGTCGATAGTAATTTGTATTTCAAGATTGATCATAATAAAGATTTGATTGTTGAAGTCTTCGTTGATGATATCATTCTTAGAGGAGATGATGGTTTTTGCATGAAGTTTGCTAATGAGATGCATAATGAATTTGAGATGTCTATGATTGGTAAGATGAAATTATTTTTGGGATTACAAATTACTTAGGTAGATAAAGGTATTTTTATATCTCAGTCCAAGCATGTGAAGAAATTGTTGAAGAAGTTCAGTATGGAAGATTCAAATTTGGTTGGTACACCCATGGTGATGAGATGCAAGTTGACAACAAAAGATAATTCTTTGAAAGAAAATCAGACAAGATACAGATCAATGATTGGTGGATTGTTGTACTTAACTCAAACTAGGCCTGATATCATGAATGTTGTATGTATTGTTGCAAAATTGCAAGCTATTCTGAAGGAATCTAATGTGACTGTTGTGAAGAGAATTTTCAGATACTTGAAGGGAACAGTTGACTTTGTCCTATGGTATCCTAAAGATGATTATCTTACTTTGAATGCCTTTACCGATGTTGATTGGGAAGGAGATGTAAATGACAGGAAAAGTACTAGTGGTTGAGCATTTTTCTTAGGTAAGGAGTTGATTTCATGGTTAAGTAAGAAGCAAAATGCCATTTCCTTATCTACTGTAGAGGCCGAATACATTGTTGCTGCTAACAATTGTACTCAAGTATTATGGATGAAGTAGATGCTAAAGGATATCAGAGTTGTATATGATGAGCCTATTGCTATATTTTGTGATAATTCAAGTGCCATTAATATTTCTAAGAATCTGGTGCTGCATTCAAAGATATTTAAAGCATATATCTATTAAGTTTCACTTTTTGAGGGAGAAGGTAAGTGAAAAGGAAGTCAGACTAGAGTATGTGCCTACTAAGGAGTAGATTGCAAACATCTTTACCAAGTCATTGCCTAAGGATACTTTTGAGTATCTCATAAGTTAGGGGTGATTACCCCTCTTAATTAGAACTAAGGATGCATTGCATTGCATCAATTTGTGCATTTCATGGTCATATCTTGTTTTAGATTGATGTTGTGGTGGCTGCTACTCAGGCGGAGTAGTAAGATGTTCAGATGTTCAGATATGTGGTTCAGAGTTTGTGTGGAGCTTAGAAATATTTGTCATTGATGTCAAAGGGGGAGAAGAGTCATGTGAAAAATTGTGAATTATCTGAAAAGAAGAGTCATGTGGGGAGAAGAGTTGCATGAAAAAGTTGAGGAGAAAATGAGGCAGAACCTAAGGGGG
This sequence comes from Sequoia sempervirens, assembly GCA_007258455.2. Taxonomy (NCBI): domain Eukaryota; kingdom Viridiplantae; phylum Streptophyta; class Pinopsida; order Cupressales; family Cupressaceae; genus Sequoia; species Sequoia sempervirens. The sequence goes on along the minus strand of VDFB02047230.1, from coordinate 74,359,752 downwards.
AGTAAGTGTCAAGAGTTAGTTGTATTGATGGTGTTTTTCACATCATGTGTTTCCATCAATGCCAAAGGGGGAGATTGTTGGATGTTGTGGTTGTGCTGCTGATATGTGGTTGTCATTGATGTCAACACTATTAGCGTTAATTCATTAGAAGTTGTATATGTCGAGTATATTGAGAAAATTGTAATAAATGAGTTGTAGGTTGTCAGTAGTGAAGTGAATTCCAGTATTTCGGTAAGTTCTATACACTGATGATCAGAGGTTGTGGACTAAAGGGTTTGTTTCTGAGTGTATCTAGTTTATCCACGTCAAGTTTTAGAGATCTGTGTGAAGATTTGATCGAGTTATGAAGATTTACATTCTGACATTTTTTTTGTTGCTTCAGTTGGTGTTGCTGATTAAAGATTATGTGATTTCAGTTAGTTCAATGGCTATGGATGCTTCTCTAGTGATTCGTGATGTTTTTGGATGTTTCTAGATCATTCTCTATCTTTGTTGCACGTCTACATTGATCGTTGTGCTCGTGGTTGGTGATTTTCTCTTATGTGTTCATGTTTTTCTTGTTCTTGGCCGACATGGTGTTTGTAGTGTGTTGTGGATCTTTGAGGAGTAATTAATTGAAGTTTTTTTCATGTTGGAGATGTTGATTTGGGTTTTCATTAAGTTATGGCCGGCCTTGGTTGATTTGCATTGTTAATCTTAAATATTTTGGGCTGACAATTTATATTCATTTTATTATTTTGTTGAAGCTGACATGAAAGGGATGAAATTTCTTGTTGCGGATATATATAAGAGCGATTGTTTATTCAAATTGGTGGTGCGAGTGAATCACAGAGTGTGCTTCTATGTGTGTATGTGTGAATATCATTCAAAGGTAGATCAGAGTGTGAAGGAGAGTGAAGAAGATTGAAGAAGTGTTTATGTGCTTAACCAGAACTGTAATCAGGCATTAGCAGATGCTATTTTCTCAATTCAAAATCTGGATGGTTGTAATTTGAATCTTTCTGTAAGACAGTGTGCCTTCCTTTGTAATTGAGTAGTGAGCTCTAGGAAGTGTTCCTGAATGCATGTGCATTCCCCATATTTTATTTTCATTATACTTTTAACAGGGTATAATTTTATAGACTGACCTCCATCGTGGTTTTTCCCCTAACAGGGTTTCCATGTAAAAAAATATTGGTGTTATGTGTGTTTCTATGTACTGATGATTTATGCTTTCATGGTTAATTATTAGATCTAAGAATAAGGTTAACAAGTTGAATAAGTTTTGAATTTTTGTGACAACTGATTCACCCCCCCCCCTCTCAGTTGCCTGCCCTTGTGTTTCCAACAACTTCTTGTTACACATTGAAACTCTACTTGCAAAGAATAGGCACAAGTTTTTGAGAGGAAGATTTGTGCTTTGTAATTGACAACTCTTTGGTGTTTTCAAGGCTCTTTATTGTCTATTAATTGCAGCAAGTTGAAGAGAGTTTTATCAAAGTTTATTGCAGGTTGTGAAGAAGAATTGTTGAAGGAAAAAGAAGCATCTCAATCAAGGATTGATACAGTGTTATTGTAATCTTGTTCTAAGGTTAAATAATACAAGCACTATTGATTCTAGTGGTGGATTTTTTTCCCGAAAGGGTTTCTCCACATATATGTTGTGTCAATTCTATCTTCTTGTCTCATTCTTTTACAATCTTCTGTCTAATTCTACAATTGGTAAAATTAATCTAAACAGATAATCATCCACAAAGAATTTGTAACAAAGAACACTTAATTAGATCTAAAATCTTAGAGTTTTACAAGTTTTAAAGCTACATAATTACCTCCATTTTCAACAATGTTTACAAACATTTTTAGGATATCTTCAACTCAATAGGGAATGTGTTACGATAGGTCAACCCCCTTGTCAAACCAAGTTAATGACGAGGAATGATAAAAAAGACCACATATGAAAAAGCATGTAGGTGGTTTATATAAAAATTATGTATATATGATTATTTGTCCCTTCATAAATTGAAATGTGTTCTAATTATTTTCTCCTTGAAATCCAACATATGAATTAACAACACATTAAAATATTTAAATACCAAAAAATAGCAACATGTCACACAAACATGTGTCAAGTTAGTTCATAATGACTAATAGAAAGTGGTTAATTTAAATTTTGAATGTCTGGAATATGGGTTCACTCTCACATGCCTAAAGATCTCTAATGAGCCCAATGAATTATTCTTAACAAATAGATTTTAGATTTGTAAATTTTAAGTAGCACTTACAAACCCATATTTCTTATTATATTTTTTTCAAAAATATTGATAGCTCATATAAATAAGAATGCCCATAATTTATAAATTTATTTTAGAATTTATGTCATCTTTCTAATGAGAGTTGGAATACAACAAATATATTGCAATAGTAATCATAAACAACAATGAATTGGAAATATTATATTGAAAACCACTACAACAACTACAAAATTACATTTAAACTTATACCAACTAAAAATTGTAACTGAAACATAAAAATGTGGGTGGCCTTAAGTTTAATTTCCAAACCTAAGGTCAATGTTCCAACATTTCTAGGATTTCATTACGATGCAAATCAACAAGGTGCATAGATTGAATTTCAACCAAAGAGGTGAGTCAATCAGACCTGGATCATATCCTTTTGATTCTTAGGAATGAGTTGGAAATGATTTGAAATAATTGACTTGATTAGACTATATGACCTAATATGCAAATGCAATTTCTGGGAAATAAACATATGAGAACAATAATTTTTAGATGAATTTGGAAAGTACAAACTTATGTCTACCTACCACCAAAATTTGGATTTAGCACGTGTAGAGGAACTTGGTCGCCCCTAGGTGACTGGGTCTTTGGTAGGGTGTCCTAAAACTATTTTTTTAGTCCTTTGATGTTGGATCTAAGCTCTTGATTCTTGGGTGTAGACTTTTCACAATGTCGTCGATAAATTTTGTAGGTGAGTATTTGTGGCTTGACAAGGTTGATGACAACAAATACAACAATGTAGAATTTTCCTTTAAGATATTTTCAATCCTCTCCAAACCTGTAACTTGTACATTCACAAAGAGGGAAGATGTTGTGTCATATAGGGGATTACCTCATTCAAAACCCGTGTAAGTGTTCCCACTTTCATAATGGCAATGTCAATGATAGAAATGATGCTTGAAAGGAAGGAATAATGAATGAACACAATGTTGCAACTAACAACCCTTCAATGGATTTCTTGAGGGACTGAAGTCATACACTTCTCCTCAAGGATTTGGATCTTGATTACTTGAATGCTTGAATGTCTTGGAGACCTACAAAAAGATATTAGCCTTCACAAATGCCATGTATATATATTGTGCACCACTATGTTAAAATATGGTGACTATATATATGTATGTGGATATACAACAAAATAATGTTGTACATCAAAAAATATATTATCTATAAAAATTAGCATACAAAATTGGGTCTCTAGCTCTTGGGTGCATGGCTACCTAAGCTCTCTAGTGCTTGTGATGGTGGCAAAGGGAGATGTTGAATGGATGCAAATGAATGTGATTGATGTGACCATGATACATACATTCTCTATGCCCACAGCCCTCAAACCTCTCCTCTAAGCTTGACTACATCCTCTCGTAGCTTCGCCATCTACTCCTATAGCGAAACCTCCCACTCACAGGCTCGTTGTAAATCCTCTTGGAGTTTCTACGCCCGGGGATCAACAGTTGTCCACACTACCTCTGCCCGCTTGTCGAGTTCATCAATTTATCTCTACAAGATGTCACGTTTTGTTGTGGTACTCTTTTCCCATGTCACAGCTTGATCTCGCTTGGCTAGCATAGTGCAAAGCGCCACTAATCATTGATCCTGATCATATTTTCATATTGTTGTAGTCCAAGCATTGAATATCATCCATTGAAATCTTATTTGGATAGAGATTGAATTTCTCAACAATTGGTATTGAACTTGTTTATTTCACATCAACCATACCATTCATATTTTTGTTTATCTTTTATGTATCATGTAAGCTCTATGATTAATTTGTGTATGCTTTATGCTCAATTTGTGTTTTACATTATGTTCGCTTTGTGTTTGTTTTGTGTTACTACATGCTTTGTTGTACCATGTCTTATATGTCTATGTGTTTTATTTTCCTTAAAATTGTTTCTCGGTAAGATCCTTATCTTTGGGGCTATCACATTGTTTTGACAAACTGACTCTTTGGTTTCTTCATACCTTAGTGTGACTATGAGCATAAGTTCATACCCCCACTAAATTGGGGGCTAGATGTAGTGTCATAAATTATCACCCTTGAAAATCTCACACTAGATTTGGTATCCTCTTATGAATGTACCTAATTATGCTTATAATTTATTTGTTTAATTGTCATTTTTTAGAAATTGAGTTAAAATCAATAAATTGAGTTAAATTCAAGAAATTGAATTAAATATTTATTTAACAAACTTTTGAAGAGATAAAAAATGTTGTACCAGGGTGCTCAATGCCCCTGCCCCACCTAATAAGGCCCTAAACTCCAAATATTATTGTTGACCTCAATATGTTTAAGAATTTGAATTCAATTGTTGGCTTGTCTTAATAGTTAATGTGAAATATGTTTAAGCTCATATAAATATAAGTTCTTCCCTCCATTTGAAGACCTAAGCAATTTGAATATCACTCTAGCATCCTAAAAGGTAATTAATACAATTTCAAGAGCAAAATAAGCAAAAGATCTACAATTAGATTTTAGTCAATTATTATAGTTTGCAACACATCATAAAATTCACGTTTATGCATTGTAGTATGTTTCATGTTTATTGTATTTTATTATTATTATTATGAGCACTGATACTTGCAGGAACTCCAAGAGTTTTCCTATTTCTCCTTGTGTGTGATGAGAAAAGTGACTTCAATCCAACAAGAATTTAAAATCTAAGTGGTAAGTTATACTTATGTTATTTATCATTCATTTTTATTTATTTTCCTCTACTCCCATAAGAGCACACAATTTATATCATCATTAACATATTCGTTTGTGGAGGTGGAAACACTGTGGAGATGAATAGTCAAATATTGGAAAAAAATTTAACTGCACACCAATTTAAATCATCCTAGAGATAGAAATTAAAATTCTAGATAAACTTAGTATATGCAAAACTTAAAAATTTGTACTCACTCTCACATCCATGAAAGACATGTTCACCTTTCCTCTACTCCCATAAGAGCACACAATTTATATCGTAGAACCTTCATGTTTTTTTTGAAATGTGAATATCATAGGCTAACTTTGTCAACATGTAGTCGTTCTCAACATGTAGCTGTTGACTGGAATATCATAGATACATTCTAGAACTTGATAAATATTGAGCTAAAACATTCTAGTACAACTTTCCAAACCACCACTGTCACAGTGAATAGATACATGAATGATATTACAAGCATATAAAAATCACACCAACTTCCAGAAGGCAGTTACTTCTCAATAAAAAAAATAATGTATCTTTCTTGATTTAGTAATATGATTGATAAGATAACTTCTAACACATAACATACTACAAAAAATATAGCATATATTTCTACAAATCTCTACAACTCAAAATGATAAGTTGAGGGGAATATAATGATAATTCAAGTACTGTTGGCAAGAGACACTACACAAGTCATCTAGTGTTGTCATTGATGGCAACCCTAGTCAATGATTTGATCCACACGTCATCATTTTCTCATACTGGAAGTCAAATTGAAGCTAAGCGATTAACTGTCAAGCTAGAACAAAGCATCTGACATAATTGTGTTTGTCGATTCATATGCAATTTTCTGTTATCATTTTGAGTTGTGGATCTTAGGGAAGGTTGATAGATGTATGGTCTATGTTTTCCTTGAATCATAGAGCCTCGTATCAATTGTTGTGCAAGTTAGAAGATCCGGTTGATTAATTTTTTGTTTATCAGTGTAAAAGGCCAACTAAGTGAATGTAGTTTGTTGTGGATCTTTGAGAAGAAATTCTTTAAGTGTTTTTGTGTTCGAGCATGTTGATTTGGGTCCTCACTATGTTGTGGCCGACTTTGGTTGGTGTGCATTGAAAATTATTTGTGGATTGAGCTGACGGTTTGTAAATATTTTATGTTTTATTGAAGCTGAAATGTGGTTGATTAAATCCTTAGTTGCAAATATATATAAGTGATCATTTATATCATTTTGATGTGTGTACGAAGTGTGTTGATGTGTGATGTGAAAATCAGAGAGATTGTAGAGAGATTATGCACAGTTTCACTTGTGCATAAAGGATTTGTGATGTGAATTAAATCAGACAGAGCAAAAGAGATAAATCAGATAGAAGGTCAAGAAAGTGATTAATGAGCTTAACCGAAATTGTAATCAAGCATTAGTAGATGCTATTTTTTCAGTTCAAATATTTTGGATGTAATCCAAATACTTTTGTAAGATAGTGAGTCTTATTTTGTATCTAAGCAGTGAGATCTAGGCAGTGTGCTTGAATGCATGTGCATTCCCCTTTTGTAAACACTTTTGAGTATACTCAGATCATATTGTGGATTGACCTCCACTGTGGTTTTTCCCCTAACAGGGTTTCCACATAAAAAATCCTTGTGTTATGGTGTTGTGGTTGTTTTTTTTATGTTCATGCATCCTTATTTTGGTTGAATGTTATAAATGCTTTAAAGTTCAAATTAATAAAGCTAAAAATTGCATAACACTTATTCACCCCCCCTCTCAGTGTTCCTTGATTCCAACAATTGGTATTAGAGCCTAGTTCCTTAGAAGAAGTTTAAAAGCTTGGGGAAGATCCGGGAAAGTGATTCAATGGATTCAAGCAGTTTTCAACAACAACTTTTGGTGGCCTTAGATGATCTTGATCAGTCCAAATCTAAAGTCCAAGAATTGCAAGCAAATCTCATGAATGCTAAGAAATTCATTCAATCATTGAAAGATAAAATCAATGAGTCAAGGGAAAAGAGAAAATAACTATGTGATAAGCTTAAACAAAAAGAAAGTAAGAGCATGGAAGGTGAACACCTGAGTCAATCCTTGAAGGAAAAGATAGAGGAATGTGAAAAGCTTACTAGAGATAATGTTGTCCTAAAGCATGAGATGAGATCTATTGTAATGAGGATGACAAAGGAGATTGAAGATATAGAGAAGAATGAAGAGAAGCTTACTCATTCCTTGAAAGAAAAATCTAAAGAATGCACCCGAATTACTGATGGATTCAATCAGTTGGAGCTTGAATTGGAATAGTCCAGAAATAATGAAGAAGAGCTTGAAAAGTAGATTGTTGATCTCAGAGATGAACTTGTTGCTGCAAATGAATTCAAGGAGAAGTTCAAGATTAGCTCAGACAAGCTTGATGAACTGATTAAAAGTAAGAGGACTGAAGGTGACAAGCGAGGTCTTGGATATGATAAAGGAGAAATCTATGAATCTGGACAAAGGAGATTTAGACAAGGAAATCAAATGAATAAAGCTGGAAGGTATCTGGTAAGACAACCTAATGCTCAAAGATTCAATGGTTACTATTTTGTTTGCAATAAATTTGGTCATATGGCTGCTCAATGTAGAAGAAAAATGAATCCAAGTGGTCCATCATTCCTAGGTCAGTGTTTCAATTGCAATAAGTATGGTCATAAGTCAAATGAATGCAGAAGTATGTCAAACAAAATTTTCAATAGAGATGTCAGATGTTATACATGCAATAGATTTGGCCATATTGCTAACCAGTGCAGATCAAGAGAAAATCAATGGAACAACTGGTTTGGATAAAGAAATGTGGTGTGCTATAACTGCAACAAATCTGGTCACATTGCAAGATTTTGTAGAAGCAGGAAGGGTTCGGTAAATCAAGGGAAAAACATGCAGAAGGATGAAAAGGGAAAAGGAAAAGTTACTATAGATGAGATCAGGAAGCAAATGAAGAAGATATGGGTGAAGAAGAGTCCCTCTGAAGTAGGAAATGATTCCACACTAGAATTGGGTTTTGGTAATTCCTTTGGGAATTAGTTTAAGGCCTCTAGCCTAGGGGGAGTTCTTAAGAAAATCTTTTAACCCCCTTGTCGGTAGTTGGTACCATAATGTGGCCGACTGTAATGATTGCATTAGTGATGTATAGATGCTTTGAAATGTCTTGTGGAGAGAATTTAAACAAACTTGAAGGTTCGCAGTAGAATTTTCTTTCAAAGTATGTGAAAACAGGGTATCCGGAAGACCTAGGGTAAAAGCATTTATTGCGATGAAAAAGTTAGGTGCGCAAATGATAAAAGGTTATTTTTTATCCCTCATTTGTCACTTTGCATTTTGAGAAGAAGAAGTTCATAGAGCTCTGAAGCAAACTTTGGCGAACTTGGGCGAAGATTCAAGTCTGAAAGCGATTTGGCGATCAAACCCTAATCCGGTGAAAGGTATTTATTTGAAAACTTGTGAATTTGAAAATTCTAGAAATAGTTGCTTGATTGGTTGTTGACATTAAGGATAGGCCCCATCCAAAATTCAAATGGAACCCCTTCAAATCCATCGAAATAGAACCTTTAGGTGCATTTTCTTCTATTTTGTATGGTATTTTGCATATCAAAGATATTAAGGCATACATTTATGCAAATGTTAAAGAATTAGGAAGCTCTCAGTTGTTGAATTTGTACACCAATCACATTGTGGGAGAATATTTTTGTGTGAAACCCAAATTTAAGACATTGGAGGAGAAGAAATTCACGTAGATTGTGAAGTTTTCCATGTTCAAAGAAAATGAGTGGGTTTGGTATATATTGAGTCAAGTGCATGCTGAATTTATGTGGTTAAGTCAGCCTTTAAAGATTACAAAGGAAGCCATAAGGATTGTTACTGGTTTAAATTCATCTGGTGGGTTTCCTACATTGAAAGCTGTGAAGAATCAAACGGTCACAGATGCAATCGGTTCAGTGTTCGACAAGAGAGCTATGACAATTGATGATATTATTGAAGTGGATGTTAGATTTGCTTCTATGGTCATTGGGTATAAGATCTATCACTCCAGCCGAGACAATTCTGTATCTAGTACAACAATCTATGTAGCATATCAGATGATCAAGGAAAATGCAAATTATGACCTATGTGAGTTACTCCAAAGCCAGTTAATGGAAAATCTTGACAAAATCATGAAGGATAAGAATAATTCCTTCAAGTATGGTAACTTATTGTTGTGTTTATTCTTCTATTTCATGAATGAAGTTCTGGGAGTTGGAAAAGTGCATTGGCAAGGTGATAAACTTGTAGTTGTTCAGATTAGAGACATCTTGTACGGAATTGGTGATAGTAAAGCTAGAAAAACTGCTATTTAGGGTTATTTCAAGAACTTTCAGAATGAGATGCAAGCCAAGGAAAGGATTCCTTCTTCTATTGTGGAGAAGTACAAGGACACAATTTGCTTCATGGTTGATATTGATCAATGTTTGATGGAAGCTTCTGATTTGAAAACAGTGTGGATAATGCCTATGGGTTATGAGGTTGAGGAACACATTTTGGAGCTATATGCTCAACACTTGCTAAGTAAACCTCGGGACCCAACAAAAGAAAGGTTTGGTACCTTTGAGGAAAAGGATATGCAAGTGCATGATCAATTGAAGAAGCCTATGATAATCCAAAGAGTGAGAAAAGAAGTGGAAGCTTTTGCAGAAAGCATGGTATATCAACTAAAGCTGTGAGGGAAGCTAGAAGGAAAAGAGAACAAGTTGAAGCAGGAGAGCCAACTAGAACTGATTTTGCTAGTTCGACAACATCCTCTACCAAATCTAGATCCACAAGGAGCTCTGCTCTCTCATCCGGTCTTGCAAAGAAGCCAAGTCCTGTGAAAACTCAAGTCAAAACATCCGGTAGAGAAGGAAAGAGAAAGAAGGACAAGAGAACAAGAGTCTATGTTGTTGTTTCTGAAGATGAAGAAAATAATCTGATGAGGAGGTAAGAGAAATTACGCATAAGGGTTCAAAGGCAACAAAAGTCACTAAGGACAAGCCCTCTGGTGAAGAGAAAGCAAAGAAAAAGATGAAAATTGACAAACTAGGTATGTCTGTAGAAGAAGTTGAAAAAATCTTGATTAAGGATGGTAATCTTAGACCACTTTGTGAATGGTATGACACCTTTGATAGTGTTGGTCAAAGAATTCTTGAGGAAGGCACAATAAATTACTTGAATAATTTCAATATGACTCTCATTGAAATAATGTTTGAGTTACCTAAAGCTCTACATGAAGTTTTAGAAATGAGGAGAGTTAATGCAATAATTGAAGAAGAGAAAATGAGAGAACAAATGCTTGCTGATCTGTGTCTGGTGATGTCTATAGAAGAGATGAAGAATATTATCAATGAAGCTAAAAGGGATTTTAAGAGCAAAACAAGGGTGAACAAGCTGATGATTGGCCAGACTGAAGAAGTTGCAAAGGATACTAAGAAAATTCTTAAGGAAATTCTGTTGAAGAATAGATACAATGTTGTTTCTGAAGAAGTGCATGTTGAAGTTGCTCCATCTGGTCTGGTAAATGAAGAAGATACATTTGAGGATACTATGAATCCTCTAGATATACATGATGCTGAAATTCCTATGGAGATTGAAGCTCCTAAAGTTGTGTCAATTGATGAAGTTGAGATTCCTAAAGCCTAGGAAGAATCAGTGACTAAAGTAAAGAAGGTTGACGCAAAATAAATTCATGTGGAAGCAAGAGACACTACAAAGGTAGTGAAGGATTTTTTGGAAGAGTAACAATAGGAGTTTGTTTCTGATCTGATTAAAGGTCCTATCAACTTGGCTACTTTATCTCCCATTGAGAAATTGAAAGTTGCATCATTCGCTCAAGCTAAGGCAAGGGAAGAGATTCTAAAATCTCATTTTGAAGATAGTGAACTGTTAAATTGCATCTGGTATTTTGGAGAAGATCATGCCTTCATATGTCAAGGACTCATCTGATTCTCCATCTAGTTAGTTGAAGAAACTTGTCAATTCTATAAGTACTCACTTTGAGTCACTTGAGAAGTCTACTATGGATAAGGTTCAGAAGGAGTTTGATGCTAACAAGTTCCATAGGTTGAAGGGAATGATTGCTAATGATAAATCTTTGTTAGCTACCTGTGTAAAGAATATTAAAAGTGCTTTTTGTGAAGGTGGAAAAATTTATAAGTCATGCTTATTATTGTCTAAGTTCACTACAGACGTTGAAAAGAAACTGAAGGAATGTGAGAAAAAATTAGCAAATATCTCTCAAGCATTTGATCCTCTAACCGTTTCTATTGGAAAGCAAGAGGTCAAGTCATATCCCTGCTTGACAAGATTAAAATTTTGAAGCATGAAGAAGGAAAAATTGTTGAAAGAGTTTGTGAGCTCAGAGGATTGATTGGTCCTAAGATGGAGACAATGCTTAGTGCATTGAAGGAAGCACAAGATATTATGGCGGTCAGTGATCCGACGAACCTTAAGTCAATAGAGATGCAATCTTATCTATTTTTTGGTCACATGACTATCTTGGAGAGTCTCAAAAAGAGTTGGGACACTAGTTTGAGCTTGTTGAAAAATAATTTTGTAGATATATTCAAGTTTATGTATGTTGTAGAAGCAAGTTTGTACATATGCAGTTTGTTCATAGAAGTTTTTGTTTGATTTTTGGTATGTGGATTCCTCCCTTTACCATTAATGTTAAAGGGGGAGAGTGGGACAGTAAAAAATTCTTTAATCATCTCAGGGGGAGTTGTGTTTTGAAATTTTGAAGGTTGGTAGTGTATTCATGTTAGTACTGATCTGACACTTAGTCATTTTTCACTAAGTGTTGCCATCAATGCCAAAAGGGGAGATTGTTGGCAAGAGATACTGCACAAGTCATATGGTTTTGTCATTGATGGAAACCCTAGTCAGTGATTTGATCCACACGTCAACATTTTCTCATACTAGAAGTCAGATTGAAGCTAAGTGATTAACTTTCAAGCTAGAACAGAGCATCTGACATAATTGTGTTCGCTGATTCATATGCAATTTTCTGTTATCATTTTGAGTTGTGGATCTCAGGGAAGGTTTCTAGATGTATGATCTATGTTTTCCTTGAATCATAGAGCCTTGTATTGATTGTTGTGCAAGTTAGAAGATCTGGTTGATTAATTTTTTGTTTATTAGTGCAAAAGGCCGATTAAGTGAATGTAGCGTGTTGTGGATCTTCGAGAAGAAATTGTTTAAGTGTTTTTGTGTTCGAGCATGTTGATTTGGGTCCTCACTATGTTGTGTCTGACTTTGGTTGGTGTGCATTGAAAATTATTTGTGGATTGAGCTGACGGTTTGTAAATATTTTATGTTTTATTGAAGCTGACATGTCGTTGATTAAATCCTTAGTTGCATATATATATATATATATATAAGTGATCATTTATATCATTTTGATGTGTGTATGAAGTGTGTTGATGTGTGATACAAAAATCAAAGAGATTGTAGAGTGATTATGCATAGTTTCACTTGTGCATAAAAGGATTTGTGATGCGAATTAAAGCAGATAGAGCAGAAGAGCAGAATAAGACAGAAGATCAAGAAAGCGATTAATGAGCTTAACCAGAACTATAATTAGGCATTAGCAGATGCTATTTTGTCAGTTCAAATCTTCTAGATGTAATCCAAATACTTTTGTAAGATGGTGAGTCTTCTTTTGTATCTGAGCAGTGAGCTCTAGGCAGTGTGCCTGAATGCATGTGCATTGCCCTTTTGTAAACACTTTTGAGTATACTCAGATCATATTGTGGATTGACCTCCACCATGGTTTTTCCCCTAACAGGGTTTCCACGTAAAAAATCCTTGTGTTATGGTGTTGTGGTTGTTTTTTTAATGTTCATGCATCCTTCTTTTGGTTGAATGTTATAAATTCTTTAAAGATTATATTAATAAAGCTAAAGATTACAAAACACTGATTCACCCCCCTCTTAGTGTTCCTTGATTCCAACAAATTCAAGTACTCCTTGACAACACTGGCAACCTTTGACACCAGTCCTCTTCATCAATGAAAACCTTTGTTCAATAAGGAGTGTGTCCACGAAATGGTGTCTCTACCACATTTGGTTGTTATTTACCTTGATTTTGTTAAAATAATCATCCAAATTGACTCATCGTATCCTCTCATTTCTGTTTAAAGTCTCTTCAACCATCGCCTTGATAGGGCCTTATGAGTCACCTTGTATATTTGCCATCTTTGGTCATGCACGTCTAAAAGGAGGATAATTTGGTAGATTTTGTGTTTCCAATCCTAGCCTTTGATAGCCTAACCATGTGTGATTTGACATTCAGGAGAATTCCCGCTCTGATATCAATGATCTAAATTTATGATACCAATGATCTCAATTTAGTTACAAATTCAAATAACAATACTTGGTGTGAATGAAAACCTGTGGTATTGTGAGTGTTGGGGGTAAAAGTACAAAGTTGTGTCACACTTTCGACCAACTTATTAGCTAGCACAAGTGAATTTAAGTATTTCTAACTAAAAATCAATTTTGGTTAGACATATGATCTAGTAAGATTCATTCTAGCTAAGTTAGATATTTCCACAACTTTTCCAACTAAAATTGTTGGCTAAATGCCTATGTAGCACCACTTTGAGGGCAATTTACAAAAAAAAATTATTTGAAAAACTTGAAGTTTCAATAACTCCTACTCATGTAAATAATATTGTTTTTTAAATATAAAAATACCCTTTTGTAGATCCATAAGTGTAGTTTTCAAATATATATATATATATTAATAATTTAATTATTATTCATATTTTATTTTTCTTTTTTACTAAAAGTAGGTTATCAACACAAAATATTAGGCTGATTACCATGCCAAGGAAAAATGCTAAAACTTATTAAAAAAATTGAAAAAAATATGATGCACTAAATAAAAGAATCTATATCAAGATGTTATATTTTTTTTCTATTTTAGATAACTATTTAATATGAAAGTTGATGTCAAATAGAAACAATTATGTTTTTTTTTTTTTTTCGTAAGAGAGTATTGTATTAACTTGCAAAAAAAATTACACACGTCTGCTAAGCAGGAGCCGATCATATTTGTCACCAAAAACTACCACCAAAAACTGCCACCCAGCCAAGACCAACCACCCCCGACACACCAGACCTTGACCCACCACCAAACCCCCATAGAAGAAACCTGTTGATGCCAAAAATTGGCAAGGTAATAGCCCTTTGTGGGAAACTTAGTTTATGGGGGACTTATTGCACTAAACTGAGTGACCTCTAGATTTTTAAAGAAGCCGACTTCTTCTATAATTGGGGTTTTGGAATGAGAAACAAAAGTAGATATAAAAATAAAGAATCTAACGAAGGCAATGTGCCAAAATGTAGATAAAAGGCACAATCTTTTGGATATGATCTAGGAGCCCACTTAGCAATTTACCATGTCTTAGAATAACATAAATTAAGGATTGCAGCATGAACAACTCATTCAATGACATAAAATAATAATCATACCTATTTACTGAAAAGAAGAGTCAAAAGACATGATCTAAACCAGCAAACATGCATTCATTTATATAAGAACACCAAATGAACCCATTCAAACAATAATGACACAGTATAAAGTTTATCAAATAGCATAAGAAACAAAGAGGTTGAACAATGACACAGTCTATGAGTTCTTGCAATAATCTAAACAATAAAAGGCTTGGTCTCTCCAAAAATCCTGTAATTCTAAAACTAGTGAAGCTTGTAATCTTCAAACTCAGAACCTCCAACTTCTTGAGCTCTTCTTTAGAAGCAAAGAGTATTATTTATAGTGAGTCTTCCATTGTTTGGTGAGCAACAACTAAAAAGATTCATAATCCTAGGCAATGATGTCGAGGCAATGATTTCCCTCGACTGTTGTAACATAAAAGATTTGAGACACAACATTTGGTCGCCCTCCATTCAGGTGCATCCCTTGTGAATGATGGCAATGGTCCCAACAAAGCCTTGTGCAGACAAGTGTCGCCTCCCTGGATAGGCAGTTATAACACATGGCAACATATTGTAGCCCTTTGTTCGCTTCATTCTTTCGTTGAAGAAGCTTGCACTGAGATGACAAGTAGCAATAATGTTTGATATAGACGCCACCTGTGGGGCCCACCAAACCTTTTTGTGAATGGGAGCTATGTGGCACAAGAGCGGGGACCGACGAGGAAGTGAAAGGAAGCAATCAAAATAACCCGTGGTGAAGACATGTGGGAGCATATCGGGGATCGATAGAAGAGCAAGGAGAAAAATCCTTCGGAGAGCGATGAGCAGACACGTGGCAGAGGCTGCAGTGACAATCAAAAGGGGGCACGCCGAATTTATTTGAAGGCATGGGCCGGTACTTAGCCAAAAACCAAAACCCGAAGGGAGCATGGTGAATTTTGTATTCACAGACCACAAGCCACAAGATAGAGAAGTTGTATAATGAACCACATGAGGAGTGGTGACCTCATGTGAAGGTGAAGGTAAATAATATGTATCATATATAGGCATAACATTAGTGATAGAAGAAGTATATTCATCATAAGGCTCATCACTCTCGGGTGATCATTATAGATTTGTAATCCGATTAAAATAATTATATCACTAAGCATGGGAGAAGGTACCTCATCATCATATGTAAGTGAAGGTGAAACACACATATCTACACCACTAGATTCCTCAATTAAAGATGAATCAAAATAGACACATGAAGGAGAATCCACATATGTAAAAGAAAATCTATCATGCTTGCTAGATACAACATCACATGAGGCAAGATTCTTAGTTGTATCAAGTGCATCAAGGGATGAAGTAGTAGACAAGTCATTATGATAGGCCATAAAAGATGTATCATAATAAAGTGCAACACCATAAGAAGGAATGGGGAGAGGGATTCCATGATGATGTAATATAAATCACTTTTAGACTTAAGGAATTAGAAAATTAAGTGATGTATTAGATCCAAAAATATGTGTTAAATATAAAACCTTAAGGCAACCACAAGTATGGGTGAAAGACGAGATACATAAATAAGTGCACACTTAAACCTAAAATAAGGATGTATCAATGAAGCACATGAATGAACAATAAAATAAAATCTAGAAATAATATACAAAATTAGAAAAATGTAGGTTTAAAAATCTTAATGATTATGAAAAACCGTAGAGGAAATTAAGTCATGTAAGAATAGAAAAGCTCACCAAAATGTAAAGGAAAGTCAACCTAGGCTAATTTAGCAAGATGCATACACAAACATAAATTAAGGAAAGTCAACTTTCCTTTAGGTTAACCTAGGCTAATTCAACAAGATGCATACACAAGCATAAATTAAGCTAGATAATAATTGATAATTGTGTGCATAAATAGTGAAAGGAACTGAAACATTAAATGTTAATATTTGAAAGTAAATAATGAGATTAGGGCACATGGATCTAGGTATAAAGATGTTGCAATAAGTTACTATAGATGCTAAAATTTGAACATCTTAGGATTGGAAAGGAAGAATCTCTATTTGTATTATGCCTCAAGTTTGTAGCAATTGACTAACTCTAGAAGGATCAAACCTATGGGTTTGTGCCACTTCCATGCATGCAGATTTGATGTTTGGTCTAGAATCTAATTTGGTACATTCACTTGATTCACTATCATCCACTCTATCACGAGGATTGATAATATTTAAAAACATATTTAGAGGGTTACTATTGCTAGGGTACATGTTATCCTAGGTCATCTCCAAGAAAATAACTAATTTATGGTCATGCTAATGATTGAAAACAATAAAATTCAGTCATGCAAATGCTTTAGGATGATGCAATACAGATTATATTATTTTTAAGTGCTCTAAGTAAAGTGTTTCTAGCATGCCCCTTTCATAAATGTAAATGATATTCAAATGATTACTTGATGATTAATAGGCCTTAATTGAATGCCTTTAATACAATAGTAAAGCAATAGACCACACAAACATGTGTTTAGTTGGATCATAATCGTTATTGAAATGGTTGGGAGACAAACAAATTTGAATCTTAGGGGTTAGCTTTGTGGGTGTGAGATGGATTTTATGTACATGAGATCAATTTGCTAAAATTTGAGAGCAATCTATTTCATACTTTGTCATTCTTCTTCCAATATATATATGAAGTTGTGATTTTAAGTTATGATTCAAAAACTATGATCAAAACAACACATATCTTTTGATCATCAAAATCAACTACGTGTATTTGTTTTTGTTATTTTCAAGTTTAATTACATTAAGAATAAAAAAATGAAAATCTAAGAAAAAATATATTAAAAATAAACTTTATATGAGAATGTGATCCAAACATTGATGAAAAAAATACTAACACAATCAAAACCGAAACAAAAGAATATCATGCAAATTTCCCATTACCTACAAAATAATTAAATTATTCGAAATGAGACTTCAAACATGGAAACGTAAGTTATTAATGCGGTCTGGATATAAAGATATTCACCAATTTGTGGTGCATTCTTAGCACGGATGGCCGTTCCTTTCCAGCGTCATTCACCATATCTGAAATGGCAGAGCACGGATGGGCTCTCCAGGGTGAATCAGCATCATGGCTTAAAACGAGGAGGGTGCTTTCAGTTTCCTCCTAAGCCACTGGAATTTGTGCCTCTCGCCTCCAACATATCACCTCCGCCGCTTGAGAATGAGAAAGAGAAGCCTCCAGCTATCCAATTGGAATTTATCGGGGTAAGCATTCATGCATTCATTGCCAATCATTCATCTCCTAATTTTATTCAATTGCTTATTTATGTGTGAGCAGCCTACGGCAGGTCCAACGCAGGAGGCTTCAGTCATAAGTGGGGACAAATTGCTGAGGAATATTATGCTGGATAACAGCATTGAACTCTATGCGACTTATGTAAGTAGGCAAGCTGCCGGCCTTTATGTTATCGTTTCAATATCTTGCTCTGTATTCTTTTTGTCAGCCTTACGAGCAGGGGAGAAAGCTTAGATTTCATATTCTTGCAGAAACAAATTGGTTGCTGTAATAGTTTATAGTTACTCATACTTTCACTCTCTTCGACCTTCTTGTCTCACATGGTTTTCCTTCTTCCTGGATCTCTCAACACATCCACGCTATCCACAAGTGTAGATTTCGAGCTTGCGAGGCTCAAGTCTCAAATGCATGCCTCACACTTCTTACACTTGTTTAGGTTACTAGCTTGGCCACTAGAATCATTCATTGGAATGCCACCCCAGTTTACAATCTCTAGTATGTGGATAGGTACTGGTGCCTTGCAAGTGATTGGAATGACATGGCAAACACTCCATGTTGCAGAGGAATCATTCTGCTCTGCCACTGGTAAAAGCCCATTACTCTCACACTTACGCTATTGAAAAATGTTTACCCAACCTGAATGGGCGTTGGCTCTAGAGGCCAGCTAAATACTAGTGATTAGCAGAGGCATCATGATTGGCCATACCTTAGACAACGTATTTCATTCAAGCCAGCAACTTTCGTACAGAGTGTTTTATATGGTGGACCTCAAATGACGAAAAAAATATTTAATTGAAAAACACAATAAGAAGGGGTATGGCAAATTGCATATTTAAACTGTAATAATTTATAATAATTGAACAGTAAAAAATAAATTTTTAAATAGTCTTTTTCTTCTTGAAAATCTACCACACCATGTAAACTCAGAGCTGCCCAGAACAAATCTTAACACAACTATGGAAAAGTGCTATTTCGAAAAAAAGCGGACCCAGAACCTGAATTTCAAGCTGCTGGGCCTCCACAAAAGCTCAAACTTAAGGCTTAATGATTTATAAAAGTTATTTTATATTTTTTGACATCTGCTTTAGGGTTTTTAAAAATATGTAATATAAAAATATACTATATATTTACAAATTCTTTACCATTTAAACACATTTAAAAAAAAGAAGGAAAATACAGTGGATATAATGCTATCCGCCATATTTGGCCACCTTGATATCATGGTAATTGTTGAACTATTATTTTAGATGTTTAGCAGAGGTCAAGAAGGTTTTAGACTCTAAACACTCCACCTATGATCACATGTTGATGCGCAGAGCCATCATTGAGCAAGTAAAGCTTGCAAGAGTAAAGTCTATTACAGCCTTGTAGTCTTTCAAGGAACTCCATATGCTTTTTCTAAAAGTTTGTGACTTTGGAGATCAACTTTCATATTCATACTTTTGGAGAAATTCCCTTTTAGGGTAATTTTTGACGAAAAAGTGGCATCTTTTTGAAAATATTGATGATTTACCAAATAGCTAGCCTTATTTGACATAGTGTGTATATTTTGTTATATTCATGGGCTAGAAGTATTTTGGACAGAACCAAAGTCATGAATTATATTCAACATGTCTAAGAACGAATCCCAAAGAGTTAATCTCACACACAAAGGGAACAAGATTCAAAGTGTTAATCTCTTGCATTTAATTAAGAATTGACTTCATATGAACATCATTTAGTATGTTTCTAGCTTCAATGGCATGATTGAGGAAGGTTTGTGCAACAATTATGCATTAGAGTGCTTCAAGGACTAATGACTTTTCCACACTTCTATTTTTATTGGAAGAATGAATGCACAAAGTTTGAGAGAATTTGTAAGAGACCAGGTGTCCCTCAACCCAAATCTTTTGACTGTGAATGCGATTTTTGTTTGTTTTGTAGTTTTTGATTTTTTTGAGGTTTTTTTGCAATAAAGAAAGATAGGTGCGATTTTGAAAATAAATACAATAAATTGGTAGAAATGCCAGATCAACAATAAATCCATGTTTTTGAACAGAGAATACTTTCCTTATTCAAATCCAACTATTACAATCTGAAAGGCAATACATGCAAATTAAAAGGCAGCTGGTAAACAATTAAAAGAAACCTGATTTATTTGCAGCCAGGCGCACGGATTGAAGAATATCAAGATACATGAAAATGCATTCTTTCCCTCAACCAAAATGACACCAAATACCACTAGAAAGCTAAGCGCCCAATCTGGAGAAGATAGAGACCAAAGAACAAAGGCGTTTCTCTTATTCCCTTCACACGCCAATCTGCTGGTACAGTACGGCCTTCAGCAGCAATAATGAATGTACGGCTGAGAAGTATGAAAGCCAAACAACTGGAAATGAGCCTCAATCAAGTCGCCCCTGATATCTGATGAAAATAATTCAAAACTCTTACTGAATCCTTCCTCTGTAAGCACAAATATGACTTTTGAATAAAGTCATCAACTGACAAGCTTCAACTGGTATCTCATAGTCTCAGTATGTCTGATTCTGAAGAGGGAACGTTCTTCAAAGCCCAATGATCTGCAGAAACCCTTGTTTCACAAACCCCAATGTTCTTAGAGAGAAAAATAGACAAATTAGAATAATTCACAATGAAGTTCGATTTGCCTTGAGATGAAATATAAACCTTCTCTCAATAAGTCGACCCAAAAAAGCAAGTGAATGAGCATTTTAAATATTATAAAATTCGCCTCTTCAAACTTCGGAGAAATAATTAAATATGGCGTCCCCTTTTTAATAAATGACTATTGAGTAAATAAGTCATTAATATTCGCCCTTTTAATATAAAGTATTAATACTTTATATTATTCCATTGATATTTTAATATTTAATTAATTGACTTTATATTATAAAGTCACAACTTAAATATTTCTCCAAATATCATTAAATGCTTTAATATTCACTATTTGTTCACTAGACTGTCAAACTGGGTCGAAACTGAGCTGACCAACTGAATCAGATGCCCTGCCAAAAATAGCAACTCCTGCCTGCTTGACTTACTATAAATAGTAAGTATCTGTGAATCACTCAAAAAGTGTCTGCCAAGGTGCAAACTTGAATCAACTGCTGGAGTAATGTTCCCAAACGCTGGATAACTGCCTCAAGTGATTCTCTAAACACATCTGCCATCCTATGAGGATCTGAATGATAGGCTAACCCCTAAAATAACTGTACTGCCTAGGAAGGGGACATTACAGAATTGGGTGGCACAAAGTTCAAAGTGTGGTTTGTTGTTTTTAATATTTTAGTAAATGGAGAAGTTTCAAGGTGGTTGACACACACATCAATGAGAGTGACTTGTATTTATGTAACAACTACATCTAACAGTTAAAGGAAAAACAATTATTTTCCAACTTTAGCTGAAGGGAATTGAATAACTAACATTCTAGGGATTTTTCCCAATTTACAAATAACGAACTGACAGTGATTAACTGCTAGGGAATCATTAACTAACTCACAATTTTCATTGTCAATTAGGAACTAGGGTTCCCTTTTCACATTTTAAATTGGAAAGAATTTTTCAATAAAAGAAAATACATAATATCTAATTCTTCAACTAACTTCTAAGTTTCATTTCCAGCTGAATGAACATCTAACTAAATTAACTGAAAAGAAACATTTACTGATTTCCATAAACAGAAATAAAACAAACTAAGCTATCCTTTCATTTATTCCAAAATAAAATTACAATTGATCATTTTACACTGAGTAATCCTTGCATTTACTTTAAGAGAAAAGATAGGGTTTCAAGATTTTACAGATAAGAAGCATAAGCGCTTGATCTTGACACTGTCTTCAAGGGAAAAGAAGATATCATCAAGGGCTTTACCACCCAACCAAGACCTATTAGTCTCCTGAGTTTCTTCAACTGAAGAACCTGCCCTTGACGAGGGTAATCAACATGGATCAAAATTATCATCATGCCTCTGAGCCTGGTGTCAAGGACCTATACCTCCTGATCGACCTTGCTAAGGGTTCCTCCCAAGTAGAAAGGCCACTCTGATCAGTGGTATATCTGGTACTTGATAGCTGACAGATGCTGAATCTAGCATCGTACCTTGGCCAAGGATTTTAATAATTTCTGGCACTCCTGTGCCGTCAGCACTCTCACCCTTGCTCGACATGATAATTCTAAGATCAAGTTTTATAATCTTGCAACATTTGTTTTGATTAGCATTCTTTTCTTAATTTGAGGTTTTATCCCAATCACAGGATTTATTCTCACAATAACCTGTTTAAGGATCTTTTCTTAAGTTTAAGCAGTTTCCATAAACCCCTTTTAAAAGAGAGAGAGAGATTGGACTCTTATCTTATCACTACTTAAAGGCTAATCTGCCTCTCCTAACTGAGGTTGTTTTTCTTTAAGCACCTATGTCATAATCAATTAAGTGATTGCGAATGAAAACGGGGAGACTTTTAAGACCCTTTTATTTTTACTGATATGCTTAAATTCCGGAGTTTTTTCCGAACAGCAGAAAGAATGGAAACCAAGCCTTGTGCGGTTGCTTATTAGATCGAGTTTGATTGGAAACAAAAATTATTTCCCTCAGATTTCACTAATTTAAGTTATTTCATATTATAATCCAGCAGGTCTTTAAATACCCAGACAAAGTTGACCACATCATGATAAAGAATAAGAAATCCAAAACCAATTCAGATTCCTCTACTAAGGATCAAGTTCCAATTTAACCCACAACCGCCCATGAAAACATAACTAAAATTGATTAAAGAAATATCTTCAAGGTCGGTATTGCCCAAACCCAACGAGAGTTAAATTTTGAGTTCAAAAGACTGGAAATAAATCCGGTGTTTTCAACAAGAGAACACAGATCGGTAAGGAACTCATAAGCAATACATCATTTCCAAGTTTTTACGATAAAAAGAATTGCATTACACTACAAGTCTATTACTGAACAGAGATACGGTTCAAGCTAGAAAATAATACCAGAGTAATTGCAACACGGTAAAGCTATACTAGAAGCAATAACCTATTACTTGCCTGAGAAATTGGATTCCTAACTTGATATCAAGCTCTTCTTTCCGCAATTCCACTAGTCAAAAGAATTCCCAACACACTCAGATGCGGAAATTACTCAAGACGGAAAAAGGATTCGACACCACTATACCGAATGGAGATATGCTAAGCAGACACCCAACTCATTACACCATTCAACAGAACCTTGTCCAAGAATCAATTCTCAAAGTTGCTGACCTCAAGAAGAAGACTAAGTAAAGGAATGGACTAGAATAATCTCGGCGAATACAGAGAGGAATCCCAAACGTGAGCATAGTGTATATGGCAAGCTCGGAAAAGATCTAAATCTCAAAAGCGTCAAAGGATCAAAATGAAGCTTCCCAACATTTGAACGACGGTCAGAGAGGGAAGAAATGAGATATGCCGAGAGATGATAAAGTGTTTGAAGGCGAAACAATGAAACAGATGAAAACGGTGAACCCCAAAAGTCTTCCAAACTGGATTACGAGTGATAGAATAATGGCTACCCAAAAATGAAGATCGAAATTATTGATATTTGCCACTAGTTTCCCACAAAATGCAGAATGAAGACCTCCCCAAACAAAGAGAGAGAGAGAGAGGTGGAAGCCGACAACCTTCCCAAAATTCGCGAATGGAGAATTTGAAATCCTTCCTCCCGTCTCTTCAATTGTCCATTCTTGGACGTTTCAAGAAGGTGGCCAAGAACGGGATTTGTATTCCCTAACATCGATTCCACCCCAGAGATTTCAATTTGATTAATTTCAATTAAGCCATTCGATGGTTTCTCCTCTTTTAAAAGGATGGTACTCAACATATAATAAATTAAATATTAGCATCCTCTAGCAAAAATTTATATATATATATAAATATAAAGAATGGTTCGCCCAATTCTAAGAGGATATAATAATTATTTTAATTATAATTATTGTTTTAGTTTATTATTTTCCAACTATTGCGATTCCCCTTTTAAGATGATTTTAAATTTATATATAATTTAAATTGACTTATTTAATAAATAATTATCTTAAATATTAATGGTGAAGTTACAATTTTGATTCCTTGTCTTACACCGGCTCAAGGCGAGATGACAATTTCTGATCCTCTATTAACTGCTACCTCTCCCTGATGACATCTCCTTTTCTGTCCCGACATCGTTAGTCCTGCATCCATTGACAGGTATTATGGTTAGATTGATCACAATGACTTTATAAATATGCATTTTAATTATAATCTCATGAGCACATTCCATTTGACGAGAACAAGAAAAATTCACTTGCAGTATAAAGATCGTTAACTTACAGTTACGATAAATAAATCCTCTATTCTATTCACGATTTCACATTCTCATGAAAATAGTTATTTGCAACTAACTATGCATCCAAATATACATAACCAAATTCATAGTTTCAAAATAAGGGATATAACAATTTGTTATTGAATGGGGAAGTTAAAATGTGGTAGTAATTTTGTTGTAAGTGAGGTGTCATTACATCAATAACATAAGAAATAAATATCAATGTGTACAAAGTGTATTCTAACATTATGTCTATCATTTTATATCTAATGCCGTGGCCCACCTTGCCCCATTCTTAATGACTAAATAGAAGACATGTCTAATTTTTTCTTGAAATTTGAAAAAGAGAATAGCACCATGAGGTTTAGTCATTAGATTAGGAGATTGTTTCTAAGAAGTGCATTGGTGGAAAGGAATATCATCAATATCAACCACTTGACGAATGTACTAATGATGAACCTCACTAACTTGAAGGCTCCTTGATTGGCACGAAAAAGTGAAGTCGGTGTAATTTGAGGAAGTTGTAGATCACTCAAAACTTTGTGTAACCATATTGCTTCACAATTGACATTGACAATTACTTTGTACTTTGCTTTAGTAGAAGACAATGCTATAGTATGTTGAAGCTTACTTTGCCACAAAACAACTCTTGAGCCCAAGGAAAATATATAGCCATTAGTTAATCTTTGATTATCAACTAAACCAACTCAATCATAGCCTATATATCTTGTGAACTTGAAATCTTTTGTCCTCTAATAAAGAATGCCAAAGTCAAGAGTACCTTTGACATATTGCAACACTTTTCTTGCTATCTACCAATGAACAAGCTCTAGCTGGATTAAAAAATGAGAAACAACTAATAGAAAAAAGATCTGGTTATGTGGATGTAAGTGTCAGAACCTTACATCCTATCCCTTTACTATTTGAGCATTGTAATAATCATAGTTTAGCTATTTAATTAATATTACTTTGTGTGGATTCATCCCACATGCATGATATGAACTTGTAATAATGTATGAGTTCATATTAAGTGGGTAGATATATCCCATATTGGTTGTACCTCATAAGTCACTCCTTGTGAGACCTTAATATTGATATTTTAATAAAGAGATCATTTTGGATCATATTCTGTAATAGAGCTTAGCTCTCAAGGAGGTTCCCCCATTGAAGAGGTTTGCTATACTTGTTCCACATTTATCAATATAAATATATTTGTAGCTATTTTTCAAGGACTGTGGTTTTTCTAAATTTTATTATTTTTGTTTTATAATATTTTGCTAGTGAAATCCTAACAAGTAGTATCCAAGTTCTTTCCAGGGTTGTAATTTTCAGCAACAACAATAGTTTAGTGGCTTACTACAACTATCCATTATATGCATGCACCTTGATCTTCCAAGGTCTTAGTGATTAGAAAGTGGTGAAACCGTGAAAGTATGTCATGTCTCCTTTTTCTATAATCCATGTTGTAGTCCAAAATGTCCATTTCCTATCTCTAGTGTTCCCCTTGATCCAAAGTTGTGTACAAGTTCTTCCCCTTTATTCTTGATGCATCTACTTAAGATCCATAAAATTTCTAAGAATGGGGGCATGACCAATTTTCTAAGTCAGCATTAGTTGTTAGAGATGTGGACTTTCCCTTCTTAGCATGAATTTCCTCCCAAGTCTGATTTCCTTTGTACTTTTGTCGGGACTTTGGGTTTTCCCATACTATTGTACCTCTTTGCCAAATCTCACTCTTTCACAAACCTTCGTTAGAGAGTCAGACTTCCCTTTGCTTGCGTGCCTCCCTTTTGAACATTGATCCTTGACTTAGGGTATGAGTCATGGAGTACCTCGACTTGGGTACTCCGATGCTTTTGTCTATTTTGTATTGTTCACCTCACCCACCTCTCAGCATGATCGGACAACCATTAATGCATGGAGTGATGATGCATCTTCTAGAAGGGTCCATGGGCACAAAAGAATCATTTAATAATGAGGACGTGGCTCCATGTATATACCCAATTGTGCAAATTAAAGGACAATAAGGGCTGCCATTAAGGAGGTAGTTAGGGTTCCAAACCCTTAGAAACACTCAGTATTACTATTGAAGATAGTTGCAGTTCGTAGGGGACGTTTTGTCATGCCTCTCAAGGCCATTTCCACCCATGTAAGCACATTTCTAGGAGTGATTCGAAGGGAAATGATTCTTGATTGGTATGGGCTGTCCTTGCTGCATACCAGTCTTGAGTTGGTGACCATGGTTGTGGATTTCGACACCCTTTTTGTTTGTATAAGGGGTTGAAAAGTAAAACAAAAGAAACTTTTGAACATCCACACCAAATCTTGACTAGATTGTCTCGAGACTTGTGTTTAGATGAACAAATTTGAGGAAAAAATCTTGTGGATTTGCAAAAAATAGAGGATGAAAACCCCATTGGTTCGAGAGTAGCTGAGGATGAGAACCTTATCGGGCGAAGAGGCGATTCTCACCCAGAGGTCGCAGTTAAGCTTTGATGGTGGTCGACATTGATGATAGCAAGATGGTGTGACACTTTTAGTTGAGTAGTAGGAGTTACTCTAGAGGTAGTGGTTACTTGTAGGAACAAACTAGAC
This sequence comes from Sequoia sempervirens, assembly GCA_007258455.2. NCBI lineage: Eukaryota > Viridiplantae > Streptophyta > Pinopsida > Cupressales > Cupressaceae > Sequoia > Sequoia sempervirens. The sequence continues at coordinate 74,333,105 of VDFB02047230.1, read as the reverse complement.
CAAGTGTAGAAGGTTGAAAACATTGACTAGATCCTTCTCAATCCATGAAAATTGTTGAAGTAGGGTTTGTAATGTATTTTTTGTTTTCTATAAATGTAAGAACGACAACATATCACATGAGTTGTAAATTGAGTTTAAAAAGGTATCAATGATTGCAAATCCATATTTCCAAACTAGGTTTATTAAATCTAAGAAAATGTGCTAATCTACAATTTATTCTCTTTGTTAACTTGTGCTTGATTAATAGGGTTTGATGTTATTTGTGCGATTGTAAAGGAAATTTTTTGGGTTTACAAAATATAGGAAAGGGAGATTAGGATTTGTCAAGGTTTGTGGCTAATCTTGGCTTTTGCTAAGTTTGACCCATGTATTAAAAACTGCAATCTATCTTTAATGGTGAACCTTGCCTGCAATTTAGGGTTTGTTAGATTAGGGCAAAATAATGAAATCTAAAGTATAATCCTAAACTGTAATGTTGATGTATAAATATTAATGTATTTAGGGGATTGTAATGAAGTCTAAAGCATATTTTAGAGTTTTTAATGCTCCTGTGAAAATATTAATATAATCTAGGGTTTCATAAGGTTTTGGCCTTAGATATTTAAACCCGAATATTAAATTGCCTAAATAATTTCCTTAAATTTATCTTTGGACATTATAGTGGTATAAGAGCTGGTTTTCTTGCCAACCTATGAATCGCGGGATTCCTAAAATTGCTAATGTCTAGTGAAACAGGCCGTTTTAAAGCTAAATATATCGAGAACAAAGGTAATGACAACAAGAAGCAAAGAATAGTGGGTGGTTTTGTGACAGACCTCTTTGATTCACCTTTTTAAAATCAGAAAAAGATGTTCTTGTTGCGGGGATTCAAACTTTAGTGAAGGAAAATAGCATGGCTGGTTATGTAGAATATAGAACACTCCTAGCAACGACACAAAAAGCAATTCCTTTCCCATAGTTCATGAAAATGAAGGGAGCTAGGGGTACAATGGGACAAAGGAAGCGAGATATACTGAACACACCCCTAGAGAAAAATTTGCAGCCACATAATGGCAAGCAAACTCTAGATCTAGTTGAAACATCACCAAATGAAAGAAAATCAAAAGTGGCTAAGGAGGGGACTGTTGAGCATGGCAAAGAGAAATGCCTTTGCAAAAAGAAGAGCAGTTAGACCCATAGCCACAACTGAGACCAAAATATAAATCATTTCCTAAGACACTCTGTGGCAGGAAATCAAAGGGAGTCACACAGAAAAATGTAGTGTTGGATAAGCACTTAGACTCAGATGAGCCTAAGGTAGTTGTGAATGTAGAGTACTGTGTACTTGATAAGGAAGATAAAGCAGAAAGAATGAACTTGAATTGGTGATGAATGTAGTGGAGCACGGTCTACTTGAAGAAGAAAAGAAAGAAGAACAATTTGAGTTGCAAGAAATGGAAGTCATCACTTTTAGGCAGGATTGCATAAATCCCTTATATGGGAATACAACTACTCCAGCCCAAGAAGCATAAATGGTGAAATTTACCACTTTCAGCAAAGTGTGCATCAATCCCTTGTATGATTTAGAAGTTGATGAGAAATCCTTAGTATCAGAATTACATTAGCATGAGCATGTTGGAAATGTTGTCATTGATGTCAAAAGGTGGACAATATTGTTATTGATGTTAAAGGTGTATGAATGAGGTTGTTGGCAAGATTGTTATCATTTATTGATCACAAAGGAATTTGTTGTCCAAGAAAAAAAAATCGCTGAAGTTGCAATGGCCAAAGGCCACTAATCAATCCTCATAGCAGTGTTGGATTTATCACTTTAAATGGGCCGACCCATGAGAAATTATGTTATATCTCCTTTGCATAAGGTGGTCGACTATAAGTTGGTTACAAAAATTAGTTTATGTATTTTAATGAAAATTCCTAATGCTGGCCAACTTCAAGTTAATTATGGCATCACTCTAATTGTAATGTTTATGCAAGAGTGGTCGACTACATTCAAGAGTTGGGAGGAATTAAAAAAAATAGACTAAAGGCATTGATTTATTATAATTAAGCCTTTTGAATGCTGGCCGACGTGCTCTAGTGCCACTTTGGGAGATCAAAATGAATTGAATTTACCTTTATATGAGGCCGACCTCCTTTTGAAGGAGCGCCTACCTTGGTGAAAAGGCACATGGAAGGTATAAATGGAAGAAGAAGTAGAAGGAAATAAAAGCAAGTAATTCAATGAAAAATATGTGAGAAAGAGAAGATTTGTAGCAGTCCTAAAAGAAGAAAATGTGAAGTGTCAATCAGATTTATATTAAAAAATCATACTGTTATTTATGAAGAATATGTGTTGCTCTTTATGAAGAAAGTGTGCAAGTTTATATGAAGAACTGAAGCACATATTTATGAAGGATATATGCAAAAATACACAAGAATATATTGACATATTTATGATCAGATTTGTGAAAAGAATTGGTGCATAGATTGGATCAGATTTGTGAAAGAAATTGGTACATGATAGTGATCAGATTTGGAAAGGAAGGTTGATAATTGAGTGTGGATCAGATTTGTGTTTGGATCAGACTTGTAATTTGTGGTCAGATGTGTGAGTTAAGTTTATTGTGTGAAATGTGATCAAGGATATTGCATGGTGCATGTTCAGATTTGAGAAGGAAGAGAAGTTAAAGTTTGGATCAGATTTGTGTGAAGAAGACTATTTCAGCCATTGAAGAATTAATAGGTTGAAGCCTATCAATTAGAGGTTGGAGCCTCTTGCTGGGTTGGAGCTCAGTTTTTGTGTGGGGGTTGAAGCCTCCAATAGGTTGGGGCCTATCAAGTAGAAGTCGGAGCCTCTTGCTGAGTTGGAGCTCAGTTTGTATAGAGATTGGAGACTTTGATAGTAGGTTAGAGGCCTACAAGAAGAAGATTAATTCATAATATATAAGCAATATTGTGTCGTGGTTTTTCTCCCGAAAGGGTTTCCACGTAAATCGTGTGTTCTTATTATGTTCCTAATTGCTAGATCTTACTTGAATGTTCTTATTGTGATTGGTTAAGTTTTGAAAAGAAATAGATTGTTAGATACTAATTCACCCCTGTTGGTTGAAAATTTTGCAAACTTGTGAGGTTTAGCAAAATGGTGGTTTCAGCCACAGTGTGTGAGTGTAATACTCTCCTCATTTAGGGAAGGCTCCCCCTTTTTACTAACTAAAACTAAAATGGATGGAATAACAACCTTTCCTCTTGTTTCAGGAAAGATTATACTCTTTTCTCTTCACAGAAAAGTAACAATAACTTTAAGAAAAACTCTTATAACAGCCTGCAATAAAATTGAGAGAAAGGAAATGAAGTTTCCTGAAAGCACAAAGACTTCTGTCACTTCCTCCGGGACGGGAAAACAATTCCAAGCACAAAGTCTTGAGAATCTGAGATCCTATCTACCCTTTTTGAAAGATAATTTAAGAACAAGTTGCAATATAGAACAGCACACAGTTTGTAAATATAATGCATTCAAGAATCACCTAATATGAGAATTATTACAAGCACAAAGACTTATAATTCTTCCCAACTTCTAATCACAAATTAAGCTAATTTAACCTTTCAAACTTATAGCACAAAGACTACAAGAAATTAGATCAAAGTTTTATTACAATAACTACACAAGATCACAAGAATAATTCAGAAAACTGTATCACTATGACATAAGAACATAGTAATATCATACAATAAGATTCAACACAAAGTTTGAAACCTTATATCCTTCCTTTGTATTGCTTGAAAATTAGGTTTACATACACAAAGCTCAAAGACTTCTTTGCTGCAAATTTCTGCAGAGTTCTCTCTCTATTGCTAAAAAGATAAAGATTACAAAGGACCCCTTCAAGTATTTATAGGAGAGAGGTCATGAGAAAAAGGTGGGAGGATCCCAACTAACTTGAGAAATTCTCTCAACAACCAACTACTTGCAATTGACTTATTCCAAATTACAATCCTAATTTATCTTGACTTGTAATTTGATTACATGTAATTACAATCTTCAATAATGCGAGTAGCATGGCCACTTGCCATTACAATTTTTGACTTTACATGTAATTTGTCAAAACAAAATTACAAATGCATAATTGAAATTATTCTAAGTGGCCAAGACATGACTCAAACCATCATCCTTGAGTGGATCTTCATGCTGCTGTTTGGAAAATATTCTTCCATCTCTGTCTTGAAAGCATTCTATGCTCAATCATGTCACTTATTCAACTCCTTGTGTGGCTTCATCATGTTGTTGTTCTTCCTTTGTATCATTCTCCAGCCTTGGAATTTTTTTGAAAAATAAGGCCCATGCCTTATATTATTGATTTGGTGGGTCATGTGTGCAAATAGGATTAATGAAAATGAGACAAAGGGGCTGCAAAAGTGAGGCCGAAGCTCAATTTCGGGTTTTGGAAACAACATTACATGTGTGGAAAAACAAGAACATTGACTTGCAATTGTGGAGAATGAACATGCAACTTCATATGTGTATGGGAAAATACAAGTTTTGCACTTGTGATTGGATCCTAAAGACTCATTTTCAAGTGTTTTTGAGTGCATTTTGGACCAATTTCGGGTTTTGGAAGGCTGATAACAAGTGCAAAGTGTAATCGGGATTTTTGGGACATATTGCAAGTTAAAAAGTGCAAGGTAGGAAAAATGAGAGGTCATTGCAAGTTTATTTTTGAAACTTCTACTTGCACTTTTGACCAAAACTTCCTACTTGCAGTTGGTTTATAAAATCCCGACTTGTAGCCAAGGGCATCATTTTTCTTTCTTTCTTTTGCAGAAAATAGTAACGAGATCATGGAGAAATGTGAATGAGGTGAAATGAACATGAAATGAAATGGAATGAAGGGCGTATGAAGTGGAAAAACGCTTTTTCAGCCATACATGTTTTTTTTATAATATGCAATCTCAATCTCCATAGAAAGGCAACCTAGGAACAAAAGATTTAAAGCAACAAAAACAGAAAAATAAAAAGAAACAAAGAACATACCCACAACAAGAGTTTACAAGCCAAAACAAAGAAGAAAAACCCTAGGCGCCATGTACAAACTCAAATCTGCAAAAACGTGGAAATGGTAGAGAAAAAATGGGGGATTTAATAAAGTTGCAGACCTTGCCAAGTATTTTTCATGCCAAAAATCTCTCCAATCGGGGTACATATGAGCAAGAGCAAGTTAAAAATCCACAAAAACACTTGCAAAACTAATTTCGGGTTTTTTGATGTTCATTACAAGTTTAAAATAACTTGTAAAACTTCATTGCAAGCATTTCGGGTTTTTTAAGTCTCATTACAAGTGAACAAAATAACAAATAACTCTAAAAATGCCCTTTACTTGCAAATCGGGTTTTTAGATACACTTTGCAAGTGATTTAAGTTAAAATTGGGCTTTTTGGAGCTCATAACAAGTGAACTTTTAAAAATAAAGAGAAATAGGAACTTTTAGAGCTCATTGCAAGTAAACTTTTAAAAATAAAAAGAAATAGGAACTTTTAGAGCTCATTGCAAGTAAACTTTTAAAAATAAAAAAAAATAGGAACTTTTATAGCTCATAACAAGTTAATTTAAGTGAAATCGGACTTTTTATAACATGTTGCAAGTAACTTTTTAAAAAGTAACTTGTAAAGTGAGCTAAAAGTTCCTACAACCTGTAAGTTATCTAAAAAGTTCCTACAACTGACTTAAAATAAAGGAAAAAAGTTCCTATCACTTGTAAGAAGAAATTAAAACCCCTACTTGCAGTGATGCCCCAAAAACCCGAAATTGACCAAAAACACACTAAAAATGACTTAGAATTTCACGAAAACGGACGAGAGTGAATGAAAAATGTTAGCCAAAAGGACTATAGACCCAAAACTGAAATTTTCTAACCTTTGCACCTCGGAAAACGTGCCTTAAGGCCTAAAAATGTTAAAATTTTGATGGGTTATCTCTAATTTTTGCATGTAAAAAATCAAGGACAACAACCCCCTCTTCTCAGTATCACTGTATGCTCAACAGAGTACATATATCATCATGTTATGAGTGCAAAGCATAGAGTCTCGAGTTTGCAAGATGGAATGGCTTATCTTTCTATTCCCCAAGAACCAAAAATGTGTGATCCGCTCAACTTCATTAAGGAGGGAAAAGGTATGCATTTCAATCATTCCTATTTGTACAATTTAAAATTTGAAGAGACAGTAGTAGCATAGATGCACTTGACAATACTTCTTGCTTGCAATTTTGCCATCATGGAAAGTGGCCTAAACATACCACTTGCGGTAAAGGACATATAGATCCTTTTGCTCAAATATAGAATTGGCTATACACAAAGGATTGGGTTCTTGTTTGTCAGGGCTTTCCTCCAATTCATCTTGGTAGAGGATGCAACACTCTGTTGTCATACTGGTTGTTAGCAATGACAATTAGGAATATGTATTTGTTGCCTAGGATTTGTGATGAGTATGTAATGGAAAAACAAAAGATCATGGCAATGAATGACCTCATTGAGTTTGATCACGCCAAATTTTCAAATTTTCTTGTCCTTCTTGGAGGTATAATTTAAGTGAAGAGAATACATATGTGTTTGCTAATATAGGTGTGCCCAAATGGTAGTTGAAAGACAAACATAATGTAAGAAGAATTTTTGAAGTTATGATGAATTTGGTATCATTGCTCCTAATAGATTTAACATACCCTGCACCTGGATAAGCCTACCACTCAATGTAGCCATGGATGGGCATGAAGTATGTAATGCAATATCTGTTATGGGAATCAAATGTGTATGAGTATACATTGGTTGCATTCCTTATATGACCTTCTATAGAATCGACAATTTAGGTTTGAAGGAAAAGATTTGGTTTGTAAAGGTGGATAGCTTGCATACTTTTTCATTGTATGGGTCATTATCAAACAAAAGATTCCAACAGACCATAGAGTTAGGAATTGGTTGCAAGCAGATATTTATCACTCCTTATTTCTCAAAGGTGATTAGAGAACAAGCCACTACTATACCCATGTTTGCAAAAAATGTATGCACAAGACATCTTTCAAATGCCTCGTGGGTCACATTGAGCTCTTGATCATGTCATTTCATTTTTCTACTACCCCAGCTACTTTCCAATTCATGGTGAACCAGTTATCCAATGGTCAATTAAGACCATTTGTTTTGATAAATTTTGATGATAGCTTGGTGGGTAGCAAAGAATGGAAGGACCATAGGAGATACCTAAAATTGATCAGTAAGATTCTAGAGCAACACACTAAGGAGAATCTAAGTGTGAGTTTGGTTTCATAAACATTTTATATGTTCGTTGTGTCACTATTGCTGAAGGCATGCAGGTGGATGAGAAAAGTATTCAAATTCTTCTAGTCTTGGCATTCCTCACTACACCAACTCTATTCAGAAAATTCTTTAGCCTATGCAGCAATAATAGGTCTATTGAACGGCTTTCACATACATCAACACCCTTAAACAACAAGGCAAAGAAAGGAGTTGTTGCAAGGGTGGATGGAACACCAAAAGCTTTTGATCAGCCTAAGAAGGTAATCGACTCTTGTTTTGTATTCTTTGTTGGCCTTTCAATTAGCACCTCTGGAGTGCTTATTGGAAACGGACAACTATGCATAGTGTGTAGTAATTGCTCTTCAAATTAGGAGGGGAAGCTCCCTCTTTTTGCTGATGTTTGCATAAAAAGTATAGTAAACTAACGTTCCTATCTTTTTACTCAGTGGCAGGGCACAAGGGTGTATAAAGCACAATGCATTGCAGCTAAGGTTTTCTCTGGTTTCTGCAGATCTTAACTACAACTAAGCTAACTTTTAATCTATCCTATCTCCTCTAGAAAACAGAGCAAGAGGGCATAGGAGTGGGAATGGAATGGTTCGATCACTTAGACAAATTGTCTCTCAGAATGCATCCGAAGGCTCTGAACTTCCAAATTTACACCGAAATAGAATCCACACAAGTAATATTCAAACGGTAGGCTATATCTTAGGATTCCCAAGGAGGCGCAGTGCTCTTTCTGAGGTGTACGCTGAAATGTAGACTACTAGAAACAACAAAGAATGATAATCCTACTCTCTAAATTCCCAAGGAGGTGCAGTGCTCTTTCCGAGGTGTAGATCGAAAGAAAGATTATTAAGAACATACAATGATAGATCTTGAGACTTTTAGATCAAAGGCAAGGTAGCTCTCCTGATTTATTATCTCAATATGGATCAAAGATTCACACTTTGGGACAACAACTTGTGTCAAAGAGACAGTCACACATGAAGCGATCAAACCAAGAATATATGAACATAGATTGAACACACTTATCTGAATAGAAAGAACGCAAGCTGTACTTAGCATTTGACTATCACAAATACGATTCAAGAACATATACTAAGCGAACAAAGTCGAAGGCTTGCGAGCTTAGCATTTTGCTGCCATGAAGTAAAGTTACAAAATAATGAGCAAAGGCTCTTATTTATAGAAGCTCAAAGGAGTAGGCAACCCTAAAGTCTCTTTGAGTTAACAATGAGTTCTTGCCAATCTGCAAGATTTATTCCTATGTCAAAAAGTAGGTGACCTACCAGTTAATTGGAAAGTCTACTTCAGTTAATTGATTCTAAACTAAAACATAACTCCAATATACAAAGGTGTCTCCAAAATAGACATGCATAATTTGTGGGACAGTGAGTTAACTTGGAAAGGGGCATCAAGTTAACTGTTTGTCATAAATGCTATCTTGGAGGGGTAGGACGTCCTCATTGAGAGTCTACACCTCATCAACTCGAGTTATCAATTCCTCTAACCAGTCGTTGACTTCCTCTGCCTTTGGACAATTAATGCTTCGCAGGATGATGACGTGTCACCTTAGCGTCTCTTCACCACTCACAATCTGCTCCTGGTATTCAATATTCTTTGTAGCCGCGTCATCCAACCTTGTTGACATGACTGTGATTTGACTTAACTTGCAACCAGTAGGGTCACCACAGAAGTTGCTATGGATGAGATCCTGGAACTGTGTTTGTACCTCAACGAGACTCACGTAGTCACCATCTTCATGTTTGATACTGGCAAGGAATTGATTGGTAACTTTGGCGACTCTGTAACTGGAGTGATGACCTTTGTTTCTCCCGCAACTTTGCGCTTCTGACGCTTTTCTTGATTCTTCTCAATGAAAGAGTGTTGTATGATGAAACCGCTAAGTTTGACTACGAACACTCTAGCTGTGAGAAACACACAGAAACTCGCCGCATACGCAGAGCTCCAACAGTATTCAACCCTCTAAACTAGCCTTGGAAGGCTATCAAATATACGAGGTGAAATCATATGGAACCTGTGGACTTTGAGTGTCTATGCCTGTCAATCTGTCCAAAATGACCTCTGGGTGTGCCCGATGCAGATTGGTGTCAACCATTTTCAGGAAGTCATGAAGTAAGACCATTATGGTCTTGTATTCAACTTGGGAGAACTGTATTATGAAAATCTTGAAGATTGACTGTGCACAGGATACCGTTCAGACAACTTTTCTGCAACTGCTAAAAATAGCCTTGCCGAGAAGCACTTTTTATGAAATTTTTTGAGACGTGGGTTTTCTTGGGAATAATTTTCTAAATGGACCCAGAACGTCAGAAATTCCAAAAAGTCACTTTTCCTTGTACATGCAAGAATTTCTCGGGGCAAAAGCTTTAGAAGCAGTGAGAAGTAGCGAAGCAATGAAGCACTATTTTTTCTGAAAAAATCTAACACATGGGTATTGTAGGTGCTTCAAAGCTAAACAAACCCAGTTTGTCTGTTTTTCAAAATTGTGACTTTTTCCAGAAACCCTAAAAAATAGGGGCAGGAGGGCTACTTTTTCTGGAAAAATCTAACACGTAGGTTTTGTTGCAACTGCTGTGCTGATCATGCCCAAAAGGTCAGATTTTTGAATAACCTTCGTTTATTTGGACATGCAAGAAGTTCTAAGACAAGAATAGAAGAAAAAGACAAGAAGTTTAGAAGTTATAAACTGCCTCTTTGGATCTTCAAGAAAATCACGCTTGGAGATATAATCTCTAATAAATTGTTCTTCTGTGCAACTTTATTACTAAAAATATGAAGAATGTTGAAAAACCCTCTGTCAGATCTTCAAATGACGTTGGAGAGAAAAAATACTTGTTCTTGAGCTTCAACCTGCAAAGAAAGATGATGAATAATGATGCCTAGACTTGATAAATAGTGTTTGATGTTGAATCGATCAAGTTTAGGCACCAACACTTGATTGAGGAGTCAGAATGCCTGATCAGGAGTTAACTGGAGCAAATTCCACCAATTTGGGGACATTTTAGACATAAAAGGCATTCAAAATCTCCCAACTTCAGTCAAGTGGGCCTATTTTGACTTTAGGCATCCAAGTTGAGGAGTTGAACATTTTTTTATTCTTTTTTGTGACAAAGTGCCTCCGTTTGATCCTTGATCCTAGTTGCTCAATTGATCCTGAAGTGCTGCTGACAGATCCATTGTTGAGTTGAATCAACTCTGAAGAAGTGTGCTCGGGAGCTGTGAAGCTCAAAACCTGAATCTAATGCCTCAAATTCTTGGGTGCCTTTTCCCAAAAGGGTGCATTTTTCATCAGACTTAGTCATTTTCTTAGCTGCTTTTCAGTTCTTCCATTGTGACCTTTAGTGCTTTGATCTGAGATGACTGATGATTTCAGTGAACGTGCTGAGATATATGGAATGGATAACTAGTTCAGTATTGGAAAGAATGACTGGCCTTGCAGTTTATGAAAGTTGATTTAAGGGTCCCAAAAGTATGGGCGCCCCTGGCCTGCAGGGGCGCGTATGAATTTTTGTGTTTGTAATTTTGACTTGCAATCTTTCACGAATGGCCCCAATTTGATCCTCATCATCAAATGTTTGATTTATCTGTTGAATTTGTTGACGGTGTCATTGTTGAGATTGATCAAGATAGAGAAGGACTTCCTGGAGGTCATGGAGCTTGAAGACTGCATCTGACTGCCCAAAGAGTTGGGTGCCTATTTCTAGGAAGGTGCAATTTCCTTAATACTTAGCCAATTTTTTATGTCTTTCATCTCGCCTTTGCATCTAGTTCTTTTTGCTTGATCTTCATTTGTGAATGCTTGACAGGTCCTGTGAGCTTGCAACTGGATTGGTCGCGAAGATGAAAGGATGCTGAGCAGATGCCTTGAAGAAAGCAGTTGTTGAAAAGTTCAACAGGTGATTCAAAATGAAGGGCACCCCTGGCCAACAGGGGCGCTTTGGCCTTGATGTGCACTGATTTACTCTCCGTTTCGTGTGCTCGAACGATCAACAGTTGCTATCATTTGATGTGTCTTGCAGACTGGCAAACAAGTTTGTTGCAAAGTTGAGCTAACACCAAGGAGATCACTTGAAGATAAGTTTACTCAAAAATTGACATTTGGATCGTCTCATTCTTGGGCGCCCTTGAGCTACAGGGGCACTTTTTCCCATGTTTGACTGCCATTTTTGATGATACTTGCTTTCAGCATCTCCTAACTTCGCCTTCGTTTGCCAGTGGCTGATGAATCAGGTGAACCTACTTGATGATGCGTTGGAAAGCCAACAGAATCACGAAGGAGATGACTATCTAGACAAAACTTGATGACTGCCTTTGATCTTTTGAATTCATGGGCGCCCAGCAGGGGCGCTTTTGGTTGTGTAGCCTCTCCTTTGTAGCAAGGTGTGCATTCTCCAGACTTAGAATATTTTCAGCATTTTTCACTTTTGAAAATCCCCTCCATCGTAGAGCATCTTTTCGAGCATCTTTCGTCATGGATTCTTCGTTGAAGCCTTTGAGGCTTAGATTTTGATACTAGTATTGGCCATCTGCCATTAATGGCTACGAAGGTCTTAGCTTTTCTCTCAAAAAAATGTAGACCCACCAAAGTAAAACAAACTTTTTGGTGATTTTGACTTGACCAGTGTGATCATGAAGTCAAATTATCCTATCAAAATCATTTCCAACTAATTCTGGAAAGGTCCTATTTTTAGGGGTTTTCCTAAAAACAGGGGTACAAAACCCTAATTTTCAAAATTTCAGAAATTTGCAAGTATCTTCCTCAACATAAACCCACAAAAAGCCTATGTTTTGTTTGACCTAAAATGGACTTTTGACAACAATTTTACCTGATTTAGCTCATTTTAAGCAAAATGCCTTATTGAAGCAAAAAAATTATTTTGGGTACAACATTCTTCATTTCAAATATCTCACATCCATTCATGGTAGAATGTGGTATGTTAGGAGAGGGCATTGGGGCCATGTTAATGCAAAAGTGGAGCTCCATTAAAATTGAAACAAGAGGCTAGAAGATTCAAGAAAGGGTTCTTCTATTTATGACAGAGGGGTTTTGTCCATTAGACCTATTGTGGTGAAACTTAGACCTCACCTGGTTTATGAATGTTATGGAGAAGTTACTCTAATGGAAATGTTTGTGCAAGCATATAGTCTTGTTATATATTTATTGCTGCAGGTTGCAAACATCTTTATAAGAGACAATTCCTCATTACAAGTGAAGGCATACCTCAGTGGTTTAATTCTAGTTATAAAGAATCATGTAGGACCAAATCACTCAAATTAAATGCATTTGTAAATGGCTTATTCTATACGACATGTGTGCCTAACAAGTTCTTTGACACTTCAAATATTTATTGCACGTAGTGGTCTGTTCACATTGAATTGTGAAGATTGTGTGAAAAGACAACCTTGCATATTCTAACAAATTCTTCATTTTTTGAAGATACAATAGCAAGGAGGAATTGAGTGTTTACTTATCCTTGTTTAGCTTCATAAGCAGGACAAGATTTGGAAGTGCCTATCATCTTGTAATTTCAAATTCCTTGTTAGCAAGATGAACTATGATGAGACTTTATTCCAAGCATCCTAGTATAATTATTGATCTTTAGCATTGCAAATCATGACCAATGGTATATTACTTCAAAGTCACTTAGTGTAGAGTGAGAAGACTTTGATGAAGTCTGTTGCTTCATCACCAAATAACATGAACAAATTCACAACAATATATAATGAAAAATTTGTGATGTTGAAGTCATCCAGACCATCTAGTACTCTAAAACCTTTGGGAGATTGGAAGGAAAATTCGGTCATTTGTAGAATTTTTCTCTCTCATGTATCTTGTTGTATGACAAAGAGTCTCTAGAATCACATAGTGTCAAATTTGGATATGCATATGGAGAAGCAAATCAAATCGGAGTTTCCTTTAAGTAGCAATCAGTATTACAGTTGAGGAAGGTGTGATTGAACATAACAAAGAAAAAGATGCAGATTTTGATGGAGATTGTATACATGTTTTTGTGCTATAGAGTCCCCAATCATGAGCTAAAATTTCTTCTTTTAATTCTAGACCCCCAACTCAATGATTCTTAGGGTGGACAAATGCCACTTATGTCCACCCAAGATACTTCACTTGCAGCTATCCTTATCCTTGGCATGCTGTTTCTTAATCAAGTTATTATGAATCAGTTGCCAACTTGGGCATCATTGACTTCGCACAAACCAGCAATCGTCATATCACCTCATGAAAGAATTTATTGGGCAGGTTGCCAACTTTTTCAAATGTTCCTCTTGTTGGATGATTAGTGCCTTGACAATGGACATAATATTTACAAAGGAAAACTTTTATATCTTCATCGAGGTGCAAAGCAAGTGGCCAATTGCCTTGGGCAGGGCTTATTTTGTTTGATAGTGGCAAAACTCATCCCCAACAAAAAATATTAGTTGCAACCCGAGAGGCAAACAAGATGGGAAAACAAATAGGTGGAAGGACACTAGGAGAAATAAGTGTTAGAACTAAAATTGACATGGATTAAAAGGCTACACTTGGGAGAATGATGTTGCAACATCATCCATTGTCTGCCCCTTAGAATAAAAAAAATCAAGAAGTGGAGTCATCACAAATTATTTAGTTCATTGGAGGAGCCTGCCTACATGGGAGGCTACTTGGGAAGAATCTAGTAATACTGGTATTTGTAAGGAATTCCAAGCTGGAGGAGATGAAGATTCAAACTCACAATTGCTTGAGGACAAGCAAATTTGAATGGCGTGGATTTGTCATGTCTTCATTCTCCATAATCTATGTTGTAGTCCAAAATGCTCATTTCCTATCTCCAATGTTCCCCTTGATCCAAAGTTGTGTACAAGTTCTTCCCCTTTATTCCCCATGCATCTGCTTCAAATCCCCAAAATTTCTAAATATGGGGGCATGGCCAATTTTCTAAGTTAGAATAAACCATTGGAGTTACAAAGTTTCCCTTTTCGACATGACTTTCCTCCCAAGTTGATTTCTTCTATACTTTTGTTGGGGTTTTGGGGTTTCCCATATTGTCGTACCTCTCCACTAAACCCCTCTTCTTCGCAAACCTTTGTTGGAGAGTCAAACTTCCCCTCACCTGCATGCCTTCCTTTTGAACCCCAATCCTCAACTTATGGTATGAGTCATGGAGCACCCTTGACTCTTCCCGCCTATTTTGTATTGTTCACTTCACCTACCGCTCGACACAACCAGACAACCGTTAATGCGTAGGGTGATGATGCATCTTATAGAAGGGTCCCTGGGCACAAAAGTATCATTTAATAATGAGGACATGGCTTCATGTGTACACCTAGTTGTCCAAATGAAGAGCACAATGAGGGCTGCAATTAAGGAAGTAGTTAGGGTTCCAAACCCTAAGGGACCCTTGCCATTGCTATCGAGGATAGTTGCAATTTGTAGGGGACACTTTGCCATGTCTCCCAAGGCCATTTCCTCGTATGTAAGCACATTTAGCACATTTCTAGGTGCGATTCAAAGGGAAACAATGCTCAATTGGTACAAGCCATCCCTATTGTGTACCAATCTTGAGTTGTTGGCTATGATTGTGGATTTCAACACCTTTTTTGGGTGTATAAGGGATCGAAAAGAAAAATAGAAGAAAATTTTGAACATCCACACCAGACCCTAACCAGATAGTCTCGAGCACTTTTGTTCAAACAAATAGATTTGAGGATGAAATCATAGGATCTGCAACAACCAAAGGACAAAAACCCTACTAGTATGAGAGCAACCGAGGATGAAAACCCTATTGGACGAAGAGGCGATTCTCACCTAGAGGTCACAATTAAGCTTTAATGGTGGTCAACATTGGCCATATTAAGATACTGTGACACTTGTAGTTGATGTTGTAGAGGTGGTTACTCATAGGAACGAACCAAACCGACTATAGGAGGTTGAAAACATTTACCAAAACATCCTTAGTCCATGAAAGCTGTTGAAGCAACATTTGTAATTGTAGAGGAGGGGATTCACGACTCCCAAGTCCCAAGACAAATAGGGTCAAAGGGAGCAAATTTCCCTCAACTACCTCAATGACAAACACAGGAAAATGGGGTGGCAAATGGGAGATAAACTAGACTCTGTTTTATGTTTTTAGGGATGGAGGATTTCAGGAATTGGGTGAGCAGACCACAAAGGTCTTAGATTGCGGACTAATTGGCTCTTGGCCAGAGGATGATAGTGCGGGTTTTAGATGACAGTGCGATGCGTTGTAGTCTTAGGGACATGCTGGCGTCTTGTATGGACTGAGAACAAAGTCTACAATAAGAAACACATAAGGTGTGCTAACAACCCAAAAACCCTAATCCGATAGTTTAAACATAATTGACAGAATGCTACTAATGCATGAAATAAACTAACTACAACAAGAAGAATACTATAACTTAAAAGGTAAATTGATTATAATGAAATGATGAGCAAGGGTAGTAGAAATCCAACTTATGCTTGGTTCAGCCTTCCGCAAGCTCCACATGAATGAAGTACCTACGCACACGGAGACACAAAAATGTTGGGGTTGTGTTTTGGAGTTTGCCTCAGTCAAACCCCCGCTTTGGTGTTTCCACCTCCACGGACAACTGGTATATAACGATAGAAAAATGATAAAGGAAAGTAATATACAAAACTTATAGAAAGCAAAGACAATCTATGTGCTAAACTATAAGTAAGAAAATGCAATAAAGTAAATGTTACCCTCCCTTCTACGTGCTTGGAGAAGCTGAGAGAGGAAGGAAGAGAGCCTTGAAAGCATAAGACGATAGTGCCAATGACGTAAAGCTTGAAACCTGTGAGAAACAATGGTGTAGAAGCAAGAAGCAACAAGAACAATGGTGTAGAATGGAAGGATGGAGTGAGAGTGTAGAGTGAATGAGCAAGAATTGAATGAGATTGAACGAATGGAATGAATAGAATTGAGAAAGGTAAGTTAAAAAGCTATTTTGGAGGCAAAGAGACATTTTCGGGCAGTCAAGGTTTGGAGGAAGCGTTACATTCTGTAGGGTGGTAGAGAATCATAACATCCCAATGTCCACTGACCTTGGAATCTTGTTAGGACGCTAGCACGCCACACAGATGTTTGCTTGGTGCGGAGGCGTCCACGACAAAAATTCCCTCACCGACAAAAAACGACAAAGCACGTGTGGGAATAAAAGGCAAAGGTGGCGGATTTTTGCATTGTCAACCTTATAAGGCTAAGGTGAAGGTGATGCTGTGGGAAATTGCACTAGGGTGCAATTTTACGCCTCAACAATAATGTATTTCTTGGTTTTTGTAAATGTAAGAACAACCCCATAATGGCCGCGCGAGTTTTAAATTGACTTTAAATAGGTATCAATGAATGCAAATTTATTTTTCCAAATTGGGTTTATAAAATTTGAGCAAACGTTCTAATTTGCAATATATTCTCTCTGTTAACCTCTTTGTTAACCAATGCTGCAATAATAGAGTTTGATGTTATTTGTGTGATTGTAAAGGAATTTGTTTGGGTTTGCTAAATATGGGAAATAGAGATTAGGGTTTGTTGAGATTTATGGCTAAACCTAGTTTTTGCTAATTTTGATTTGTGTATTTAAAGCTACAATCTATCTTTAATGGTAAACCTTTCCCATAGTATTAGGGTTTGTTAGTTTAGGGAAAAATATTGAGATTTGAATTATAATCTCAAGCCGTAATGTTGCTATGTAAACATTAATGTATTTTAGGGGATTAGAATGAACTTTGAAACATATTTCGGAGTTTTCAATGCTATGCAAATATTTATATAATCCAGGGTTTCATAAGGTTTTGGTCTTAGATATTCAAACTCAAATTTTAAATCACCAAAATATTTTCCTTAAATTTAGCTCAGTGAGTTGTACCATTTGTTATGGAATTGGGCTAGTTGTGTTCCAGTGATTTGGTTCCTATATAATCTGCCAACTTGAAACTTCTATAGCGGATTTCTCTCAAATCGAGAGCAATACACAATTCTATGTGGAAAATCCACTCATAGGATACTATCCATAAAGAATGTTAAGGCAATTTTTTCCATCATCATGACACCTATATCATTGCAATCCTCATTGAGTTGATTGTTTCAATATACAACTTTGTTGCACCTTTTGGTAATTTCGAGTGACTCAAAATGATTGACAATCATTATTCTTAGGACCTCACTTTGAAGAGACTTGATATAGAACTCAAGGCAATCAAGGACTCACTTCTGGCCTTAACCATATTAGACAAAATTGACAAAGATATAAGAAAGTGAATCTTGCATTGGCAAGTTTGATGCAATGCAAGTTTTGTTTTCATAACTGTGACCATAGGGACAACATAGTGGTCGACACAACTCCTTTGGAAATAGTTCTGGTCTAGGATGTCACACCTTTGGAGGAGGGCACAATTTTGGGGGATTGACACAACATGTACCCAATCCTGATTTTCCCAAATTTTATGACAATGACCCCAATGATTGGATTTGCTAAGCAAAATAATACTTCACCTAGAATCAGATTCCCTTGCAATAGAAATTGCCTATAGCCTCATTCAATGGAACACAATGCCGTACAACAATTTTGTTGGTTTGAGAAGAATTTGGAACACCAACTTGGCATGATCTTTGCAAGGGTCTACTAGTTTGATTCATCCCTAGTACTAAAAGGAAACCAGGTAAAAGCTATGTCATTTCCACACCAACCCTATGAGAGAAGCAATGCATGTAAATACAAATCTAACAATTTCAACAATAATGAGCAACACACAACACAAGATATACCTTGGGAAGACTCTTTCATGAAAAAACTCAGCATCAAATGAGCACTCAATGTATTAATCACAACACTTAGATCACAATACATTCTCAAAGTATTAGCTTTCAATAGAGATCTTCAGCCGTTGTCTAGTGAAATTTTGGCAACATAACCCTTGCAAATCAATAAGTTCGTAAAACCTCCATCTCATGCATCCAATATATGAACCAAGGGAAAAACTAGGAAACCATAAGTGGTCTCCATAACCATGGGCCAAACTATGTTAGTTTTATGATCAGATGTAATGCACAGAAAATTAATTCAAAATCAACACAATGACACAGCAAATACCCTGGGAAAACCCTCCTCTTGAGGGAGAAAAACCCAGCAAGAAAGATCTCTCTATTATATAAAAATAATGGCAACAAGTCTCTTTACAATGAGGCCAATCTCAAGGCCAATAATCAGCACCTTCACAAGATGCAATGATAGACAAATAATCTGAACTTCCTTGCAACTCAAATCTGCTCTTGAAGAGTTCGCAATCTGCTCTTGACGACTTTGCAATCTGCACTTGATGAATTCGCAATCTGCTCTTGGTAATTCGCACTTGAGAGAAGAGAAGAGACTTCGAACTTGCTTGCTTGATGATTGAATGGATGGAATGAACTTGTATTTATACAATTTGGGAGAGAAAGGTCGCACCTCTTCATGCAAGGTCGGCCATCATAAAAATATAATTACAATTAATAAAATGCAAGTTACAAGGAAGGTCGGCCAAGATAACAATTAAAATGTTGCCATGTGAAGTGCCTCTTCACATTAAATAATCACAAATAAATAAGGAAGTATGAAGCCCAAAGCTGCTAAACATCAACAAACTAAAGGACCCAATTTGGGCACCCAAATTGGTTTCCTCAAATTCGAACACTCCTTATGATGAGTCCACCTTTCAAGAATATAAAGTCCTAAGGTCAAATATTCCAATCACCAAACTTGGCTGCTCCAATTTGGTCCATTCAAACCTCTTGCAAGAGCTTTTACGCATACCATCATTATTGGTCAAAGGTCTCTTCCATTTCCTACATTGTCTTGTGTATATCTACCTATACTAATCTCTACTAATGTCTTAGATGCCCTTACACATCTTACAATGACGTAGATGCTCTTGTGCATCTTACAATGACATAGATGTTTTTATACATGTCATGATACGAATACTAAGTGGCATAGTGTGTCATCCAAGGAATTTTGAGATTCCTACCAAGGTGAATGCCCTCTTCCATGTGACCCCATATTTACAGCACTTTACAAATATTAAATAAATACAATGTTACCTAGATTTGCAAGGTGTACAACACATAATTCTAACAAGTATTTATAATTTTATTGCAGCTCTAACCAAGCCACGACAGATTGGTTTTGTCCATGAGTACTATACATAGTTTGAATGATTGTCCAATAGAATAGGACTCAATGATGTTTTTTTTTCAGAAGTTGTTTCATTAGTGGCTTAAAGGAGGGCATTTTGTCTGAAGTAAAGATGTTTAATCCCAAAGACATGATAGAAGTCATTGACTTAGCCAGGTTGATTGAAGAAAAATTTTCCACTCAACATCATACATTTAGACCTTTGCAATTTTGAAGTCCATTGTTTGCTCGGTCCCAATAACCCCAACCACATGAGGGACAACGGTTAAACACTTAAGTGATGCCTAGATGAAAGCTCATTGTGATAAGGGGTTATGATTCAATTGTGATGAAAAGTACTCCATAGATCACAAATGTGTGGAATAAAAAATGTATCTATTGGATGTAGATTCTTACTCCCTACCTTTGAAGAATTGGAGCAACCAAAGGTGACTTGATTAAGGAAGAAGACGAAGATCTAGGACCACCTTTGAAGAATTGGAGCAACCAAAGGTGACATGATTAAGGAAGAAGACGAAGATCTAGGACCAAATGATGATCTTGGCCTAGAGATTTTGATGCATGCCTTGGCTAGAAAAACCACTTCCTAGATGATGAAGGTTAAGGGGTAACTCAAAAAGCAACCTTTGACCATCCTCATTGATTTAGGCAACACTCATAATTTCTTGGACCCTTGAGTAGCTAAACAAGCATATCATCACACATATCTATGTTCCAGTTTTGAGGTCATGCTAGCTAATGGGGGAACATTGACATGCAAGGAGAAATGTAGGACAAAATTTTAGTGGGTGACCACAATTTGAAATCTGATTTCTGTCCTTTCATATGATATGGTTTTGGGAGCACAATGACTACACACATGTGGACTCATCTTGTGGGATATATTATAAATGTGGATGTATTTACAGCCAGTGATAACAAATACACTCTCATTGGGCTAAAAGAAGGTCCCACAAATCTAATTAGCTCCCATCATTTGGGGAAGTTATTGTTAAAAGGGGTCTTATGGGGTTGTAACCTAACTTTGTGTTGGGAAACTCACATAATTAGTAGCCTTGAATCAACTATTAGATTTGCATGAACTTCTAGCCAAACATGACTTAGTATTCAAGGAGCCATAGGGACTACCTCCATAAGGTTCCCATCATGCAATTTAGTTGATTCTAGGTAGTATGCCACCAAATATTTGGCTATACTATTTGTTTGTGTAGAAGACCAAGATTGAATAGATAGTGCAAGAAGTACTGTAGGTAGGGGTTCTTCAACCTAGTGTTAGCCCATACTCTTCCCCAGTACTCCAAAGAAAAAGGATGGTTAATGGCCTTTCTGTGTAGATGTTAAATAATTAAACAAAATCAGGATCAAGGATAAGTTCCTAATCCTTGTGATTGATAAGTTGCTTGATGAATTGCATGGGGCTTGCTTCTTTTCCAAACTAGTTTTGTGATTTGGATATCACTAGATGTGCTTGCACAAAGATGATATTCTCAAGACCACCTTCTAAATTTGCGAGGGTCACTACAAATTTTAACTTAGTAATGCCCCATCTACTTCTAAAGCTTTTTTTTTTAGATTGTAGGAATCGGTCAGGTATCCGTCCCCCTATAAACTGCAGTGCGCCTGGTAAACTTTTTTCACGTGACCGGTGATGTTGGTGCGACATGTCCTCCAGTACCACGGGGGTGGTGGGGAGACTAGACCTCGTGACCTCTTGCCTGCAACAGGATGTTTTTAGCCAATCAAGCTAGACCCACCACCCCTTCTACTTCCAAAGCTTGATGAACCAGATTTTTTGGCCATTTCTTAGGAAGTTTATCCTATTATTTTTTGATAACATCCTTAGGACCTCATCTACAAAAAGACATGGGGAGAATGCCTCCTTCACCTTGATCAAACCCTCCAATTTCTTTCAACAAACCAGTTATGTGCCAAGCATTAAAAGTGTTTGTTTGGCCAAATAGAGATAAAATATCTAGGGCATATTCTATCAACAAAAGGAGCTAAGGTTGACCCTAAAGAAAATGAAGATACGAAGAATTGGCCCAAACCCAAAACTCTCAAACGTCTTTGGGGTATTCTTAGGTCTCACTAGCTATTATAGGAAATTAGTTAAGGACTACAGTAAAACTATTGTTCCATTGACCATCATGTAAAACTATTCTCGAGGGTAGAAGCAACAAAGAAAGCTTTTGATTTCCTCAAGCATGAGACGTGCATTGTGCCATACTTTGTCAAACTTTCCCAAATTGTTTAACATTGAAAGTGATGTTTCGAGTTGGCATTGGAGCCATATCATGTAGGAAGAGCGACCACTAGGATTTACTAGTAGGGCATTTGTTGGGAAAAATCATGCCAATTCAACTTATGAGAAGGAGATGCTAGTCATTCTTCATGCTGTTAGTACATGGAAGCCATATCTTGTGGGAAGACATTTTTATACCAAAACATATCATCATAACCTCAAGTACTTCTTAGAACATCTTCTCTCTAGAACATTAATAGTGGGTCACAAGATTATTAGGCTATGATCATGACATTATCTTAGTGCTCCTTGGCGATGTGTCCCTTGCCCAATTTGCTCCCATCCCCTATAGAGGATGTTTTGGGGACATGTTGGAAACGTCTCCCCCTCATTCCCCGTGCAAAAAAGAAAGGAAATGTCCTAGGGAAGCCATAGTTTTTTCAAGGGGATGTTAGGGGATGGCTAGATGTCCTTGAGATGGCTAGTGGACGTCCAGGCTTACCTTGACCGCCTCCGACCCAACAACATTTCAAAAGTTTTTAAATAAAAACACTTTAATTAAAAAAAGGGATGGGATGGTCCCCGCCTCCGCCCCCCCAAGCAACACCTAAACCTAATAGAACCCTCAAAAGAACTAGAAACAAAAAAACAATCCCCTCAAAAGAACTAAAAAAAAAAAAGAAGAAGAAAATTTCTTCCTCAAAACCAGTCATGATGGTTGTTAGTACCCTATGAAACTCAATTTTCATGCCTCTTTTTGCCATTCAGTTGTTAGTTAGTCTTAGAATCTGCATTAGGTACAAATCAACTTTTGTTCTTCTAGTAGTTTTCCTAAAGTTTATCTTGTCAAGATCTTGTTTACTAGCAACTTTGCAAGGAAAATGAAGATCTAAGCTATGAAACAATGGAGGAGACAATGATGAAGCTAGAATGAGTGAAGCATTTTTACCAGCCTTGCACAAGGAAAAATGATGAAAAATTCAGAACACAAAGAAATTGATCAAAGGCACTTGATATAGGCATTTGCTAACAAAGTAAAAGGAAATAATCAACAAAGTGGCATTACCTTGTAAATCCCTGGCAAGGAGAAAAGTAAAGACTAAGCAGGAGATATTGCACTTTTTAAGTGGTGAAGCCAATTCAAAATGGTGACATAAGGGTGGTAGTAGTGGAGTAAAGTGCGAGGGAAAGAATGTCAAAGTTGGGTGCTAAATAGGAGTGGCAGACCAAGGTAAAAGCATGACCAGTAAGTGGTGAAACTTTAAGTGATTTATGCTCGAGTAAAGGACATGAAAGATACCCAATTGTGGTGCTAAAACTAGCTGACTGTGCCATTAGGAAACCATGACAAGGAGGTGGAATCTGTCTAAGGAAATTGTGCCAGCTTCAAGAAAGGTCAAGACAAATTGAAATCACATTTTTTACTTGGCATAACCATCAAAAAAGTGTGACAATGGTTAGCAATGATGAGAAAAAATTGTGCCATAAGTGAAATGTTTGAAAGACACAAGGAAGGATGCACTTATCATGTGGCAAGGCCACCAATGAATTCTACCTAGAGGTTAAGTGGCAAACATGTTATGAAATCATGCCTAGTAGAGAAGGTTATAAAATAAACACAAATGTTGAACATTTTGAGTGGTGTGGCCAACACAAAATAGTGCCAAAAGTGGCAAACATATGATGGAATAGTGCCAAAGGGAAGGTCACTTATGTGTCATGCATTTAGGTGGCACCATAACCTCAAAGTTCTACCACTTTAAATATAGTCTACTAGCATTCAACTTCAATGCCTAAGAATTTAAAAGCAACAATCATTCAAAAGATGGCACAATCTCAAACTCATAGGATTATATTAAGGTGAAAGCAGATTTAAAGTAGGAATCAACCTATTTTAGGCTATTTGAGGTGTTTATTTCCTCTTTGCAATGGATAGAGATAGGGTTGCATTAAAGCGGGGCTTTATTGAGATAATTTTATTATTATTGATCCCTAAAATCTGCTTTTGATGAGTCTATAAATAAGTGCCTTGAGCACATAGATTTTAATGAGAGTTATGCAAGAATTATGCTATAGAAGTTTTCATTCAAACTTTGAAGTTAGATTATTGTGTTTTGGTGTAAGATTTGATAAGACGATAATAAGAAGATTTGTGTTCAACTTTATGTGGCACTTATTTTCTTTTTCTTATAAGTAGCTTTGTATGCTTGTGAGGAATTGTTGCCTCCAATTTCACATCGTGTTTCATATTGTAAGTAGAATGTTTCTCATGTTTAATCAATCTTGCTGTTAATATGAATTTGTTGGTATTCCTATTTTTGTTTAGTTGCATAACAAAAACTCTTGTGGTGAGATAAAAACTTTTCAAGTCTTGTGCTCCAACTTTCGTAATAAAAATGATAGGTCTAGTTTGCTTTCAATATTTTATTTTCATACAACACCCCATAGGATAAAATCGTATAGTGTGCATAAGTAGTAGACTTGTTTATTGCTTAGATTTTAGCTAAGTAGCCAGTTCGGGTTCGGGTTTGGGTTTGCAGGTTCGGTTCGCCGGTTCGGCAAAATTTTTTGGGGGGTGGGTTCGGTTCGTCTTGGGTTCGTTAGTACAAATTACAAAATATGTATATATATATATATATGCAGCCTAGAAGCATGAATTAGGATTAGAATATCACATAACTGATAACATCATATAAACAACAAAACCACCATAAACTTGAATGTCATTTAAAACATGCATGATAAATATTCATTGTTCAAACTTCAAGTTCAATATTACAACACTTTTAAAGTTTTAATCATCATATGGATTCTCTAGATCATCCATATCAATGTCAACATTGACATTAGATGAAGTAGGAAGACTAGATGAATCACAAGTAGTGCCAATGGCACCATCACTAGCACTACTAATGTGCCCATGCTCCTGTTGGATATCCTCATCCTCATATGCAATATGTTGGGAACTGCAAGCATCCAAGTCAGTATCCTCTAGCACTATATCCCACAACTTCGTCTCCCCTTCCTTGTAGTTAGGTTGTTTGTGTGAAAGGAGACGCAAGTTGGAATGCACATATACTAAGTTCTCCACTTTTTTTGACAGCAATTTATTGCGCTTTACTGAGTGGATGAAAGAATATATGCTCCAATTCCTCTCAGATGCGGATGAACTAGCAACCTATGAAGACAAAGTAAACAATTAAAAAATTATAAATGGAATTATGAAACTTTTAAAACTAAAATATAAAAATTTATTAAACTTACTTGTGATAAAATTTTGATTGCAAGGGGCTGCAAATTTTGGAAGTATTGTCCATGGAAGTACCACCAAGAATGAACATCCTTTAAGAACCTATCACGGGAGGCATCAACATCTAGATGATTTGAGTGCACAAAATTAGTGAACTCATCCGTGACTACACTCCGCAAATCTCGATCAGGGAAGAGTCTCACAAATGCTGCCTTGTACCCTTCAACCACTTCTAAATCTCTATATGGAGGAAGCCTTCCTGGTTGTGAAAGAACCTGAGAGCTGTAGTATTTTGGAGTCAATGCAAAGGCAAGAAGGTGTAATGGAGTTGTCATTTTGTTCCATCTTTCTTCAACAATTGTATGCACTTGTTTGAAGAATGTCTCTTCAGGGTCTTGCTCTCTTGCATTTATGGTGCACTTGATCTTCTCAAGCATTGAGTCTATACCATCATATATTTGTCCAATGCATGGCTTGTCCATGTCAGTATAGCGAATCATACCCAAAATGGGCTCGGTGAAGCTAAGGAGATACTCCACACGATCCCACCATGAGTCATCTAATATCATGCTCTTAATTCTTGTTGCTCTTTCAGTGCTGCTTTGCCTCCATATAGACCAATTGGTGCTAATTACCATGCTAGAAAGTGCTTGCCTAACTTTCACAAGTCGTCTCAAGACGATTGTATTAGAGGCAAAGCGGGTTTCTGCAACCTATTGCAAATTAAAAAAAATAATTAATATTTAAAAATAAACTTTAAAGAAGAATTTAAATTAGATTGAACAATCAAATTATGAAAATCAGAAAATGACAAATGTAAATATTACTTCTCTTACCTTCAATAGCTCCAATTTTGAAAATGTTCTAAAGATCCCTTGAGACAAGTGGTGGTTGGTGACGAACATCTGAATGTCCTCAGCCTCAGTATACAATTGTTTGATCCATTCAATTTTATTCCCAATCTTTTGCAGCATAAGATTGAGTGAATGGACCGCACAAGGTGTCCAAAAGATATGTGAATATCTTTCCTCAACCAACAACCCTGCAGCTCTACAATTCTTCGCGTTGTCCGTTACAACTTGAACAACGTTGCGGGCTCCCACTTGCTCAATGGCTGCAATAAGAATATTAGCAATAAATTGCCCATCTTTTACTTGCCCCTCACAATCCACGGCTTTCAAAAACATTGCCCCTTTAGGGGACACCGCTATGACATTGATCAAAGGCCGATTTTTTGAGTCCTTCCAACCATCTGAAACAATGGACACACCTGTCTCAACCCATGAATCTCTTATAGGCTTCAATGCATCTTCAACCAACTCAACCTCCTTTTCCAATAAAGTGCTACGCACCTTCTCATAACCCGGGCCCTTGTACCCTTTTGGAGCTTCATTAACCGTTCTCAACATCTCTTTCCAATATGGAGAACGAACAACATTAAAAGATAGTCCATTGGCATATATGCATCTTGCTACACATTGGTCGGCAAGGGCTCTACTCTCATTTTGAAATGCAACTTCCAAAGGTCCCTTTGCTCTCTTGTTTGCAAAAGGTTGTGCACTTTGAGCTTGAAGATTTGGAATGGCCATAAATGGGTGGTCTTCTACCACAATATTGGGATTGGGATTAGATGGGGGCTGCATTCCCTTTGATTTTTTTTTTAACAAAGGGTGATTTCCTTTTTGGGCTTCCCGTTGATCTGCTGCTTCTTGCTCCATAATGTATTTTGCAATTGTCTCAGGTTGAATAGGGGCATCTTTCTTTCCAGGGCAAGGTGAGATGCCTTTTCCACTTATGCCACACAAATGTGCTTTCACCCTATGGTATGAACTAGAATATTGAACTTCACACCCACTGCATTTCCAAACATAACCACCACCACCTGGAATCTGTCTTATCATTTCAACATACTGCCATAGAGGAGAATTTGCACTTGTTTTGAACTTTGGGTTTGGTTTAGCTATGGAGCCGGAGGTAGAACCCATTGACATTGTGATTCCTATGGCAATTTGTTTTGCAAACAACACATTCAAAATTTGAATGAAAACAAAATATAATAATTTTTAAAAAATTAAAACCTAGCTCTTTTGAATCTTGCACAATGTATACATTCATAGAAGAACAGAAAAAAAAAGAAGCAAAACAAAGTTTTTGTTTGTAAAACAAAAAAAAGAATGAAAAATGAGAAAAATGAGAAAAAAATGAGAAAAACTTACCTCTTTGCAAAAATAATCTTCAACAATCTTTGTGGCAGCCAATGAACACTTGCAAATCTGTAGGAATGGCAATGCAATCGTTTGTAGAAGCTTCAACAATCAATATTCAACTCCTTTTGTCAATCCAACAAGTTAAAATAAGAACTCAGCCTCTTGGAATGAAAATGCTTCTTTGCAAAACAAAAGAATGAAAATGAGGTAGTTTAGGTGTTTAATTTGTTTTAGAGGTCACTTTTAGGGTTCCCATGGGCGTGGGTCAAAGTCAAAGTGAAGGAAATATTAAAAAAATACAGAAAAAAACGCTTTTTTGCCGCCCAGATGCGTGGGTTCTCCTCGGGTTCGCTTTGGGTTCGCCCGGTTTCTGCTCGGGTTCGCCCGAGTTCTTCACTGGCAAACCAAGGCTCAAATGCAAGGACCCTGGTCGAACCCACAGAGGGACCGGACCAGGACCTGGACCCAGTGCAAACCCGGACCAGGACCGAGCCCAGAACCAGGCGAACTGGCTACACAGGATTTTAGTAGTTGATTAAATGAGAGAGCTTCCCTTGTGAATTTAAAAGAGGATTTCCTCACACACTATTCTGGTTTGAGTTGTTCTAAAAAGGACAAAATAAAATGCTAGTAGTGGCTGGATTATCATTTTTCCATTTGATTATTACCTCTCCATCATCTAGCAAAATGGAGTGGCCTTATTGTTGAATGAGCATCAGGGGAAAGAAGTATCTTTTCAATTGAGGAGGGTATAGCAATTTTGAAGACTGAAATGTGGAAGATTTGGTAGCTTGATTCAGATAGTTCCTTTTCCTTCTTGTTGCAGACTTGTTTTATCTACTAGAAATCTCAATCCACAATTTCCTTCATAAAACTCCTCAAAGAAGTCCTTTTAGTAAATTGTGTTGTGTGGCTCTAGTAGCTATAACCCAAGCATCGTACTAGATTTGTTTCATTGAGGTACAATTGACATCATTTGATGTGGAAAGAACACAATCAACCTGCAAGGTATCATCATGGTGATAGCTAGTAAACTGCATTGAATTTGAATCATCTTGCAAGATATTGTTGTGGTGATAGCAAGCAAATTGAATTGAATCTGAATCATGAACTTTCTTTATTCCTTTTTTAGCCACCATTTGTTATTGATATGCCTCAATCTTTTCCCGTGTTTTTCTATATTTGTGAGCCTTATGACTCCCTTTCTACCACATCTTTTGCATAACATATTTTGTTTATGATTTTTGCCTCGTCCTCTATTGCTTACTTAATTTCTGCTTTTTTGCAATTCTTCTTCAAAAGGTATTGCTTGGGCAATAAGTTGCCTTTTTTGATGGAGATAGCAAAATCTTTTCTCCTTGTCAGTTTTTATTGTAATTTTTTTTTCTCTTTCAACCAACTAGTTAACCAATTGATGAAAAGTGAGTGACTTTAGTTGATTTACTTGCTTTTAATGACTTCAAATGGATTGAAAATGTGAGAAGAGGTTTTATAAAGGTCGTCATAGATACATCAATTTTTCCACCATTAGCATCAACATCATGTTTGATTGCCCAAATTTTAGAAGCCAGGGTCAATACATCACCATTTTTCAATTCAAGATTAAACAATTTTAACTGCAATAGTATAAATTGTACTTCTGAATGGGAATCATGCAAATCTTTGAATTTTTTAAATGCCTCCCGTGATGAGTTACATCCTTGTATGTGATGGAATATTTCTTCACCAACATAGGCTCTTATCAAGGCAAAGACTTTTGCTTCTTTTTTTTTTATATCTTTAGATTGGTATTAGTTTTGAGTCTTGAGGTTCAGAAGGTTGTTAATTTCCATCCCAAATACCACACCTTAAATAATTGAAAAAAGAGAGTATTTTCAACATGTCTAGACCATTCTAGTCAAGTTTCTTTCCCGGTTAAATTGTATGAACTGTGGATGCTATGAGTGCATTTTAACTATTCTTTCACATGACTTTAAAAACAAATTGCAGATTTATTGGAGGGGACTATTCTACTTCCATCTCTTTCAAAGGCGTCAATTCAACTTATGTGATTTTGGAATTGGTGGGAGAAAGCCATTAATTTTAAACACAGAAAAATTCAGGAAAAATGAAGAAAATGCACCTTCAAAGATTTGATTACTTTGTTAGACTGTGATCACTTCAAATGCTGCAACTTTGTTGATTACATTTCTCACAGCCAGGTACAAAATTATTGTTTACAGTTGGCCCTCTTCTTCTTCCTTTGACACCGCTTGAGGTTTTATTTTTTATTTTTATTCAATCTTTTGGCTGCTAGATTGGAGTCTTATGTTGATATTTATTCTCTAACAAATCAATGGAGATAAGGAGAACAAACAAGGAAAATTGGGAGGAATGTTCAATTGAATGAATGCAGGGGTGGGGGTTTCAAATAGCAAGAATTGGAGAATTAAGGAAGTTCCGTAACTGATATTTTGCCATAGCTCTGATACCAATGCCAGGCTAGGAAATGGACTGCAAGTGAATTTGAAAATGAAAGAATGAAAGCCAATTCTCATTAACTCCAAAATGTGTTGCAAAGTATGCATTTATTAATGTGAGATAACTATTCAGTTCGTCTTCAAATGACTGTTAAAATTCTATTGTATTTAAGTAATAATAAAATAAAATATTATTATTACATTTATATTTTATTACCTACATCTAGTATTTTGTACAAGTGTTATAAGATATGGGAGCATGAAAATCGATGAATGCTGAAAGGAGAGGTATAGACCATGCACAAGTCAAGGACAACTCATGTGAGGTAAAAATTCCTCTAATATTGTGTTTGTAAAACCTCAAAATGATTATTTGTTGTCTCCAAAACACGAGAAACAATTTAAGCTAGAGGACACAGGAGGTAGGAGAAAAACTCTACTTCTACAAGACAAAGAAGAGTCTTCAAAGAAGGGAGAAGCAAAGAATGACACTTGAAAAGAAGGAAAGAAGAAATGGACAGCTTCCACTCCACTTCACCACTAGCTAAGCCCAAGAAGAAGGTAAAAGAGCATGTGGGTAAACAAGGTAAAGATTCCATCTTTTGTCTCATTTGCAAAAAGAAAGGACATGTTGCACAAGAATGTAGGTTTTTAATTCCTTGTATGTAATAACCCTTGCAAGGCATTAGTTCAAATCCCAATATTTTTTTTGCAATCAACTCAATTCTAATCTTTCTGATCACCCAATTCTCAGAATGGGCAAGGTGAGAGCATATGGAGTAAGAATGAGGACAAAGGAAAGATAATTGAAAAGTGTTGTTGGCAAGCCGACCAACTTACAATTTAAAACAATCATAGAATCACTCTAGCCAAATTGGTTGATAATGAGTGCTAACAAAGTT
This sequence comes from Sequoia sempervirens, assembly GCA_007258455.2. NCBI lineage: Eukaryota > Viridiplantae > Streptophyta > Pinopsida > Cupressales > Cupressaceae > Sequoia > Sequoia sempervirens. The sequence continues at coordinate 74,302,552 of VDFB02047230.1, read as the reverse complement.
GCATCAATGCCATCCAAGGATCTATTACAAAGCAAACAATGAAAATTCCATAGTAGCCCTTCTTTTGAAGACCCAACCTTTTTTTATAACCTTTTCAAAACTATATTTTGGAAAAAATGCATTTTTGCTTTTTTGTTGTTTTTGAAAAACTTTTTGCTTTTCATTGCTCTTTGAAAAAATGATATTTTTTTGCTTTTTCCTTTTTTGCTGTTTTTCAAAATTTTTTTTTTTTACTTTTTGTTACTTTTTGAAAAAAAACTTTTTTTTTTTTGTTTTAAAAAACAATTTTGCTTTTGTTGTTTTTTCAATTTTTTTTTTTTTTTCATAATAAAATAATATTTGTCTTTATGACTACTTTTCAACACCTTGAGCCTAGTGACACTTTATTTGCACTCTTAAAATACCTTTTTAAATAATTAAATGTAAGCTGTTAATTAAAATCAAAGGTACCCTTTTTGACAGCTTAATTTAATTATTTAACTTATTTTCTCTTTACCAACACCCAATAGCTGGCAGGAAAAACTTAGGAAAATAGGCTAGGGTCACCAGCAGCTTACGCTTGAGAAGGGGACATTACATTGCACTAGTTGTGGAAGTAACCATTGTAGAATGATGTGCAAAGAAGACACCATCAAGGAGCATACGTTTCACAACAAGGATGGGAAAAAATCTCTCTCCAAGGCAAAGGGAAGTGGAAGGTCAAGACACACTCGAAGAAGGTAACAAACAAGTTGATTGAATATGTGCAAAGCTAATAACTGTTGCTCTCATTGCAATGTTGGAGGTAATCGAGATGATTTGGAAGCTTGATCTCGAGCTTCAGCCAAAGAATGGCAAAAGCAAGAGTGAACAGCCACAAGAGGAAGAGAAGCACACCAAAGGACTAAGTCAATAGAAAGAACAACTCTCAAATGAGTCGACACCACCATATAATGGTAAGGGTATGCCATTTTATACTTGGATAGAACATTTTGTTGATTTGCAAAGGAGATAAGGGCGAGTTACCTTCATTTGTATAGGAAATTTGATTAGCACTCCAAGTTTTTTCCATCGATTGAGTTGTGTTCAAGTTGCTAACTTCACTTAGAGCAAGGAGTATGTTTTACTCACTAATGGGTGAGTATGAGAAGCATGACCACTCGGAGGTCAAGGAGGGACAAAGAAAAGGAAGAATGGAAGGGGTAGTCATTCTATTTCGGCCTTCACATTCATTTCATTGCATTGATTTGTGCATCCACTTGTTGTAGAGCAATCAAGGAGTATGACGCACTCACTAAGAGAAAGCATGCTAAAACAAATATATTTGGAAAACAAACAACGACAAGCAAGAAGAAAATGTATTGAGGTAATGGGTAAATTCAGCTATCAAATTTCTTGTAAATTATTAGAAAATTGCATATCCACTTGTTTGAAAGAAAGGAAGAGTAGTGTAATGCATGTTGCATGAGGGTTTTGTCTTATAGCAGTATACACAAAATGCACAACCTGGACAGCTTGTAGGAAAACATTCTTTAAAGTTGCACAAATGTATTTGTTTGGCAAATATTGTTGCAAATGTGCAGTTTCTTTCCACTTGCATGGGCATGAAGAGCACAAAAATATACTGAGAGGGGGGGAGGAAGGGGTGAATCAGTATATTAACAAATTTTTGCCCTCTCAACTTTTATCAACTTTAAATAATGTACTTTATAAATTATATAAGTTTTATAGTGGATGTAGGAACTACTTGAATCACCAACTTTCACAATTTAGTAGGCACCAACCCACAAGGAGCACCAACTCCTAAATCTGATTTAGTAAGCACCAACCTACAAGGAGCACTAACTCCTAAAGTTCGTAGGCACCAACCTACTGGAGGCACCAACCCCCACTTGCCAAGCACCGACTTAGCAAAAAATAATAACTTCAAGAATAATGTTCCACCTTCAATGTTGCTTCTTCAACGGATGATGGACAATTAAGATCTCCTCTTCAATACCACTCTTCCTCTTGATTTATCTTCCTTGAATGATCTCCAAATATCTTCATATATCTTCTTTTTCAATTCTTCATACAATGCTGCTTTAATAAATTGATACAATCACTTCCATATGTATTCCTTTTAGATCTGCTTATACTTCTTTCAAATCTGCATGTTCTTTGTCAAGTTTGCATTCATCAAATATTTATATCACCTTTATCTAAACTGTCTATATCCCTTATCAAATCTGGATCATGTAGTCTTTACAAATATGCCCATAGAGTCTTCATAAATCTGCTCAATTATGTCTCTTCAACTTGCACCAAATCTGCTATGATTCTCCTTCACAAATCTGATCCAATGCATTCAAATTTGATCCAACATTCTTCAAGAGATATATTCCTTCACAAATCTGATCCAAATCACACAATGTTCTTCCTTTACAAATCTGATCCAAATGATGCAGAGTCTCTTTTTACAAAACTGATCACAATCATGGCACTATATTCTCATAAATTTCCTCTCTAAATTGCTCTTCAATTTGTAGTTTATTCCTCTCTATAACCCTGCCATGAACTCTCACAGATCTCCCTATTATTCTCCACTCATGGGCTGCATATATATTTCAGAATGAGTCTGAAATATTCTTCATTAAATTCTGCCCTTAAATCTGCTCTTATATTTTCTACATACACACTCCTTATACTCAGAAATAATTCATTATAAATTCTTTCTTGTCCTACACCTCACAACACACCACACTTTAAATCTGATTTAGATATCAAATATATAAGTTGCTCAAGAATTGCAACCCTTCGATGAAAGAACACATCATTTAAAAAAATCTATCTCTTCATGTCTTAATCACATCTTTTCAGATGTGTCTTTTTGCAAACTCATGCCATTTCAAACTTAATTACACCTCTTCAAACAGAAACTCTTATTAATAATAACTAAAATCATTCCAATCGTTTGATTTAATTTAATTTTCAATGGAAATCTGAAGTCTCCTTTCTGGATAGCACACCTTCATGTAGTAATTAGTTTTTGTTTTTATAATTCTGAAGTTGCATAAACCGTACTCCTTCAGATTTCTTAAATCATACCCACTTCAAATTTGTAAATAAGAAGATTTTGTCTTATATGCTTTTTGTTTCATTCACAAAACAAAAAGATCGCAGCCTTCTATGGAAACGTTGCCTTTTTATTTATTAGAATTTTGTCTTATTAGACTTTGTCTTCTAATGCCACCTTTTCATAAAGCAAAATGAATCGATACCTTCTCATATTTAATTATTTAACAAGCAATTGTGCTTTAACAAATAAATCTGCTGTCTAATATAGAAGCGCTGCCTTTTGAAGACTTTCGTCTTTTACTTCTTTTTGTCCTTTCTTTATTTTGTCATATTTAGATTTTGTCCTTATGTGCCCTTTTTTAAATAATATGAATCATCCTTAAAAAATCGCTGCTTTATGACTATTAATATTTCTGAATATCAATCGCTGACTTCTTTTCTCCTTTAAATATTAATAGCTTCTCGTCATAAAATCAATATTGCTGTTGCTCCTTTTATTGTATTTCTGATATCAATTTAATTATAATTGCTGCAATTGTTGATATCTTCACACACCTTACTATAGGTGATTAATATATATACATGCCTTAGTCTTGGGCACCAATAATGGTTGGCTAGTATAGAGTTCGTCCCCTTCCATAAATGATGAACACTTTTAGACATGAAATACTCCTTCATTTGGATGCTAATATAAGGAGGTCAGTTAGCATGCTTAAGTAATGATTAGTGGCCTTTGGCCAATCCATTTGACATCCATGAATCCATCCAAATATCTCATCTATTCACTTTGACATCAATGACGGTTTGTCTATGACATTGTCTTCTTTACGTACTTGACATCAATGACAACATTTCCACAGGGCAAGTATGGGTAAAGTGTGGTGAAGCATGAAATTGGCAACATGTGCATCATAATGACATGTTTGTGGGTATTATAAAACATGCATACTTCCATTGGTTGAGCATAGGCAGCAGTATGAGGCATATATGGCTGTTGTAGGAATATAGAGTTCCATTAATTGTATAGCATGGGCAACACGATGACATCTTTTTGGGTGTTGTAAGAAAGCATATTTCCATTCCATGGCAATGTAAACATTGTATTGTGTGACATGTCTCATTTGTTTGATATGATAAGGAGAGGAAACTATTTCCACTTCTATGAGTAAGAAAGGGAAGCACCTTGCTTATCATAGATGAGCTCAAGGACATGCAAAAGTATAGCAGTGATGGGTTTTCATTATTGTATTGTGCACAAACTCTTATCACAGTTGTAGCATGTGGATAGTTGTAGGAATGGGACTCTCTTCAAATTCATTGTAAACACGATAAAAATTCATGGCCTTCATGTACATTGATGCAATAACAACTAGCTTGTAATATCTTTCATGACATTGTAAAATGGCCTTCAAATGCAAGGACGTTTATTCATGGCAGCAGGTTATGTTGTGGCATGTTTCAAGGCAATCATTGTAGCACAAGAAGTTGAAGAATTAGCTACCATAGAGTTGTTCATGGGAAGGACACAAATTTAGTTTTCAACACATAAGACAGCATCACCACCTTCTACCTTGTGACACTACTTGTGTTGAGCATCTTTTTAAAGATGTGTGGGGGTTTTGTTCCAATCAAGAGCAGGATAAAGCATTACTACATTTTATCTCATGACATTACTTGTGTTAAGCATCAATTTGAAGATGTGTGTTGTACCCCAAAATTAAAATTTTTGTTACACTTAGACATTTTGAAGAAATGAGTAAAAGTCTTGTTAAAATAGTCAAAAAGGTCAAAATTTGGGTGTGCATGTCTTGCATGAGGGGTTAAAACGCGAAATTGTCAAAATCTGACGATCTGGGTCTGCTCAGAGCAGCTTAACCGACAAAACCCAGATCTTAGTTTTTCATCTCTAAATTTTAGGAAAATTGCTATTTTTAGAAATTTTCTAAAATTAGTAACATTTTCTGGGTTTCTTTGGAAATGGATACTGGCAAAACTTTCTAAAAATAGAAAGTTGGTCCGTCAGGGTCCAAACTGATTTTGATTGGCTCAAATTATGTCCACATCAGGCTGGTGCAGTCAGAATCTCGAAAAGATCAGTTTTTCCCTAGTGGGTCTTTTCTGCTTTTTCAGAAGCATAACAGGAGCTCCGAGGTCGTTAATGGATGTCATTCAGCTGCCATGTGTCAGATTTAACGTTCAAAGCATTCAACAGAAGATGAAATGATGAACATGCACGAAGAACGAGGAAGAAAACGAAAAGTGATGAAAATTTTCTAACACTGCCAGACTTGGGCACCCTAGGTAAGAAAGGGTGCCCATCTTTTTAGGGCATCAGATGTCGAAATTAGGGTTTATGCCTCCAGTCAAACCTGTTCAGTTCTCTGCCAGCTCCACGACGGATTCAACGGTGTAGTCATCAGATTACTCACTCATCCGGAATTCAGCGCTGAACGGAGGTATCCAAACTAATGTCAGAACACAGAAAAATGAAAAATATCAAAATTTGACTAAGTCTGAGTAAAGTGGGTGCCCCTGGTGAAGAAGGGCGCCTAGCTTTTTGAAGGGGCAAAACCAGTAATTAGGGTTCAAGAGGATGCTCAATCTTTTCAGTATTCAGCCGACTTTGACACGCCTGTCTTCGTCAGATCATTCGACTGGCCATCTTCCGACAAATTCAGATTGAAGTCAAAGGTATAGAATGAAGGTTTCGAACTCGAAGTTGAAAAACAGATAAAAATGGCTAAGTCTGGTGAGTTTGGGCGCCCCAGGTGAAGAAGGGCGCCCAAGTTTTCAAGGGGCTAAACAGATGAATTCATTAGAGATGCTCTAATATGATCTCTTCGCAATCGATCCAACTCTCCAACAAGATATCCAGCACGTCGATCGGGGTTCGCAGTCACCAGATACAATGCGCCGAACAGGGGGTCTGACAGAGGCTGAGAACCAAGATTCAGAAGCAAACACAGAAAAGTGAAAAATAAACTGTTGGTAAAGTGGGCGCCCCTGGTGAAGAAGGGCGCCCAAACTTTTGAGGGCCTAAAATTCATTTTTTGGCGAAGATCGTCCCAGAAGACCCCTCTCAATATTTCACCAGCTTCGCAACGAGCATAATCATCAGTTGATCGGACGCCCGAGTCTCCAGATTCAACGAGATCATCTGTAGAAGAGGAGTTAATGAAGAAATTAAAGATCATGAAAAATGGCTAACATTGTGAAAGTTCGGAGCCCCTGGAAGGAAAAGGCTCCCATGAATTCGAAGGCCGAAATCAAGTTTCTAGCTAGAGGCGCCTCCAAAACATCTTTCTCAGAATCAGTCAGGCTCCGCCATGAAACCTTCAGCTTGCCTGTCGGATCAATCTACAAACGGGAAATCGAAGGCGAAGTTAGGGGTCAAATTGACAGAAAGTTGAAAATGCCAAAAATTTGACTAACACTGGATGAAGTGGGCGCCCTAGGTGAAGAAGGGCGCCCAACTTCTCATGCCTTAGAAACTTTTTCAAGATTTTCAAAAGTTTCAAAATTGCAAGTGAAGGAAGATGGTGTCCAAGTTCAAAGAACTGAGATTTTAGGGTTTTGGAAATAAAAGCAAAAGAAAGCAAAGCAAAAACAAAACCCTAAGTCTATTTAACATCTTTCTTTCATGTATTTTTTAATTATTTTTGCAGGTAGCATCCAGAGGAGAAAGCTAGAGCAGCAAGCTTGAAGAATTTTTATGATTCAAAAATCCATATTTGCTGGTTTTACATCAGATTTTTCAAATAAGAAAGCATAAACCCTTGCTTTTTCAAGCTTTTTCATCCATAAGATCAAGTTTTTCAAGGAAAAGGCCAAGGCTTTCCATTTTTCAGCCATCTGGGTCTTTTCTTTTCATTCTTCTGAAGAAATTTTCAAGAACTTCATCAAGTTGCAGCAGTTGCTTTTATTTTGCATGTCAGTGAAATCCTCGTGCATTCAATTTTCAATCATCTGGGTTGTCTTCAATCAGTTTTCTGAAGAAAACCCATATCACAACTTTTTTCAAGAAAGTTTCAAATCCTAGGGTTGGCTGCTTTTTCGATCAGCCATCAGGGTTTTGCAAATCTAATCAACTGGGTCCATTTCCAATCATATTCAACAAAACCCAAAAGCCTTTTTGGGAAAATTGAAGAAATTAGGGTTTGCTGCTTTTTCAGTCAAAATTCAAAATTTTCAAAAAATGGATGATCTGGGTTGTCTTGCAACGAAATTCTGAGCAAAACCCATATCTCAGAAAAAATTTCAAAAAATTTGTCTGTTGGAGCAAGAAAATCAGCATTCTAAAAATAGAAATTGCTCAAAACTTGTCAGAACCAGGGCGAGTTTACAGTCATTCTTCAAGTTTTCCGAAATAGAGTACACTCCCAATGTTTTCAAGTCTGAATCAGCTCTCTATCATGATTACATCAAAACCACTGAGACAGACTTTCATCACGTCAAGCCGGTGTTTGATCTACATGCCTTGGAGAGCGCAGGCAACACCTCAATCAGGAACCTGGGACATTCTGGACTCCTCACAGCAGCGTCAATTCCTATATCAGTTCAGAGTCTTGAGTTCATAATCGCTTGCATTAAGCATTACAACCCGGCTACTAGGGAGATCCAGTCAGTAGATGGCAGATTGATTTGCAGTTTGAAGCCTGATGTGATCGAGAAGTGTTTTTCCATTCCTCCTTGGCTTGAAAGCGTCACTATCTCGAAGGGTGAATGTGAAAAGATATGGGACATGCATAAAGATAAAGATTGCATTGAAATGAATGAAAGAAAAACGTAAGACTCTGCCAAGTCACACTTCCACGATGTCAGCAAAGTTCGAGAAAGCGGCCAATGAGGTCGAAGATTTCCTGAGATCTGTTGCAGATGCTGAAGATATTCTAGAAAAGCGATGTTTTTCTATTGAGGGCATAGATGCACCGAACCGGGACACAATTTCTAATTTCCTAGCGGATGTGATCGAGCTTTAAAGCAGCTTTCTTGTAGAAGCTTTCTTTCCCGCTTTCTTTCTATTCTTGGAATAATTCTTATCCATTCTTTGAGAAGAGAAAGAAGATAAAATGTAATAGTTGGCGTTTCCCGCTTTTTCTGCTTTCTTAGGTGTTAGATGTTATCTTCTTTCTAGAATTAGTAATAAAGCTTGCTTGCTGAGCAAGCCCTAGATTGTGAAAGCAAGGAGATTTTAGGGTTCCCTACTCCTCTGCTTGTCTATAAATAAGAGCCTTTGCTCATTTAGTTTCTTTAACCGTGCTAGTGAGAACAAAACGCTGAGCCTATTGTGCCTTCTATTTGTTACTCAAGTATTGTTCAAATTGTGTTGTGATAAGTAAATTGTTGAGCCTCTTTAGCCAACAAAGAGTTAGTGTGATTGCTGTTTCTATTGTGTGAAGAGCAAGATTGCAAGCCTCTTTAGCTGCAATTTCTTGTTCCAGGCATGTTAGAAGTGAGCTTGTTCTAGAAATTTGAGTAATAAAATCACGAGCCTCCTTTGCCTTGATATAAAATCTCAGGTTTCCATTATTTGTGTTTTACTTTTATGATCTTGATTTCAACTTACATTGAAGTGTGTAGGAATTTGTTGAGAGATAGTTTATTGAAGTATTTTTTCAGAAATCTACCTTGTTAATTTCTAGCTTCTCTCGCTTTGCATATTACTTGAGAGGTTAGGAACGTCTCTAGTTTAAGTTAGTCGTAGTTGAAGTTCTCAAAATCAGAAAATCTCAGCTGCAGCGTTTGTGTTTAATAAACCTTGTGCTCTAAGCTGATCAAAAGATAGGCAACTTAGTTTTAGTTTACTTTCTTTCAAACACCATTAGCAAGAGGGAGCTTCCCCTCCTAATTTGAAGAGTAGTTTATTTGTGCATAGCTGTCCGTTTCAAATACGCATTCCAGAGGTGCGAATTTAAACGCCAACAATGTGGAGGGGTTTTGTTCCATCAAGCAAAGAGGCCCATATACAGTAGGTGACTAGAGAACTACTACCTTCTACCTTTGGGCACTTGAGTGCTGAGCATCACTTGGTTTTCACTAGGAGCATGCGAGAGGGGTTTGTTTGAATCAAATGGACACAAAAGTTTCAAAGGTTGAGGGGGAAATTCTTCTAATTTTGTGAGTAAGCTTTTGTGGGACCAAAAACTCTCTAAGACAGGAGATGTGATGCATATTGGATCTAGTAGAAAAACTCATCCTCAAAGGAAGACACTTCAACAAGAATGTTATACCCAAAACAATTTTTTTTGCTTCATTAAGGCATTTTTATTAAAATGGTCTAAATCTTGTGAAATTGTCGTCAAAAGTTAGTTTTAGGTCAAACGAAGCATGGGCTTTTTGTAAATTTGAAAATTTTGAAAATTAGGGTTTTTGAGCCCCTATTTTGAGGAAAACCCTAAAAAATAGGATCTTTCCAGAATTGACTGAAAATAATTTTGATTGGCTTATTTCACTTCACGATCACATTGGTGAAGTTAGAATCAAGAAAAAGTCAGTTTAGCTCTAGTGGGTTGTTTTCACTTTTTCAAGAGAAAAGTTAGGACCTCTAAGGTTGTCAATGGCATTTGGCCAGTACCAGGTGTCACAGTCTAAGCCTCAAACTCATCGTAGAAGATTCTATAGCGAAAGATGCTAAAAAAGACGCTTCACGACGGAGGGGATTTTCAAAAGGTGAAAAGTGTAAAAAAAATTCTAAGTTTGGAAACGCTTCGCCTTGCTATGAGGGAGATGCCTTTGTAGTCAACACCCAAGTCAGCTTTACAATGTCCGTACACATAAAAATGGTAAATGCAGTCACATACTCGCGTCAGTAGTAGCAATGCTCCAATGTAGTCAACTCAGCCTAGCAACACAGTGATCGCGAAGAGGCGAAAATCATTAGAAAATCATCAACTATAGAGTCAATTGCGCCCCTGCAGGCCAAGGGCGCCCTTGAATTTGAAGGCCTAAATGTAGTTGTTAATGCTTGTAAAGCCAGTCATCTTCGGATTTCTGCCAGCTTTCCAGCGAATCATCAAGCGAATTCATCAAATTTGACAAACACCGACAAACGATGACAGAGGAAGAAGATGCAAAAGGAAATGAACATCAAAGATGTCAGTCAAATTACAAAAATTGCGCCCCTGTAGCTCAGGGGCGCCCAAGAATAAAGTCTAGCAGATGTCAGTTTTTGAGTTTGCTATCTCCAGGTGATCTCTTCAGATCTAGCCCAGCTTCGGGATGAGACCAATAGCCAAATTAGAAGGTATATTAGACGACCGTAGTGGTTGATCCTGTTGATGGTGTTTTCTGCACAGCAACAACTCAGACAGAAAATGATATTCTATCTCTCTTGAAAGATAACCTTCAACAATAAATTGCCGAAAATCACCCCAAGGTCTCTCGGGTGTCAGGTCATGACAATGCATAAACAACTCAGATAATATGTGAAAATGCTGGTAATCACAAGGGGCCTTACAAATAAACAATGCTGGAAGTGAATTTTCATCAGATGCAACGATATGGTGATGCTTTTAATCCTAAAACTAACCCAGATTCAAAATAAACAGCAAAAGAGATAAGGGTTTAGAGAGATTCTATTTATTCTAACTCCTAAGATCAATCACAGTAATGATGAAAGCTGCAAATGGACAGATCCCCAATAAAACCGATCTCTGCTTGATCAAGGACAAACCTGCAACTACATAGAAATGGTGCGATCTTCTGGGGAAATCTGAAGATTTTCAGACTTTGAACACTCATTCACATACCCAACTGCTAGCACAATGTAAACAAGCATTCATAGTTGAACTTAGCACAAAAGTGAGGCCCAGACTAACTTTACACAACAATCTACAATCAACAAATTGCTAAAAGTATGGACTGGAAATCGATCAACATCATTAACATTTCACCATCATTGTAAAAGAGCTAAAATCTAACATCTAACATCTAATATCTTAGAATCAAGAACAAGAAACCATAAAAAATTGTTGAAAATAAATACAAAGTTTGCCAAATCAACAATCCAATTGCATTACTTCTCCAGCATTACATAACAATTTTAAGTCTCTCATCTCCTACAGCTAATTCTGAAAACTACTTGCCAATTCTGGCCTTCTAACTTAGCAAAATTCTGGCCTAAAAAAAAAACTCCTAAAATCTCCCCCTTTTACAAATGAGGCACAAATGCCATTTATAGAGAACCCCAAACATGTCGGCCCAATTAGATTTTACAATAATAACTGGCCCCAAAACAGGTCGGCCAGGAGAATTTCAAAATAGGACAAGATTTTCATTAAATGCATGAATATTATTCATGTCGGCCTACGATCTCCAGCAAGATTAGATTCACGTGTCCTCCAGAAAGTCCTCCAGCTGTAGACAGTTTTGGCACGAATTCTTAGGCACGTCCCACTTTGAAAATTTATTTAATCCTGAAAAATAAATATCATCATTAATAGCCCACATGTCCAAATTAAATTTGAATAAAATCTTAACTTTTTCCAAAAAACTTACATTTTTACACGGAAACTTTCCATTTTCAGAATTTTTTTTATTTTTGGAAATTTTATTTTCAAAATCTTTTCAAGAAATTTTCATTTTCGTGAACATTTTAAAAAATCCATTTTGGAAAAAATAAATAAATAATTATTTTCGGAAAAATTTCCATTCGGGAAATTTCAGGATTTGGGCCCTTCCGGGGAAATCGAGCAAGGGGAAAATCCGGGCCAGGCGGACTCCAGACCAAAATCCGGAAAAATCAGGTCAAGCGGATTCATCCGGGAAAATCCGGGTTAGGCGGATTCCAGACGAATCCGGAAAATCCAGGCGGATTTTACTGAATAAGGCAAAAATTTCAACAATAGATCATCAAAACGAACCAAGAATGCGTGTAACATCGTGTAATATATCAAATTAAGCATGGGGTGTTGAGCATTTATCATCAAATTCATCAATTTAATCCAGTATTTCAATTTGCACAAAGCCTGGCAGAAAATCCGGAAAAATCCGGGTGGACCGGATTTCCGCGGATGGCATAAAATTTCGGACCTTTGGCACATTCCGGAAAACCGACGGAATCTGGAAAATCCGGGTCGGGCGGAAAATCCTGAACGTAGGCAAAAACCCGGACTTCGCCCGGATCCAAAATTTTCATGGAAATCGGGAAAATCCGGATGGAGCGAAAAATCCCGGACTGGACTAAAAACCCGGATTTTGCAGAGAGCCGGACTTGGGGCAGAATCCGGGAAAATCCGGACGGACCGGAAAATCCCGGATTGGGGTAAAAACCCGGATTTTGTTCGAAACTTAGTTTTTTTTGAGGCACAACTCAGGGGAAGGACTTGGACAAGCAAGATGAACATCTAAGGACCTCCAAAGGCAATGAAATCAATAAAATTAAGGGGCCAAAAGACACCAAAAGCCAGAGCAAAAAAGAGGGTCCCCACTTTTAGTGGGGCGTGTATGCAAAACTGCACAACAGATCCAATGAGCACGTAAAACGGAGGATAAAATGAAAGTCAAAATGGCAAAATGTACCTCTGCAGGCCAAGGGCGCCTAGCCTCTTGGTCAATCAGATGAGATTTTTGGTAGTTGTCTTCTTCAAGAGATTTGTTCAGAATCCTTCTAGCTACGCAATGAATCTAGTAGCCAGTTTTCGGGACCTATCAAGCGCCCGTAAATGAAGATCAGGCGTAAAATGCCAGAGGCGAAAGCAAGTTAAAAAACATGGAAATTTGACTAAGTATGGAGAACAATGCACCCTCCTTGGAAAAGGCGCCCAACTTTTTGGGGCCTCAGATGTAGTCTTTTGGCTTTGTAACTCCTAGGATCATCTCTTCAGAGTTGTTCAAAATCCACGATGAGATCATCAACACGAACATCGGAGCAATCCAGCTTCCGACAGTGAGAGTCAAATCGGAGCATTTCGTCAAAGGTTGCAAGTTGCAAACTGTGTTTCAGAAACCCAATTGTGCCCCTGCAGGCCAGAGGTGCCCTTGATTTTGAGCATCATAAACCAACCTTTAGATGTTGCAGTACTAGTCATTCTTTCCAGAATTGAATTGGTTTTCCATTCCATATCTTGGCGTGTTCGTGGGAGTCATTAGTCACCTATAGTTGTAGATTGAAGCACGGAGGGTCAAATTGAAGAGGTTGAAAAAACATCAAAAAAATTGGTCTGGTGAAAAAAGCACCCTTTTAGCAAAAGGTGCCCAAAATTTCAAGGCATCAGATTCAGTTTTTAGCACTTGCAGCTCCTAGCAACATCTCATCAGATTTGATCCATCTTCGCAATGAATCTATCAGCTAAGCTTCAGGATCAACTGGGCATCCAGAATTCAGGTTCAAACAGAGGCAATTTGTCACAACAGAAGTTGAAAATCTTTAAAAATTTTCTAACTCTCTCAAGCTTAGGCACCAAAAGTCAAAGTTTGATCATTTAACTTTCAGTTGTGATTTTTGCATGCATCTTCTTGCATATGGCATCCTAAATTAAGAGGAAGACTTCAGTTATCAACGCATGCACGAGGATTAACTCAATTAGGGTTGGCGCATCTACCTAACTGGCACTACCACCTCCAAAATGCTTATTTATTCAAGCATAGGCATCACAACTTCATTATTTCTTGCAGGTTGAAGCTAAAATCAGCTATTTTCTCTCGACGCCTTTTGAAGGATCAAATGGAGGCCATTTTCAGTGTTCTTCGAGGTTCTTCATTCAGGTTGTGTAGAGGAATAATTATTCATGCTTCATTTTTCCAATTTGTTCTTGCCAAGAATTCATCAAATTGAGGATTGAAGGAGGCAATTTTCTTGAGGGTTGACAAAGGCAGTTTATAACTTCTATCTTCTCACCCTCATATTTCTTCTATCATTGTCTTAGGTTTTCTCTCGCATGTCCAAGTAAATGACAGTTTTTCACAAATCTGGCCATCAAGGTTTGCTTAGCACACCATTGGCAACAAAACCCATGTTCCGGAATTTTTCAAGAAAATTGCCCCAATACTTCACTTTTTGAAGTATTGTGCTTTTTTCCGAAGTTTTGCATGCTAGTGAAAAAGTCAACATTTAAAAAAATGAAGAAAGTGGGTTTGATCAGCACATTGGTAGTTACAAAACCCATATGTCAGAATTTTTCAGGAGAAAAAGCTTTTGAAGCCCTCGTTACCCCTACTGCTTTTTTCAAAAATTCTTTGCATGCCAAGCGAAAAAGCACTTTTTCAAATTTCAACGTTGTGGGTTTCCTTAGAATCATTTTCTCTACAAAACCCACGTCTCAGAATTTTTCGTAAAAATTGCCCCTCGACAGGTATTTTTAGCCTCACCAGAAGCTATTTTTAGCTCACTGGAAAAAGTTGTCAGAACACATCCGTGTTTACAGTCAATAGTCTAGTTTTTTAGTATGCAGTTCACTCAGACTGAATTCAAGACCAAATTGGTCTTGATTCATGATTTCATCAGAACAGTTGATACAAATTTACATCATGTGGATTTGGAGGTTAACTTGATCGCTTCAGAGATAGACCAAACCACACTTTAGAACATCGAGGAATCTGGATTGCTTGAAGCAGCCTCATTTCCCATCTCAGTACAGTGTATAGAGTTTGTAATTGCTTGTGTAAGGCATTACAACCCTACTGCATGAGAAATTCATTCAGTGGATGGGCGAATGATATGCAGTCTCAAGCCCAAAGACATCGAGAAGTGCTTCGGTGCTCCTCCAAATATGAGTAATTTGGTCATATCCATGGAGAAAAGTGAGAAGTCGTTCAATTCTGAAAGGGAAAAATGTCAAAGAAGAATGGCAGATAGATGGCTCAAACAGAAAAGAACTAATTTTCCAAAGATGTGGGTTGTGGAGAGTTTAGAGATGAATACGTGGTAATGATCACCCTACTCAACCGTGTCACTGGTCAAGCAGATGCCGACAAGTTTCAGCCTTGGATGTATTACATAATGGTTCAACTTGTCAATAATAAGGAACATTATGATTGGGCTTCTTTGATCAGCGACGTTCTCCACAAGCAGATGACCGGTTTCTTGGTTGCTCACGAATTCCACATGTTTTCATACCTCATGTATCTAATAGCCTTCCAAGGCCAGTTTAGAGGGTTGAATACTGTGGGAATTCTAAGTGTACAGAAAGTTCATCAGTATTACTCGCAGCTTGAATTCACACAAGCGGAGTGACACTTAAAGCGGGTGCATGAAGCATTCCTAATGTACACAGTGAGGAATCTTGATCGTGAGTTATATGCACATATTTTAGTAGAAGCCAAATCGGCGATGGTAGATTGGGCGGATTGGTTCATCTAGTTCCCTACTTTTACCTACATCCGCGTGTATGGATACTCTAGTCATCCAACCATGTTACCTCGTTATCCATCAGATAAGGTGGTCTTCATGGAGTTTCTACGACAATTGCACGAAGTTCATTCCTATCTCCGCAATAAATGCAAGATAGCTGCCACTTTTCCATTTCGAATGGGGATTTACAGGTGCAGGTCTGCAGCTGATGCCAAGGCTATGAGCCATGAGATGACGACACTTAACCTTAAGTATCTCATCGAAAAACGCTCATATGACCCTTGGGGTCATTTTTCAGCATGCCTTGGCGGTCGTTTTTCACACAAAACTTCTATGGAAGACTATTGGTCCAATTGTGAGGATGAGTTTGAGGTGTGAAGGCGCGACTACAACAGGTTCACCCTTTCACAGATTGCTGATTTCATGTCAGAGGATGTGTAAGGGTTATCAGATGATGATGGGGATGTCACACTTCCTCAATTCTTCAAAGATCAAGTTGACACACAACCGCTTCCAGCTGTTGATTGGTACGCCAGAGAAAGCACATCTATTAAGGAAAGAACAAGTAGAGTTGTGAGAAACAACATACTTTACTTGGATGCCAAGAGAATGAGGAAGGCAACCATGCCAAACACAGAGCCGCCACTGGTTATTACTTCACTACCTTTCATGTCAAGATCAAAGCCTAGACAAAAGACATGGAGTAACCCTCCTAAAGGAAACAGGATGTCAGGACATACAACGGGAAAAGCACCAGTTGCTAATATAGACCAACAAGAGCAACATGTGGAGATAAGCACATATACAGTTGAGAATGTGCTAGAAACAAAAGCAGAGCCTTCCATCTCGTCACCACCACAACAATCTCTGGTTCACATCAATTTGGAGCTAGACTTGCCACCACGTAGCAATGCTTCAACGCATTCTCACTCATTAGGAGTTCCTAGGGCTAGCTCCAATCCTTCCAGTGAGATTAGTCGAGATTCATCTTGGCTTGAGAATCTCTTGGGTAGGAAGAGGAGGCAACCATCCTATCAACTGGACTTTGCGGAATTTGATTATGTCTACCAGGACATGTCAGATAGAAAGTGCAAGAAGCAAGTTAATGTTGAAAGGAACGTTGACAAGGAGATTATCATTGAAACCACTGCTCCACCAAAGGATAAAAACTTGGACGAAGTAGAAGTTGATGACTTCACTTTGATAAAGGTCAACCTTGGTAAAAGCACATGCCAAGCAGATGTGGATTTCCTCGAAGTTGCAACAGAAAGCATAAAGGAGAGAGTAATAAAGGATGGTGAAGATAAAGCAGCCCTCAAGGCTGAGAACCAACAACTTCACTAGTATATCTCCAACCTTATGCACAACATTGAAAATGTCACCGCCTTGCTCCTGCAGATGTTAGAGTTGCCAACAGAACAAAATCAGCTAAGTCAGCTGGTTGTATATGGGAAGCACTTGAAAGACTGGGAAGAAGAGTTTGTCACAAGGTGCCACTTCATACTTTTAGAATTGTACCAGTTGAGGCACAATGCCCACGAACTTTACCTACAGATTCAGGAGTCAGAGCAAGACACAGTGGTTGACAAAACACGGAATGAGATCCTGATCTCTCACTTGAGGATGGCATATGACTCGGTCACAACAGAAGAGGATAAGGAAGCGGTTTTTACTTGGAGAGAACAACAAATCTTCAAGGTAAAAACACATGAAACAATTTCTGCAGAATTGATCGAGAGCAAAGAAAAGGTGGAAAGTGCGATCTAGTTCATAAGAACTTTCATGTCACAAGTCCCTTGCCAGTATCAACACGAGGATGGTTAATACATTGAGCTCGCCGATGTGCAGTCGAAGTTTATAAAACTCATCCATTGCATTTTCAATAGTCATTCAGCTGGCTGTAAGTTGAGTCAACTTGCAGCCATGTCAGCACAATTTGATGAGGCGGCCAAGAGTGGAAGAGAATTGCAAATTCAGATCACAGATGGTGAAGAGATGCTGTGAAGACATCAAGTACTTCAGAGGAGTATCAGTTCCCCAGATGGTGATGAAGTTAACAACTTGTTGGAGGAGTTGATTGCTCAAAGGCGCAACCAGTGAACTACAAGTCATGGACGTCCCACCTTTCAAGATAGATATTAGACACAATAGTTAACTTGATGCCTCTTTCCAAGTTAACTCGCTGTCCCACCTATTGAGCATGTCTATTTTGGAGTCACCTATGTACATTTGGAGTTAGATTTCAGTTAATTGATGTTGGTTATCCGTTGACTCTCATATCAATAAGACTTTGTAATGTCCCCTTCCAGTTGACATCTCTTAGTACGTGAGATTAGCCTATTATGTGGCCCTCGTAGGCTAATATGGAGGATAGAGGGTCTTGTTGAGGCATGGTTTGGCTTTAGTTGTCAGAATTATTCAGTTTGGCTTTCGTTCGGGGTCTTTTTGGACATCATTTGCTTCAGTAAGTAGAGACACTCAGTGGAGCACCCCTGCTATTTTTAGTAGTATGGTCTGGTCATATGCAGATTCAGTCACTTATCATCCGGCTTCAGACGGCTTGTCATTTGGACTTATATCGAGGGAGATATTAATATTTATTTGCCAAAATAAATATTAATTTAATTAAAGTTTATATTATAAAGTTATAATGTAATTTTATATTATGACTTAAGTGATTTAATGAAGGGGTCGACCATCATGAAGAAGGGGCCATATTTCAATTAATTATTATAATTAATTGGGCATCCAAACTATTGGAAAATTAAAAGTGAAATTCAAAGTTTATTTAAATGATGCTTTTTGAAGGAAATCGACTTGTTGAGGAGATATAAGGTTTTCTTTGGAAGAAATTCAGTATTATGCATATGAGAATCGATTTTAGCCATTTCCTTCTTCAGAGAACGAAGCCAAGGGTTTTAGTTTTCTTCTGCATTGGAGAACGATCCATCTTCAGTGTATTGCAGTTCAGAGGCTGTGAAATATCAGCTGATTTATTGCTTGTCAGTTGAATAGCTTCATTCAAAAGTTATTACAGAGTTAATTGTGAAATTATTCAGGGTTCGATCAATATTCATCCAGGAAGAGAGATATCCTTGAGCGGCTGGTTTACTTCTATATCTGGCACATTTCCCAAGATGGTACAGATTTATTTATTGCTGGTTTAGGGCCGTACTTCACAGCTGAAAAGTCGTACTCCTTCCACAAGCTTGTACATGTTGATGCGATTTTTGTGACCGCACCAATCAGTAGAACAAAGTTGTCCGAAGGCTACTCCATTATCTCTTGATCAAAGAATCCCATACGCTAAGATTGCCAGAAAGTTCGTATGTTCAACTCCAAGGTTC
Organism: Sequoia sempervirens; assembly: GCA_007258455.2. Classification (NCBI taxonomy): domain Eukaryota; kingdom Viridiplantae; phylum Streptophyta; class Pinopsida; order Cupressales; family Cupressaceae; genus Sequoia; species Sequoia sempervirens. The sequence goes on along the minus strand of VDFB02047230.1, from coordinate 74,283,880 downwards.
CAAAATGCTTTGGAATACCCTCAGTAGGTTCGTTGTGATTTGCTGTTTTTCACGAGGGGACTTACACAATTGTTCAATAGGTTTGCAGTTGACAACAAGTTAATGGCTTGAAGGGATTTTACGCGTGAATGATTTAGCATTAAAGTGTGGGTTTTCCTAAAACTAACCAAAAGTGTGTGGAATTTAAAAGGATGCAAAGTTTAGGAAGTCTAAATTCTAATCTAAATGCAAGAGATGTTAAGCTTGACTTGGATGAACTTCAACCGAACATTGTCTTGCCTCTTGTTGGACAGCTTCGACAAGGTTGGTGCAACCTTCAAGGGAGCAAAAAGATGTTCAAATCACGATCCAACAATGCAAATACCATCAAAACGATGCATACATACACATGAATCTTGACCGAAGTTAAATTTAAAAGGTATTCCAATTGACCACGCAGGACAAACTTACCATCAGTAAGCTTGTTAGTGGTATGGATTAATGAAGCTCACTCAAATCAAACACAACCACCCATAATTAACTATTTGCATGAAATTACTCTAACTTGAAGTCGAAGGATGAAGAAACCTCACTAACTGTTCACAACAAAAGTGGAGTTCACCATCAATGAAATTCTTTTATTATGATAGTCTTCATGACAATCTCTTACAAAATTCTCAAAGGGAGAATTCCCCTTCTTCTTCAAACAATGCAATGAAACTATTCTAACTATCTCAAAATGTCTACTCTCTAGTCTGATCTAATGTTTCTCCAACTATCTAACTAACTCGTGTACAAATGAGGGGACTCCTCTTTATATAGCTGGCCAATCCAATGGATGGTCCAGATCAAAGTACAATGGACAGCTCAAATCAAGCCATAAAAACCCTAGACAAGATTCACCCTAAAAACCGCCAGAAGGTGAAGTGGCGTCATTAATGAGTACAAAAATAGCAGATTCCTCCTTGACCATTATGGGCAATTAATGCCCACTATCCCTCCAGAAGATTCTCGTCCATGACTTTGTTTCCATTGTTCTTCTCTCTGACCGCGTAAGCTACGAACCGGGCCAGCACTAAATCAACTTTCTCGTCTGAAATTGCCGGAGTAAGGTTGAGCTGATACTCAAGAATAGCCACCATTTGCTCCTGCCGATCACAAGACTTTCTCCAAGTCTCAATAGACTCTTACATGCTTTGAATGATAGCTGAAAATGTAGAAATGTTCTCAAAGTCAAGTTGAGAAAACATCCTCATCTTGGAGAAGAAAGGCTGCAACCTTGCCTTCAATCCGTTCACCTCCACCCTTCAGGAGTTAGTCTCTTGGCGAACAACGCATCCAATGTACTCAGGATGCCCTCATGGGTATTTCTCATTGCTCTCCTGATCTTAGATGACTCCGCCGTCGCCATGTCGAAGAAGCCCCTATCAGTGAATGCAGCCGAATGCCACCCAAGAAAATCATATCTATCCCCAGCCTGGATCACCTCTTCATTCACCAAAGTTTGCGTGGGTACGCGCATCAAAGCAGCGAGGCGAGGAATGGTTTTGTCCTGGAATATATGCGTGTCACCCCAAGCCTGCTCAATGTTCTCCAAGTGCGAGAGGATACTAGAAGCACTCTGAAAAGAAGAGACAAGATCGGCCATGAATTTCTCCGCCTCAGTGCGAACACCGGCTATCCACTTATCTCCTTCCTGAATAGCCCTCTTTACTTCTTCGAGCCCACTGATTGACTCCTGTGGCAGCTCAGGCGGAAGTTCCACCGTTGGGATCTCTTGAGCACATGGATGTGCTAGATGCTGTACATATCCGACCAACGCCTTATGCTCCTTCTTCAATCTCTCATACTTTTCCTCCTTTCGCACCAGCCTATCTTTCAAAGCCTGGAAGGAATTTTCTGCCTCCTCAACAACCTGAGCTCCAGAAGGACGCCCTAACTCAATAGTAGTGACGGTGTAGTTCTCTGGGATCACGTCACCTAAGTCATAATCCTCCCTTGGAACGGAAACACGGAAAGTGCGCGAACCAGCCTCATTAGTTTCCATCCTAGAATGTTTTCTCGCTCTCTTCCTCTTAGGTGACTTACTTGTCCTATTCAAAAGTTCCTCCATTTCTACTGCCAGGTTAGCGTCATCTTCTTGATCTCTCCTTATTGCACTTGAGAGCCAATTTGGAGCATTATGCTGAGTATCATAGACAATAAGGGGCTGTTCTTCCGTTGCCTCTACTTCACGAACTTCCTCCTGAGCAATATTTGGTTGAGGCCCATCCGTCTCCATATGTTGACTGTCCTCCTCATGAGTTCTAACCTCAGGTTCCATAATATCTTCCTCCTCAAAAGCTGCCTCAAGTGCACGATCCAAGCGGATGTCTGTTTCTACTTCTTCTCCTTCTTCCAGTTGATCGACATTCTCAGGAGCATTGGCACTTTGACTGTCCAGCTCTCTTGGCAACGGCTGATTAACTTCTCCAATTTCGGGCTCCTCATTCACTCTAGCCCTCTGGTTTGCAAACATCGAGACTTCATGCACGTTGGAGGATCGTTCCAACAACTAAGTAGGCGATGTCTCTTCTGATCTCTGAGGTTCAGGCTGAATTGGTTCTTCTTGCTGTTGCAGCTTCGCAACCTGGGTAATTTGTTTCTTCTTCTTAGCCGACACTGGTGGCCTCCGATCACCCATGAGATTGTATGAGAGGGCAATCGATCTTCTTTTCAACCTGTGAACATGCCCATCCACCCAACTCCTAGTAAAGGTTATGATAGGGATAGATAAAGTGTCTAAGTCTGTAACCTCCGGCTCAGCCCAATCCGGGGGTGGGATTGGCGTGTTCTTTATTGACTCGTAGTCCGGGTGTGTAAGTTTGGTATCTTCATCAACTTGATCCGGAACCTGGACCACCTCGCATTCTTTGATCAGCTTCAGGGGCAATCTGGAGAACGTTCTTCTAATTTCACCTTCATCCTGTGCATTTGCCCAAAAATCTTCTAAGTGAGCCTTGTGCCTATACTCCTCACCCTGCACAGTTCCAATCCTCCCTCGAGGATCAAAGTCCTGCCGGCTGGCATGGAGAGTGAGTTGGTAGAACTGCAATTCTTCCTCTGCCTCCTTGGCTGCTTGCAAAGAAGGGCACTCCTCAAGCGAGTTTCCCAAAACAATAGGGAAGTGCAAGCCTCCTTTCTTCTTCCTTATAATTTTGTCATAGGCCACAAGTTGCCTAGACACCTCGAGCATGATCATTCTATTTGTAGGATACCTCGGCAGTCGGTAGGCATATGAATGGTGACCTGATAGCCTTAAATAGGTAAACTTGGGGAATTGGACAAACCAAAACCCATACTCTTCGATCAACTCCTGTGCTTCCTTAGATATTCTTTGCTACAATCTTCCTTGAAGAGTCCTCGTGAGGTACATTGTGAAGGCGTCATTCACCCTCTTGAAATGAGAGGTGCTCGTGAGATGCAACTGCCTGCAAGATTCATGAATCTTGAATTGATTGAAGCCACACCCAATCGGCTCCTGGTACGCCAGCCCCTTGTATTTCGTCATCCGAGCCAGCATGTAGATAACATACAAACTCATGTAGAACATCCTCGTTCTCCTTAGATTTTTGAACTGCTCATTGATGTTATCACTTATCATTTGCGCCCAATCCACATCCACCTTTCCTTCCAGCACCACGCTGATATAGAACATCCACGGCTCGAACACATATCCCTGCGGGCTGCCATTAACTCGACTGAGCATCATGATCAAGTCGCAATACTCCTGATTTAGCTCTTCTGAAATAATCTGCTTTGGCAGCTTGGTGCCAGGGGGCTTTGGCTTTCTCATCCACGTAGTGTTGATCCTCTTAACACACTTGTCAAAAGATGTGGCATACATCTTATCAGCTTTTTCCTTGGACTTGTATAACATTTTGTCCGTGGCTAGGATCCCGAATGCTTCGCCAATTGCCTTAGCTGTGAAATTAGCTAGCGGCATGCCATCCGGAGAAACAATCGTCGGGTGGTCTGAGTTGTAATAATTTGCACACTCCATGATAATCTCTGGACATCGAACTGCTGGCGGGAAACCGGGTGCTGCATACAACCCACTTTTTACAATGTTATGCGAGGTCACTGTCGGAGGATTGCCACCTTGTCCATATATTCTTCTCTTGAAGGCCTCGAGGTTGAAAGAACCGAGATTGGTGTCAGTCAAATTTCCGAACTTTGACACGAACTTTGATTCTGGAATAAAGGACTTCTTCAACTGCTTGATAATTGCCTGCCTCGAAGCATTTTCTTTGCCAACCTCAGCATTTCCAGCCTTGGCTCTAGCCTTGCTCGTTCCAGCAACATCACCTCGTCCACTTTCAGCCATCTGCAAAACGAAAAAGCAAGCATTATAATTCAAACTTTTTAAAATAAAAACTTTGTGAGATGGCTGGCAAATGGAGTTGGCTGCAAAAAGAAAATAAAATTAATAACTCCAACAGTAGAACTCCAACTCCAAACCTCGAGAAATAAAACTCCGGAATTTAAAACTTCAAACTCTTAGCAACTTGCAGCCACAATAATTTCAGCTCTTTGAAAAAATAATTTCAGCAACTTTAACTTCAGCACTCAGAGAAAAATCAATCTTAGCACTTCGAAAAATCAAATTTGATTTCTTCTCAGCATTCACTTTCAGCAACTTGGAGAAATAAATTTCTCAACTTCTGCAACTCCTACTTCAGATTTTACTCCTCGGCATTCAACAACTTCAAAATTTTTTTAAATCTTGGCAACTTCAAGTTTCAGCAACCTCCAGCACTCAGAGAAATAATCAAACTTCAACAATCTCAATCTTCAGCAACTCCCAACTTTCAGCAATTCAAATAAATCAACCTCAGAAATTCTCACTCACTCCAACAATTACTCACAGCTCAACAATCACTTTCAGCTCTCCAGCACAAATCTCAGCTTCGAATTTTGTGAATAGAAATGAAAATTTCGAAGTTTTTATAATTGCAAGTTGGTCCCTGTTTTAGCAAATGCCATTAATTCACTTCGCCATGACTTAGAAATTTTCCAAATTTAAGAGAGAATATTCCCAGCCATCATTCAGTCGTCATAGAAATTTGCTAATCTGGGAGATTCTTTCCTTGTTTGAATTTTAAATTTCCCTCCCGACTGCCAGTTGACTGAAGTAATTTTGAGAGATTTTAAAATTCACTTCAGTTAAAAAAAATCTCACCGCTTTTTAAAATGGCATATTAAAATTTAAAATTTAATTTCAATGCCATTTAATTTCATTCGAGAAATTTATTCATTTCGCCAGTGTCTGTGAAAAAAATCATCGTCCGAATTTTAAAATGGCTAGGCAAAATTATTTTCCATCCGTGATAAATTCCCCGTAATTAATATCTCCCGACTTTTAAAATTTTATGTGTCCAAACGAAGGGGGAATTTAATTTTTTAAACTTTGGAAAATAATAATTTAATCAAACTTTATTTAATTTTTCCAGCTTGATCAACTTATTTGCCTAGAGCAAAATTTTTACTTCCAAATGCCTTAGGAAAAATTTAAATGCCTTCAAATTTCATAAAAATCTCCATGTCATGCGCAATCAAGGGGGGGGATATTTAATCTTCCAATCTTTAATATTTACTCGTCCCCTTAACTAAGGCGCATATGATATATCAAGCTTTCATTTTTTTTTTTAAATATTCGCCTTAGAAAAATTTAAGTTCTCCCCTTGCAACCTCTGGGCGCACTTGGACCCTTGAGGTTTCAATTTAAACACTTAGATGAATTTCCAATCCAACTCTAGCTTGGAGCGTAATTGATGCCTTGTGTCTTCAACTTTTAATTACTTAGCATCCTTCATGATCTTTCTCCAAGTCTAGGCGCATCAACAGGGGGGAGCTTCAAATTTTGGACACTTAAACATTTTAAAATTCTTGCTAGAAGTCAATGTGCAAGTCAAGGGTCAAGCTCTCACTTTCCTAACACCTTAACGTTTTAGAAGTGCCCTTTTTAAGTTTGGGCACATATCATACCATGGGCTTTCACTTTTAACGCCTTAGTTAAAATTTCATTCTCCTGCCATAATCTTAGGCGCATATAGCATGTTGAACTTCAAATCTGGGGTGCATTTAGCATGAGGGCTTCAAGTTTTAAAGCATTTAGAAGGATTCGCAAATCATCTTTTCCCAAGGCGCGTATCATAGGGTCTACTTCCATTTCGTTGCCATAGAAACATCTCAAAGCCTTAGCGAAATTTTAAATTACCTTCCTCAAGGCCAGGCGCATATAGAAGGTGCTACTTCTAGTTTCCAACACTTGGCATTTTAATCATCTCTTTCCTCTCCAGGTGCATATCATAGGTTGGATTTTCACTTTGGGGCACATATCATAGTTGAGCTTTTATTTTAAGCACTTAGAAAAATGTCTATTCTCACTTCTCCTCAAGGCGCACACTGATGGGTGAGCTTACATTTGGGGGCGCATTTACCATGGGTAGCATCAAATTCTGAATATTTCAAGGCCCTCTCTCCACCTAAGGCGCATTTAGGGGGGTCTTTATTTTTCCACGCCTTAGTATATTTTCTAGCTCCTTCCTTGACCCTGGGCGCAAATAACCCCTTGAGGTTTCAATTTAATGACTTAGTCAAATTTCACTCTCCTGCCATGACCTTGGGCGCATTTGCATGTTGAACTTCAAATCTGGGGCGCATTTAGCACATTGAACTCTCAATTTTGAATACTTAGAAAATTTTTACTCTCCCTTCAACTCCTAGGCGCATATGAGGGTGTCCCCTTCTAATTTGCAGCACTTAGAAATCTTCAAGATGCTCTCCAAGTTTGGGGGCGCATTTAGGAGGGTGAACTTTCACTTTTCAAACACTTAGAAAATTTCCACCTTCATCCTCTCTCCAAGGGCGCATTTGACCCCTTATACTTTCATTTTGTTGAACACTTAGAAAATTTTGAGTCACCTTCAAGCTTTAATGGCGTTCCTTACTGGCTGGACTCCAAATTTTATCAAATTTAGTGAATTTCATGCATTTTGCCAAATTTAGAGTGATTCGTTCATGCTAACCCTAGCTTGCCCTAATTTTCTATTTTTAGAAAGTTCCCCACATTTTGTGCTTTTAACTGACTTTTGACTCTGAAAGAACTGATTTTGCTTTGTTTCGAACCCCGGGATGTGGTTAAGCTGCTGGTGTATGATGCCTGTGTACGCCTGCTATTTTTAGCAACTGACTAAAAATAGCAATTGCTCAGAATGTCTTCAAATTTCATGTGCCGAATGCTTGAAGTGTGGTGGTCGTGACTTGATGCTGCATTTACATGACTTTCGCGTTTCGCCCTTGAATTTAGGAAACCGCCCTAATTCCTTTGCACCAGCCTGCTAAAAATAGAAAGTATCTGGTTTTCCATCCTCTGCAACTCCGTTTGTCTTGAAATTCGCGCCATGGGGTCCTCATCACCTGCTTGACCTGTTCGTACTGAGGCTTTGCGCCGACCTGCTATTTCTGGCATGTTTCTAAAGTGGCTTACTATTTATAGCAGCTACTTGATTTTGAGACTTCCTTAGCTCCGTTCGACTTGAAATTTGAAAGCTGCGATCCTCGTTGGTAAATTTGGCAGTCCACACTGGCACCTGATGTCGACTTTCTATTTATAGCCTGTCAAGAACGCCCTACTATAAATAGTAAGTGCTCCTTTTGTCCTCAAATTTTACCAGCAGACTCCTCGAAAGATCATGAGGGGGTACTTTAGTTTTCAGAAATTTTGACGTTTGACCCTTCATTTTGAGTCCTGAAGCTCGAAACCCTAATTCATCTTGCATGTGCCTCAAATGACCTCCGTTTAGCTCCGTTTCTGTTGCATGTCATCGGGCTCGTGATTTTGAAGTGTTGGGCAGCTGCCGGAGCGAACCTGCTAAAAATAGTAAGTGGTTGAAAAAGTGACCAACCAGCTGTCGGATGATTTTGCATGTCACACTGCCTGAGAGATCTTGAAAAACCCAGAAAACCTAGAAAAATCATCAACATGCAAGCACTGGCTAAAAATAGCAAATTTCTGAAAAGTGACCAGTTTTGCTTGCATGTTACACCGTTGCGAAGCTCTCGGAAAACCCAGAAAGATGATGCAGACATGCGCTGAGAAAACTTGCATGCAAACCCTAATTATAGCCTCCGAAGGCTGAGCACTGAAAGTTGTCCCGTTTTGCATGTTACATCACTGCGATGGTCTCGAAAAACCCACAAAGAAACCTCAGACATGCATCTGAAAATTCAACATGCAAACCCTGAAATCTGCCTCGAAGGCAGAGCTGCTAAAAATAGCAAGTTGTCCGTTTCTGCTCAAATTTGCCAGTGATGAGTTCAAAGTGTTCAAAATGTAGTGCAGTTGTCAAAACGTGAAAATCTCAAGAAAACAAACCCTAAATTGACACTTACTAAAAATAGAAAGATGTTGGAATCCAGGGAAAATTCAGAGGGAGCTTTCCGGAAGTATCCTAATAACAGTGCTAAGCTCAGAAATTGATTAGCCAACTTAGTTTGACCTCAAAGCAGTCTGAAGGTTGTAAACCCTAATTCACTAGAAAATGCTCCAGACTTAATCAAAATTTTAAATCCAGGCCAAATGGTAAGTACACCATCAGATGGAAAGAACCGACAGAGAGAGGCAGACCGAAAGACCCAAGCCAAAAGACACGAATGAAGCAAAAATTAGGGGTCCCCATCTGCAATGGGGCGATGTGTGAAAAGGTCACAACAGGACGCCTTGCCTTTTTGCTGGATCCTGCTTGGAGAGGTGGCGCCTTGGTCTTCTAGAGGTCCTGCGTCATTTTCACAGAGGGAGATCAGTTATTTTATGTTGGCCGTACCTTTTTATCATCATGCCAGGCGGCTGCAAATCAGGTTTTCAAATATGAAATATTGCTTTGCCTTTTAGTCTGCATGTTTGAGACTCACCATTGTAATCGTCTAGAAAGAATAATAAATCCATGTGCTACCAATTTAGGAGTTTATTTGCTTCAGTATTTACTTTCTTGTATTTATTAAGATTTTAGAAGCATTTATTGCAAAATCGCACCATTCATCTTATTGCACAAAAACCATCAAAAACAATACAAAACAACAAAACACAAAAAAATTAGTTTAAGCATCTGGGGTTGAAGTTGAACCAGCAGGGTTCTAACTTCTTCACAGACTTGCATGTTGCAAAGTCCAATCAATTTAGTATAGAATCAATTAATTGAGGTAGTTTTTCCAATTAACTATTAGGTTGCATACATTTTAGACTTAATAATAAACCTTGCATGCTTGCAAGACTGATGTTAACTCAAGGAGATTTTAGGGTTCCCTACTCCTTCGAGCTTCTATAAATAAGAGCATCTTGCTTATTATTTCTTTAACTTTTGTTGTGATAACAAATTGCTGTGCCCACCTTGCCATGCAATATTGTTATTCTGTATTGGTTCACTCTGTTTAATATAAAGCTGGTTTGATTGTCTATTATGCGCATGTCTCATTATGCAATTTGCTGTCCCAAATTTATTGCTATTTTAATAATCTTCCTTTCATATCTACACCTCGGATAGGTATCGTACCTCCTTGGGAATTTAGAGATAGAGATTATCGTTTGATGTTGTTTTTAATAATCTTCCTTTCATATCTACACCTCGGATAGGTATCCTACCTCCTTGGGAATTTAGAAATAAAGATTATTGTTTAATGTTTGTTTCTAGTAATCTACTTTCAGCCTACACCTCGGATAGAGTGTTCCACATCCTTGGGAATCCTGAGAACTAGCTTATCGTTTCATGTTGTCTCCAATAACCTTTATTTCAGCCTACACCTCGGATATAGTGTTCCACCTCCTTGGGAATCCTAAGATAGGGTTTATCATCAACCATGCCCAATTGCTCCTAATTCCTCTTGCTCTGTTTTTCTAGAGGAGATAGGATAATTTTAGCGTTAGCCTATTTGTAGTTAAGATCTGTGGAAACCAGAGAAAACCTTAGCTGCAATGTTCTTGGTTTTATAACTTTGTGCCTCTACAACTAAGTCAAAAAGATAGGAATCTAGAATACTTTACTTTTTACGCATATCAACAAAAGGAGCTTACCCTCCTCATTTGAAGAGCAGTTCATCTGTGCATAGCTATCTGTTGCCAATACGCACTCCAAAGGTGCGAATTGTAATGCCAACAAAGAATAAGGAGAAGAAACCACCCATAGAACTTGCTTTAATGAAACCATAGGATTTGTATAGGGGGTGGTTTCAAAACTCCTAATTTCCCATAGTGGTGGTTTTGTAACCATCTATTGCTGTAAAGGGGTGGCTTTGTCTTGGCAGAAAGAAAACAAGAATTTGAAATGAAATCGCATCCCTGTCTCTTTGAATTCCATGTAGAAGGCTTTGTACACACATGAGGAGCCTTTTGACACTATAACAAGCAATTGATAGGCCAAAGCAAAGGGGAGGAGGAGAATTGAATGGTTATATCTCTAAGAAAGTTGAAGTACAAGCTGAAGTAGTGAATTAGCTGGTAGAGACTGTAATAAACATGTACTTGTCTATTTGAGCAATACACTCTAGTAGAAGGGCATTGCCTCTACCAACTAGGTTTTCACCCTTAACAGGGTTTTCCTAGGACAAATCCTTGTGTTTGTGTTGCATTTTACATTTGAGCACTTCATTTTTGTGTGTAGCAGCTCTTTAATTCCTCCCAATTCCATTCTTATTTGGAAATTCAAGTAACACAATAGTTTAGTTGCTTGATTCCCTAGTTTCTAAGTAGTTTTGGTGGAAATTATGGATTAGGCTGATGCACTAGTGGCTGTGATAGAGTACAAGAAGAAGAACCTTTATCTTTCAATGAAACCACAACACTAGTTTCAAACTGATCATCAACAACTTGCCATACCCAAAACCATGAAGATGTGTTACCTTTGGTTTGTATGCCTTAGCTTGTTTGCTATACCCAACAAATAAATAATTGAATCTCTTAGAATCTAATTTACTCCTTTTGCTATCATGAACCAAAACAAATGTAGCTGATCCAAAAACATGCAGATGTGTTACCTTTGGTTTTAAGCCTGCACCAAGTTCCTTTAGGTGTGACATCTTGTAAAGGTTTGCATAGGTCTTTATTTAGGAGATATATTTCCATGTTTGCCTTAGCATGCATCATGCACCAGGCCATTTCCATGATAGTTATGATTCTCCTCCCAGCCACTCCATTCTATTGAGCGGTGTACGGGGTTGCAACCTATTTGAATGACTTACTTTCTGCAATAGTCATGAAATTGCTTGGAAGTGAACTCACCCCTATTATTAGACCTCATGGTTTTGATCTGCTCACCTTTCTAATTTTTCAACCAATGCTTTGAACTTAAAGGTTTCAAAACAATCAATGTTTTTCTCAAGAAAAAAAATATGCCCATATTTTACTTCATAAATCATCAACCAATGGCAAAAAATATCTCACACCAAGGATTTTTTATGGTTTCCATGATAGCTTATATAGATCTGCATGAATGAGATCTAAAACTCTTTTTATACTGTAATGTCCCTTGTTAAATTTGGCCTTAAACTTGCTGAATTGAACCTTGGGAATTTTGTCAAACACTTGCCAAGCGAAATCTGTACTTGCTGATTGAAGTTTTTTTTGGTATTTTGCAATGTAAGTAATGATTTTATGCATTCAATGGACTCAAATGAACATGTGCCAATGACTGAAATGCATTTAAGATGCAATGCAATATATATGCATCTACAGCCAAGGGACATTGATGCAAACACTTGGCAAGCAACTTAAATGACTGAAATCTTTATGCAATAATACAACTACATCGATCAGCATTGTACCAAATACCTGATATGCAATCTAGTCATGCTAATAATGAGCTACAATATTTAGTCATTATGTCAAACAGTTGACATGCAAAGTCTCTTGTGCAAAACAATGCTACAGAAATGAAGCAGTAAGACAAACATTTAATGTGCAACCTTATTCCTCCTTAATTGAATATAATGGCTGATTACAACTTTATGCAATTGCCAAGACTGATTACAATGATTGTTTTTCAATGACACTATGACTCCCTAAATGCTGCAACTAATTTTCAGACTTTGCTTCAGACTTAGAAAATGTAAGCACATGCACAAATGACAATGAAACCTGGAGTTGAAGACTGAAATAGGTTGCTGATATGACGGCAGCCTTATGTGAATTTTTCCAGCATTTATGATGGCCTCCACAAGTGAAATCACCCCTCCATGATGAAGCTGCCCCTGCCCTTGCCTCACAACTTTTTGTATAAATAAATGCAGCAATAATAGGTCTTCAAATTGGTGTAGAAATGATTGCCAACACGATAGAAATCAATCCCTCCAATGCCCACAAAATTCTGATGACTCAGTGAAGAGTAATGAATGAAAACATGAGTCTCACCATGGCTGGTCAACCTACTACAGTAGACTGATGTTAAATTGCATACTTCAAAATAGCTCCCCAATCTCTCCACAAATGAACACCAAACCTCCCTAAAGAGAGCGCCCAAGAGCCCAAGTCAAATCGATGCAAGTATGAGGCTATGCAAGTGAAAATCTGAAGACAACCTCCAATGGAACCCTCCAATTGGCTCAATGAAGAAGACTGAAATATCTCCTCTCAACTCCAACTAGGGTTGATATTTCACAACCGAACCTGGCACTCTAGAGTCTTCAAACTCTCGAGTGAGCTAAGCACAAAGCTTCAACTTCTTACCATGCAGGTAATGAGTAATTAATTCCAAAATCAAGTCTGTTCAAATGCTTAACCAATTGCTTCTTAAATAGATTTCTCAACAAGTCTCGAAGAAGCTTCTAGAATAAAATATTATTTTATTCTCTTAAGTGACTTTTTAATATTATTTTATTTTTAGTCACTTTATTAAATTAATTAAATATAAGGTCACCTTTAAATATTTATTTATTGTGATAACCTTACAAATAATTAATTTAATATTTTATTTAATTTAATTAAAATAATTAATTAGTCATGTTTATGAAATAAATATCAATATTTGAACAATTGAATTAATTAATTTAATTAAATTACTCTGCCTCCAATTGGGGACATGACAGTCCCCCCTTCCCAAAGATTGCTTTCCCTCAAGCAATCCGCATCTGCCAAACCATCCAACTGCCATAGTACTTGAAGCCCGAAATGGAGAATCACCTGCACCTGTCCACCAACCACCTGAATCCCAATTGATCATGTGAAGAACTCCAACCAACATCCACTGAATATAGTTGAAGCTCCTATCACTGTGAAGTCCTATCAATCTGTGAGGCCAACTATCCAACAGGAGAACTCCTGGATCCCAAACTTGTATATTTGCCCCACCATGCCGACTCCACGTATTGTGATAATAATCCTCATGCATCCAAACTCTCCAAAAACAATCTCCACCTGGACCACATAAATAAAATGGAAGTCCCTCCATCTCAACACTAATGGACTTCCGATGTGCCACTCTGATACCCCTTGGAGTCCAAGTCTCAAACTCCTGCTGTTGGAAACACCCAACATGCATCTCGGAATCCTGAAGAGCCAACTAAGTACTCATCAAGGAATCCCCAGTGACCGCCAACCCATGAGAGAGCTTATCAGATTTCCCTTCTTTCCTCATCAAAGCATCTGAATATATCTCAACAAGGTTAAGAAGGTGGTCATGATCTGAAAGAAGGTTCAAATAATATGACTTCATTGTTCTCATACCTTCTTTGATAGCCTGCAAATCATCATGAGAAGACTCTGTTCCAATCCCCTTTTGTCTTCTCTCTAACTGAACCACCCAAAGATGATCCTCAATCCGTTTGTGCATCCTGTCATGATGAGATAATGCTGCAAAATCTCATCCTCATTCACCTTCAACTGAGTTTCCAAGCTATGAAGATTTTCAGGTTTACGAACAACTTCAGCCTCACATGAAGAAGCCAAGTCCTTCAATTTACAAATCTTATCAACCTCATCACCATCATTAGAACAATGCGCATTTTCAGATTCATCCTCTCTTTGAATAAAGAGTCTTCTAATGTTATCTATCCTTTTTTGCCTTTCTATGTTGATGAGATTGACCTTTTCTTTGACTTCTTGAAGATGTTGTCTTGCATTGGCAGCCACTAATTTAGCCTCTTTAGCTTTTTGCATCCATTCTTCATTCATCTTTTCGGACCTCTTAACCTCTTCTATGCCAAAATATACAAACTCAGTCCTCTTATGCTTAATATCTTCATGTCTATTAATTGGTTTAGGGCTGCCATCAATGGGTGATATCATATCATTGAATTTCTCATGATCGAAAGCTCCTATCTCATGAGAATGATGAGTCATAATGCTGTTGTCCTCAAACAAATCAGTAATGACATCATGCCATTGTATAGTGTCTCCTTCATCATGTGTAGCCAAAATACTAGTGGTTGCTCCACTAAGTAAATAATCAACTTTCCCGTCCACCTTTTTGTCTTCATGTAGCTGCTCTAATGTAGCTGGTTTGTCTTCAACCATCAGGTGTTCTTCTTCAGTTTTAAAGTCATCATGAAGTGTCATGTGCTCAACATCTTTCTCCATTTTGCTCTCCTTAGGATCAGCTGTATGCTGGTCACTAATTGGTGAAAATTTATCATAAAGACTCTTAGATGTTCCACTTGTAGATACCACATGTTTCTCCTCCTTTTTGTCATGTGATGAAGCCCCTTTAAAAATGGATGCCATATACTGTGTGAATCTTGGTTGTGAAGCCAATTCATCCATTCTTTTTTGACTCTGTCTTAACCCTTCCATCATGGCATTCAACTGTTCAATATCCTCATTTGAAAACATGGTGTCCAATTGAATTGTCTGATCTGCAAATGTTTGGCTGATACAATGTTCAATCTACCCAATAGGCTGGCAAAAACCTGGCTTTGATACCACTGTAATGTCCCTTGTTAAATTTGACCTTAAACTTGTTGAATTTAACCTTGGGAATTTTGTCAAACACTTGCCAAGCGAAATCTGTACTTGCTGATTGAAGTTCTTTTTGGTATTTTGCAATGTAAGTAATGATTTTATGCATTCAATGGACTCAAATGAACATGTGTCAATGACTGAAATGTATTTAAGATGCAATGCAATATATATGCAATGCAAAGAATTAGCTGTTATGCATCTACAACTAAGGGACATTAATGCAAACACTTGGCAAGCAACTTAAATGACTGAAATCTTTATGCAATAATGCAACTACAATGATCAGCATTGTACCAAACATCTGATATGCAATCTAGTCATGCTAATAATGAGCTACAACGCTTAGTCATTATGTCAAACAGTTGACATGCAAAGTCTCTTGTGCAAAACAATGCTACAGAAATGAAGCAGTAAGACAAACATTTAATGTGCAACCTTATTCCTCCTTAATTGAATATAATGGCTGATTACAATTTTATGCAATTGCCAAGACTGATTACAATGATTGTTTTTCAATGACACTATGACTCCCTAAATGCTGCAACTAATTTTCAGACTTTGCTTCAGACTTAGAAAATGTAAGTACATGCACAAATGACAATGAAACATGGAATTGAAGACTGAAATAGGTTGTTGATATGACGGCAGCCTTATGTGAATTTTTCCAGCATTTATGATGGCCTCCACAAGTGAAGTCGCCCCTCCATGATGAAGCCACCCCTGCCCTTGCCTCACAACTTTTTGTATAAATAAATGCAGCAATAATAGGTCTTCAAATTGGTGTAGAAATGGTTGCCAACACGATAGAAATCAATCCCTCCAATGCCCACAAAATTTTGATGACTCAATAAGAGTAATGAATGAAAATATGAGTCTCACCATGGCTGGTCAACCTACTACAACAAATTGATGTTAAATTGCAGACTTCAAAATAGCTCCCCAATCTCTCCACAAATGGACACCAAACCTCCCTAAAGAGAGCACCCAAGAGCCCATGAGGCTGTGCAAGTGAAAATCTAAAGATAACCTCCAATGAAATCCAAAGACTGAAATATTTCCTCCTCTCAACTCTAGTTAGGGTTGATCTTTCACAACCGAACCTGACACTCTAGAGTCTTCAAACCCTCGAGCGAGCTAAGCACTAAGCTTCAACTTCTTACCACGCAAGTAATGAGTAATGAATTCCAAAATCAAGTTTGTCCAAATGCTTAGCCAACAACTTCTTAAGTAGATTTCTCAACAAGTCTCCAAGAAGCTTCTAGAATAAAATATTATTTTATTCTCTTAAGTAACTTTTTGATATTATTTTATTTTTAGTCACTTTATTAAATTAATTAAATATAAGGTCACCTTTAAATATTTATTTATTGTGATAACCTTACAAATAATTAATTTAATATTTTATTTAATTTAATTAAAATAATTAATTAGTCATCCTTATGAAATAAATATCAATATTTGGACAACTTAATTAATTAATTTAATTAAATTACTCTGCCTCCAAATCGGGGACATGACATATACACTATGCTTCATTTGGAGGAAATGACTTCCTTTTTTGCTTACTAGTCAAGTTGGACATATATCTTGCTTCTCTTGGATGGATGGCACTTTGTGAACCATATTGGTTTCACTTAGTTTGGCTAAATATTGAGATTAAGATGTCCATATTTTTCATGCCACAAAATGTTGCTATTATCCTCCACAACCAAGGTGTGCAAATTAACTATGACAGAATCAATTAGCTTGTACAAAGCACTTTGCCAAATGCCTAGGACAACTATTTTGTCTTGCTCGACATTAATTACAAGGCACTTCTTTCCACTAAATTTCACAGCAACGTTGAGATCTCCCATTAAATGATTGATAGACAAAAGGAACAAACCTAACATCCCTCCCTATGAATTTTATTGCATAAGTGAAAACAACCTGAATATCTCCTATCCCTTCCAGGGCATGTCTTTACTTAATACTTACTTTTTAATGCATTGTGATTCCATCTTTGTAAATTGTATTTGAGATTGCTAACATGAAGATGGCTCAATAATCTTCATTGCATGCTGAATATAGACTTTAGTGTAGTAAAATTCCATTTTAGTTGTTTACAGTTATTGATCAGCAAAAGTCAAATATGCTACTGAAAATACTATTCAATCATAGATCTTCTTGCATTAGGGAAACAAGGTTGAAATTCATAATAAACCTTTTCTTGATGCTTTTTGTTTGTTTTTATGCCCTTTATTTTAATTTCTGGTGGGGAAGCTATCCCAGAAACTTCTAAGAAGTTATCTCATTTGTGAGAAGCAATTTAACAAGTGCACCCTTCAAAATTTTATCATCAGGGGAAGGTGATGAATTGCGGAGGTGTTGGAAGTTGTGGCACATGTCTTGTTAAGGTATTTTACTTTCACTTGATGCTAAATACAATTCAAAAAATTTCCATTCTAAAAATCGAAGATTAACAAGAAAATAACTAGAGAAAAACATTGCAACCTCTACTTTTTGATCTAAAAAGTTGTTAAGAAGAAACTAATTATTGCATTTTTATTTGAGTAAATCATCAAATATTACATCATGGGACAGGTAATTAGATCAATCGAACAATAGGATTACATTATTGATTGTACACCCTCTTTATTATTGTTTATGGTCTCTTTTGTAATAGGGATATGTGTTGAATTTTTGAACTAGATGTTAGGTTTTTCATTTTGGAATCATAAGTCAATAATTAAGAGCTGTGAACCATCTATTGCAAGTCATTAAATGTAGATTTACTTATTTTCATAAGAACTACATTCTACAAGATTTATGATCCAGGAGCATCCATGAATGACCAATTGATTTGGCATTTTGGGTGCCACAACTCTATAATTTGCTTTGCACCTCATTGCTTTCATCTTTCCTAGCCATTCTGTAGCTGTTGTGTAGAAGGGAAGTTTAATATGTTTGAAAGGTGTTTCACACCTCTTCACAACAACTTTGCGTCTATTTGTAGTGGAATTTGCGTTTCCCTTGACTTCAATTCACATTTTTCAAATTATGCAGAACAATACCATGTTTGTCTTGCATCCTGGAAACTTGTTGATTTGAGAAAATTCTGCATGCCCAAGCATCTGTGGATGAGGTCACACATTTTTTGAAAGAATTCACATGATCAGTAGCATCCAAACTCAGCTTTGCTGTTCACTTCTTCAACATTAACACAAAAGCTCTCCCATACCCATTAACCATTGGTTGCAGATGATCAATCTTTCCAAATTTGTAATAATGTGTGCATCCAAGCCTCAATAATCAAAATAGAATTTAAGTTGTATTGCGTAGGTCAACAGCTTGCTAGAGGATGAATTGATAATGTGATGACCAAAGATGATGCATAGTGCAAAATAAAGCAAAGAAGGATAGCATGCAGCCAGGTTTGCAATTACTTATAGTTGCTTCTCAACTGATCTCGTAACATGTGCATTTTAACTTTAGATGATGAATCAAATTCCACTTTGACATCATGTATGAATTTTATGTAATACATACATGGAAACCAATAGAAGAAAACAAGCAAGAATAGAGGGTATATATAGAGAGAAGGGGGTGCAAGCTGGCTAGTTTAGGAAGTTAAGATGGGGTAAAATCAGAATTATTTCTATATTTCAAAGAGTGCTGGTGCAGGTCAATTATGATGTAAGTTCACTTTGAATTGGATAGAAATGTGAAGTATGTCTTTGCATAAGTTGTTTTCTATTTGAGCTTAGAAAATCAATCAATTGAAGCTTGTTGTGGAAGAATGAATGTGTGGATTTTGAGAGAGTTGGATGGTACACACTTTAATGTGTGTATGCTTGTATTCATTAATAAATGGGGAACTTATAGTGGTGGCTGTAAACTACATTGTAAGTTACTTTTGAGTCATAACTAATTTGGTGTTATTACACCATTGACATAAGCAATAAATGACTATGCCTACGAGTGTAGTCTTATATAATTTGGTGTCATGTCTAGTAGCACAACATTATGTTGAGCATTATATTATATCTAATACCACTCTATAATGACTAAATCAAAGACAATTCCAAGTATTTCTTGAAATTTGACAATTCAAAGAGGTTTAGTCATTATATCAATTGACTATTCTTGAGATGCATAGTAGTGGAGAAAAATTTCATAAATATCAACCAAATGTCGAATGTAGTGTTGATGAACCTCAATGTGCTTGATGTGAGGATGATAAATTGCGTTCTTCACTAGTTGTCATAGAGAAGTGGAGTCAAGATAACCCAAGAAAGTTGATGATCACTCAAAGCTCATAATCGTAATCGCCTTCGCAATTGGACTGGAATCTAGTTTTTACTTCGCCTTAGTTGAAGATAAAGTTATAGTATGTTGAAACTTACTCTATTATGAAACAACTCTTGAGCCCAAAGAGAAAATAAGGTTAGTAGTTGATCTTTGAGTATCAATTGAACCAGTCCAATCAAAGTCTATATATCCTCTAAACTTGAAATCATCTGTCCTTTGATATAGGATGTCAAAGTCAAGAGTAAACACACATTTCATTGCTTGCTAATGAACAAGCTTCAGTTGGGCAAAAATCTAGAGATAAGTAATCAAAAAACAAATATTTGCTTGTGTGGATGAAGATATATCAAACTGCGCACCAGTTGTCTATTTGGTGTTTCGTTGACCAGTGATGAATCAAGGTTGACAACTTCAGCTAGACCTCCATAAGTATAGTGGAAGGATTTCATTCATATGAAACCATTCCTAAAGATTTGTAGCATACTTGACCTAAGCCATGAAAATGAAATAGTAATGTTGCCATAATTTTACATCTAAACAATACTATAGAAGACTTAGATCAATGATGTCAAAAGAACATAGATATGATTTGACGTGCTAGAATGTAGTGTCCTTGTTACTTGTGGTGCCAAGATCATCAACATAGACTTCAAGAATCACAATATCATCACCATTGCTTTTGATAAAGAGATTAGATTAGAAATGCTTCCTTTGAATCAAAAATCTGGAAGATGTTGGTCAACCTTTATACACTAGGTACTTGAAATCCTTTACATCCATCTAATACACCTTCAAACTAAATTGGAGTGCTAGGGAGATAAGCAAATGAAATGTGACCATCTTTGCCTTGTACTTGTCCAAAGTACTATTTGCTTTATATTTGATCTTATATACCCATTTGCATCCAATGGGTTCTTACTTGGAGGCAATTCATCCAACAACTAGGTATGATTTTTTATTAAGGCATCATATTCAACCTGTAAGGCAGCCTTTCATTTAGGTTTACCTTTCCCTTATGCATGTTGTTGTGGTTTAGGGACCTTGAAAAAGTTACAAGAGAGAAAAATGAACATGCACATATGTACCAACAATTTGTTTTCCAATCACTAGGGTCACACATATATTTGATGTTCATCCTCCCTCACATCCTAAAGAGTGGAATAGTAACACTTGGATCTCAGCAATTATGTGACTTAAGATTTTTGGTGAAGCAATCACATTTGGAATTGAATTCAACTTAGGTCCTGATTTGTAATATACTAGTGGTACTAGAGAAATATCAGCCATAGGCTGACCCATTGGTAATTGTGATGTAGTACATGAACTAGAGACTGTATCTTTCAAAGGAACCACAATATTACTTCTAGATTGATCATTAACAATTTGTTAGTTACTAAAATAAAGGTTGTTTCTTTTACATCAACATCCTATCTAACTATGACTTTTTAGTGGATTGCTCACTATACCCAACAAAGAAATATGTAAAGATCTAAGAATCTAGTTTAGTCTTTTTGGTACGAGGGACTAAAACATTTCTAATTGAACCAAGAACATGAAAATATGTTACCTTTGGTTTTGAACTGGAACTAGGATTGTTTGACATTCTACAAGCTTTGCACAAAATTATGATTAGGAGATATACCACTTGTGGTTACTACATCTCTCCAATATCTATATGACATGCCTCTACTATGCATCAAGCATCAGGGTGTCTTGATAATAGTTATGTTTCTCCTCTCAACCACCTCACTCCCTTGAGGGTGTATGGGGCTATCAATTGTGTCTGAATTCATTCCTTGTAGCAATAGTCCTTGAACTAATTAGAAGTAGCCTCCATTATCAAACTTCAAGGTCTTGATTTACTTACTTTTCTAATTTTCAGCCAATGTTTTGAACTCGACTAAGGTTTCAAAGCAAATATATATACCCACATTTTTTGTGAGAAATGAAATGGAAATAGAAAGTGCCTTATAGTGAGGATCATTGATAATTTCTACAATGGGTCATGTAGATTTCCATGCATGATACCTAAAGCCCTCATTGCATGCCATGCCTCTTCATTGGGAAAAGACATTTTTGCTTACAAGCCAAAATCCCATACATATATCTTGTTTCTCCTAGATAGATGACAATTTGTGAACCATACAAGCTTTCCCCAATTTGGTTAATTAAATATTGAAGATTAAGATGCTCATATCTCTTTTGCACAAAATGCTATAGTTCTCCACAACTAAGGCATGCAAATTAACTGCAAGAAGATCAATTAACCTATACAAACCACCTTGCTCAATGCCTAGGTAAACCATTCTGTCCTATTTGATGTTAGTTTTGATACGTTTCTTTCCACAAAAAGTCATAGCAATATTAAAAAAATTTGTTAGATGAGAGTAAATTTTTGGTTATATTTGGAACAAACCTAATTCTTGTTGCTATGAATTTATTGCATCATTGAGAACATTCCTAACATCACCTATATCTTCTATTGCACGTGTTCTAACATCACTCGAAAAAATAGAATCTTTAGAACTAGAATCAATGATAAACTTGAGATACCAATCTATGTGGTAGGTGAAATGTTGACGCACACAAGAATGATAGAATCAACAATAGGTTGCATCACTAGTATCTTAGATTCCACAAAAGTATACTCTTCCTCCTCAGAGTCTTACTTTGCCTAAACTACAATGTTTTGGATTCGAACCCTTGATGAACAAAAGCCTACTTAGTAGTTCGAGTGCTATGCTATGAACCACTCAACCATCTTTCCTACACATTCTCTCCATTTGAATCCCAATGTCTTTTTTGTTTCACAAGAGTAATTTAATTGGTCAATGATATGATTTGTATTACCTAAATATTGTAGTGATGAGATCCAATTGATAGAGTGTTATGGAATCTAGCAAGAGGGAAGCAACTCACCAACAAACATTAGATTCTAGAGAAAAACACATCAATCTTTGCACAAAGAAAATTGCAACTTGAATTCCAATATCTCCCATAAGTGAAGAAATATTACAAATATATAGGCATGGATATGCCTAAATTAAAGGATTTGGAAATATTTCCCAAATCTCAATGTGAAGTGTAAAACAAGACTTATTTAACAATTAGCTAAATAAAACTAACCTACTAACAACGAGGAAACTAACATTTGACATTTACCTTATACCTTTTGCATAGGTTAAAAACTAATAAAATAATAAAATATCAATCCCAATGCTATAACCTATACCCTATAAATCCTCATTGTTTCTCCTAGCAATAGTGGCATTGGACTTCAATGCTCTCAAAAGAGAAGGAAAAAATTGACATTTGATGGTGAGAGATCCAACGAGCTTGATGTGGAAGTTGAGCTTGCTTAGCAACAAGGAATGAAGTGGTGGAATCCTCTCGAGTTCGACTAGTCTTTGTGTCAAAAACTTGGTTCAAATATAACGAAAGCTGAAAATTAGGAACATAAATAGGATGGCTGACAAAAAACTTAGTCTCTAATGTTGATTCATGGTAGTGCTTGAGGAGATCAACATTGACAACATCACAGATACCCAACTATGTTGGAAGATCAAGTCTAAAACCATTGTTGAACACCTTCTAAACAATAGTGTAAGGCCCATAGTGAAGTGGCTTCACCTTACTATGTGATTTCTCCTGGAAATGACATTTGTCTAAGTATGGCCAAACTCTATCCCCAACTCGAAAATGATGAGGGATACAATGATGATCCATAAGTTGTTTTTGCTTTTCTTAAGTCTTTTGAAGAATTTGAATTACTTTGGATTGAAGACTTTGCAAATGTTGGATGAAGTATTGTGTAATGACTCCTTTTGGTCTACTTAGAACTTATCCTAGAAACACAAATATGAAATAAGAATACTAAATTGGAAGACATTAATTCAATACAAAATCAAGGTAGCCTTTTTTATTATTTTATTATTTCTTGCAAACTTCATATAATAGTGTTGTACCCCAAAATTAAAATTTTTGTTACACTTAGACATTTTGAAGAAATGAGTAAAAGTCTTGTTAAAACAGTCAAAAAGGTCAGAATTTGGGTGTGCAGGTCTTGCATGAGGGGTTAAAACACAAAATGTTCAAAATCTAACGATCTGGGTCTACTAAGAACAGCTTAATCAACAAACCAGATCTCAGTTTTTTCATCCCTAAAATTTAGGAAAACTGCTATTTTTAGAAATTTTCTAAATTTAGTAACGTTTTTTGGGTTTTTTTGGGTTTCTTTGGAAATAGATACTTGCAAAATTTTCTAAAAATAGAAAGTTGGTCCGACAGGGTCCAAACTGATTTTGATTGGCTCAAAATACGTCTACATCAGGCTGGTGCAGTCAGAATCTCAAAATAATCAGTTTTTCCCTAGTGGGTCTATTCTACTTTTTCAGAAGTATATCTGGAGCTCCGAGGTCATCAATGGAGGTCAGCCAGCTGCCAGGTGTCAAATTCAACGTTCAAAGCATTCGACAAAAGATGAAATGGTGAACATGCACGAAGATCGAGGAAGAAAATTAAAATGATGAAAATTTTCTAACACTGGTGAAGTTGGGCGCCCCAGGTGAAGAAGGGCGCCCATCTTTTTAGGGTATCAAATGTCGGAATTAGGGTTTACTCCTCTAATCAAACTTGCTCAGTTCTCTGTCAGCTTCGCAACGAATTCAACAGCACAGTCATCAGGCGATCCAGTCATCCGAAATTCAAAGCTGAACAGGAGGTATCCACACAGAGGTCAAGACGAAGAATTTGAAAAATATCAAAATTTGACTAAGTCTGGGTCAAGTGGGCGCCCCAGGTGAAGAAGGGCGCCCAAGTTTTCAGGGGCTCTATCAGATGAATTTGCAGATGAGTGTCTAACGAAATCTTTTTACAGTTGATCCAGCTTTCCAACAAGATATCCAGCACGTTGATTCGAGTCTGCAGTCGCGAGATCCAAAGTGCCGAAAGGAGGGTCTGACAAGAGCTAAATTGCAAAGTCCAGAAGCAAACAGAAAAAAAGTAAAAAATAAACTATGGATGAAATGGGTGCCCTTGGTGAAGAAGGGTGCCCAAACTTTTGAGGGCCCAAAGTTCATTATTTTGCAAAGTTCGTCTCAGAAGACCCCTCTTCATATCTCGACAGCTTCGCGGTGAGCATAACCGTCAGTCGATCCGATGCCCGGAGCTCCAGATTCAACGAGATCATCTGTAGAAGAGGAGTTAATGAAGAAATTGAAGAACGTAAAAATGGCTAACACTGTGAAAGTTCGGAGCCCCTGGAAGGAAAAGGCTCCCATGAATTCAGAGGTCGAGACGAAGTTTTTAGTCAAAGACTCCTCCAGAACATCCTTCTCAGAATCAGTCTGGTTCCCCCGTAAAACCTTCAGCTCGCCTGTCGGATCAATCTACAAACAAGAAATCAGAGGTGAAGTAGAGGGTCAAAATGAGGAAAAGTTGAAAAAGTCAAAAATTTGACTAACTCTGCCTAAAGTGGGCGCCCCTGGTGAAGAAGGGCGCCCAACTTCTCATGCCTTAGAGAAATTTCAAGACTTTTCAAAATTTTCAAAGTTGCAAAGAAGAAGATGGTGTCCAAGTGCATGAACAAAGATTTTAGGGTTTTTGAAATAAAAGCAAAAGAAAGCAAAACCTAATTCAAGCCCTAAAGTCTATTTAACATCTTTCTTTCATGAAATTTTCATCATTTTTGCAGGTAGCATTCAAAGGAGAAAGTTGGAGCAGCAAGTTTGAAGAATTTTTATGATTCAAGAATCCATGTTTGCTGGTTTTACATCAGATTTTTCAAATCAGCAAGAATAAACCCTTGCTTTTTCAAGCTTTTTCTTCCAGAAGATCAAAATTTTCAAAGAGAAGATCAAGGTTATTCAATTTTCAATCATCTGGGTCTTTTCACTTTAATCTTCTGAAGAAATTTCAAGAACTTCATCAAGTTGCAGCAAGTGCTTTTATTTTGCATGTCAGATAAAACCTCAGTGCATTCAAATTTCAATCATCTGGGTCTTCTCCAATCAGTCTTTTGAAGAAAACCCATATCACAGTTTTTTTTTCAAGAAAGTTCAAATTCTAGGGTTGGCTGCTTTTTCGATCAGCCATCAAGGTTTTGCAAATCTAATCAACTGGGTCCGTTTCAAGTCATATTCTGAACAAAACCCAGGTGCCAGCTTTTTTCGGGAAAAATTGAAGAAATTAGGGTTTGCTGCTTTTTCAGTCAAAGATCAAAATTTTCAAAAACGGGTGATCTGGGTTGTCTTGCAACGGAATTTTGAGCAAAACCCATATCTCAGAATAATTTTCAAAAATTTCATCCGTTGGAGCGAGAAAATCAGCATTCTAAAAATAGAAATTGCTCAGAACTTGTCAGAACCAGCGCGAGTTTACAGTCATTCTTCAAGTTTTCCGAAATGGAGTACACTCCCAATGTTTTCAAGTCTGAATCAACTCTCTATCATGATTACATCAAAACCACTGAGACAAACTTGCATCATGTTAAGCCGGTGTTTGATCTACATGCCTTGGAGAGCGCAGGCAACACCTCAATCAGGAACCTGGGACATTCTGGACTCCTCGCAGCAGCGTCAATTCCTATATCAGTTCAGAGTCTTGAGTTCGTAATCGCTTGCATTAAGCATTACAACCTGACTACCAGGGAGATCCAGTCAGTAGATGGTAGATTGATTTGCAGTCTAAAGCCTGATATGATCGAGAAGTGCTTTTCCATTCCCCCATGGCCTGAAAGTGTTACTATCTCAAAGGGTGAATGTGAAAGAATATGGGAGATGCATAAAGAAAAATAATACAAGAAGATTGTAATGAAGTGAATGAAAGAAAAACATAAGACTTTGCCAAGTCACACTTCCATGATGTCAGCAAAGTTTGAGAAGACAGCCAATAAGGTCAAAGATTTCCTGAGATTTGTTGCAGATGGTGAAGATATTCTTGAAAAGCGGTGTTTTGCTATTGATGGCATAGATGCACCGAACCGGGACACCATTTCAAACTTCCTAGCGGATGTGATCGAGCTTTAAAGCAGCTTTCTTCTACAAGCTTTATTTCCCGCTTTATTTCTATTCTTGGAATAATTCTTATCCATTCTTTGAGAAGAGAAAGAAGATAAAATGTAATAGTTGGCGTTTCCCGCTTTTTTTGCTTTCTTAGTTGTTAGATCTTATCTTTTTTCTAGATTTAGTAATAAAGCTTGCTTGCTGAGCAAGCCCTAGATTGTGAAAGCAAGGAGATTTTAGGGTTCCCTACTCCTCTGCTTGTCTATAAATAAGAGCCTTTGCTCATTTAGTTTCTTTAACCGTGCTAGTGAGAACAAAACGCTGAGCCTATTGTGCCTTCTATTTGTTACTCAAGTATTGTTCAAATTGTGTTGTGATAAGCAAATTGTTGAGCCTCTTTAGCCAACAAGGAGTTAGTGTGATTGCTGTTTCTATTGTGTGAAGAACAAGATTGCAAGCCTCTTTAGCTGCAATTTCTTGTTCCAGGCATGTTAGAAGTGGGTTTTGTTCTAGAGATTTGAGTAATAAAATCATGAGCCTCCTTTGCCTTGGTCGAAAATCTCAGATTTCCGTTATTTATGTTCTACTTTTATGATCTTGATTTCAACTTACATTGAAGTGTGTAGATGTTTGTTGGGAAAGAGTTTGTTGAAGTATTTTGTTAGAAATCTACCCCGTTCATTTCTAGTTTCTCTCGCTCTGCTTATTACTTGAGAAGTTAGAAACGTCTTTAGTTTAAGTTAGTCGTAGTTGAAGATCTTAAAACAGAAAATCTCAGCTGCGGCGTTTGTGTTTGATAAACCTTGTGCTCTAAGCTGATCAAAAAGATAGGCAACTTAGTTTTAGTTTACTTTCTTTCAAACACCATCAGCAAGAGGGAGCTTCCCCTCCTAATTCGAAGAGCAGTTAATTTGTGCATAGCTGTCCGTTTCAAATACGCATTCCAGAGGTGCGAATTTAAACGCCAACAAATAGTGCATTCAATTTTGTACATTCTAAGTAAATCAAATAGATACTATACACTCCCAAGTTATCACCCTTGATCATCGGATTCGTAGGTAAGGCAGGAGAGGCCCACACACTAGGATGCCCTTAGAGCACTCCCTACTCAGCCCAAGAGCGGCTAAACAACCCCCTTAGTCCCCAATGGCACACTGCAGTCATCCAATGAGGGTGGTCTACCTCAAAGGGACCCTAGTATCTGCTATTCCCCATGTGCTTCCAGCTCTCCCTCCTACTGATTCGATCAAGAAGGAATGATAATTTTGTAGTGGTTGACAAATTCTGGTCATGCATTGCTATAATGTTATAATGCTATTCTTATTGCTATCTCCTTATCATAGATACTACAATTATCAAACAAGAAACCAAGTTCAGATCTGTGTACATCAGCACATACCAGATTTCGCAGCCAATAACAAGGTGTTCTTTGTAGAATTGCAGTTCACTAATTTATTCGATCTTGTGTGGTAGCTGTTCGCACTCAGCCTCAGATCTCCATCATCGATACCTGCCATCAACACACATGATGCATATTTATTGATAAGAAGGGTTAGGATCAAACTGAGTGTCCCCTCCCTTAAGAAGAGACACGTCCATTCAGTTCAAACATCGCTTCTAGAGGGCGCGACCAGGCAGCCAATTCAAGAGAAGCGATTTGTTTATTAATGATAATATGCAGCTGTTGGTAAAAGCCAAATTGGTTAGTTAAGAATTTTAAATGTTTCTTAATTAGAATCAGATTACTTATATAATTGTTTATTAATCATTTAAAAATACTGAGGGGAGATATTCATTTGTTCTTTATTAGAGTGATTATATGTCACCATATTCAATCAATACCATAAAAATATAAGTAATTGATTACAAGACTTTATTATTAAAGTGTGATTACGTAAAGAGAAAAAGAGGGTCATGACATATTGGGTCTTATCTTGCTCTTTTTGAATATGCACGATTGTAGGAGAAGACAAAGACAAGGGAAACTCATATGGAGCCAAAGTCTCAAAACCAAGACATACCTCAAAAAGTGAGTGACTTGTAGATGAGTGAATTGTCTAGTTGAGCATGCACAATGTGGGTTAGGCTCAAATCCCACTCAGTAGGAGAACTATGGTGGTAGATCCACAATCTCTATACAAGAGTCCAATTTACAACTTCAGTTTGTCCATTAGAATGAGGATGTAAAGTAGTGGAAAAGTTAAGGGAAACTCCTAAAATCTTCCATAAAGATTGCCATAAATGACCCACAAAATGTGAATCACGATTAGAAATAATGCTAGTAGGCAAACCAAAGGATTGCCAAATAGGACTGAAGAATTGTCGGGCTAAGTCATATTCATAACTTGCCTTGTGGCATGGGATGAACTTAGCCATCTTGTTGAATCGATCAACAACCACAAAAAAAATCATGGAAGCGGATAGTCAATGGAAAATCACTAACAAAGTCCATAGAAATGCTTTATGAAGGACAAGTAGGAATAGACAAAGGAATACTCAAACCCATTTTTTTGTTTGTTGGTTTGGAGCGGCAATAGATTGCACATCTCTTGAGGAAATGTAGAACATTATGTTGCATGTGAGGCCAATAGAAGAAACATTGCAAATGATGAAGTGCTTTCTACTTGCCAAAATGACCACCAAAAAGAGTAGAATGTGCCTCCTTGAGAATAAAAGTTCGATGATCTTGAGGGACACAAAGTTTATCCAACTTGTAGAGTAACCCTTCCTTGATGTAAAAATCTTGAAAAGGTTGTTGGTGTTTAAATTCGCACCTCTGGAATGCGAATTAGAAACAAACAACTATGTGCAATAACCTGCTCTTCAAATTAGGAGGGGAGGCTCACTCTTTGCTGATGTTGTTAAAAAGAAAGTAAACTAAAACTAATCTGCCTATCTTTTTGTTCAGCTAAGAGCACAAGGTTATAAAACTCAAGTGCCATAGCTGAGATTTTTTGATTTAGAACTTCAACTATGACTAACCTACGCTAATGATGTTTCTAACTTCTCAAGTAAACGCAGAGCAAGAGAGTTAGAAATGGACAAGGAAGGATTCTCTGACAAAATACTTAGATAAACTCTCCTTCCAACATACATCTACTTACTTTCAATGCAAGCTGAAATTAAAGATCATATAAGCATAATACAATAAACGAAAATCTGAGACATTATATCAAGGCAAAAGAGGCAAAAGATTTTATTTCTCAAATTTTTGGAACAAAGATTACCCTAAACACATGCATTGAACAATACTTGCAGCTAAAGAGGCATGCAATTTGCTCTTACACAAAGTGAACTGACATTGAATAACAACTTGCTGCATTACAGGCTTGCAATTTGCTATCACAATAACCGTTAGGAAAAAAAATGAGCAAACACTCTTATTTATAGACAAGCAAGAGGTAGGGAACCCTACAATCCCCTTGCTTTTACAACTGACTTGCTCAACAAGCAAGCTTTATTTCTAAAACTAAAGAAGATGACATTTAACACCTAAGAAAGCATGAAAACAGGAAAATGCCAACTATTACATTTATCTTCTTTCTCTTCTTCAAATAATAGATAAGAATTGTTCCAAGAATAGAAAGAAAGCGAAAAGAACGTTTCTAGAAGAAAGTTGTTTGAAACCTCGTCCACATTTGCCAAAAAGCTGATTTATTCCTTGATTTTAAGTGGAGAGTGCTGCTGAAATAGAATGCT
Organism: Sequoia sempervirens; assembly: GCA_007258455.2. NCBI lineage: Eukaryota > Viridiplantae > Streptophyta > Pinopsida > Cupressales > Cupressaceae > Sequoia > Sequoia sempervirens. Next base: position 74,253,925 of record VDFB02047230.1, on the reverse strand, counting down.
GATTTTCCTTGAAAAAGCAATTTCTCTGAAAAAAGCTGGGACATGGGTTTTGTAGAAAATCACATTCCGGAGAAACTCAAATTCTCAGAAACTGAAAAAGCAAAGTCTATCTTGAAAAAGCAGCCAAAAAGCAGTTTCTAGAAGAGGGAAAATTTTCTCAATGTTGAAGAGGATGAAAAAGCAGAGAGACCCATGTGATCAAAAACAGAAAAAGCTGAGTGGCTATTTTGAAAAAGCAACACCCTAGAATTTTGGAGCACAAAAAAACATTCCTCTCTTCTCATTGATCTTGAAACCACGAAGAACACCGAAAAAGCATGTCATTTGAGTCTTCAAATATTCGTTGAGAGAAAAGAGAAAATCTTCTTGCTCTGGACGCCAACCTACAATAATGAACAATGAAAGGCAAAAGCTCTCTTTAAATAAGATGAGGTTTGAGAAAATCTACTTTCTTTTTGCTTTAAATCCTTTGGAGCTTATCCTAAGCAAGTTCGTCAAATGTGGACATTGTCCGAATGCTGAATGATGAAAACTTTAAAATTTTGGAAAAGTGACTAAGGCATTGAGCCTTGGGTGCTAATCTCCACTTGGGGCACTTTTGTTTGGCAGACTTAGCCAAATTTTCACCATTTTCAACTTTTTGCTTGATTTTAACCTCTGTTTGAACTTCGATTTCTGGATGCTCGGAGGATCCTGTGAACTAATGGAGTGATCCATCGTGGAGCCTGACTAATTCTGAGAAGGTTATCCTGGAGGCATCTTCTAATAAAAACTTCATTTGACCCCTCAAAAAGTTGGGCGCCCCTAGCTACCTAGGGCGCCCATGATCACCAGTGTTAGTCATTTTTCTTAAAATTTCAACTTTCTGTGTTTTTCATCTCCAATTTGGCTTTGATTTCTGGCCTCCAGATTGATCCTATGGATGAGCTGAATGGTTCATCGCAAAGCTTGATTGAACCTGGCGAGATTGTTCTAGAGGCAGCTTCTGAGAAAGACATCATCTGGACTCTCAAAATCATGGGCACCTATCTCTCTCTGGGGCGCCCATCTCTACTAGAGTTAGCCATTTTTATGGTTTTCAAGTTCTTGCTTGCTTCCCTTGATCTTCTGATGATTTCGCGATTCCGGGAGCTAGACTAATCTGATTGACTAACTGTTAGATTTGATGAATAGCTTGATGAATTTTGAGGAGGGTCTTCTGGATGCTACAGCTTCAACAAAGTTGATTTGGAACTTCAAATCCTTGGGCGCCTAAGGTTCCCAGTGTTAGAATATTTCCCAACTTTTCACTGTATTTTGATGGATCCTCACTTCTAGATGCTTCGGAGCTCTGACGGGCTGACGGTTGGGTTCGTTGGAGAGCCTGATGAATTCCGAGGGGGGTTCTTAGGAGGCCGCATCCTCTAAAAACTGCATCATGGGGGTCAAAAGCTTGGGCGCCCCTAGCTAGCTAGGGTACCCAACTCCTCTAGAGTTAGTTTTTATTCTGAAATTTTCACCTTTGCTTTTGAATTTTATCATTTTTCTCCCTCTGTTCCACCTTTCATAGCTGGTGATCATCAATTCTGATTGTCTTGTTGATGGTGTCGTTGGAAAGCTGCTTCAAATCTGAGGAAGTCATGATGGAGGGGTTGACTGCAAATTCATCCATCTAGGCCTCCAAAAACTTGGGCGCCTACCTCTCTCTGGGGTGCCCAAATCCACCAGACTTAGCCATTTTTCTTGATTTTCCTCCTTCAGACTTGAACCTTTGTATTATACTTCAGCTTGACGTGGATTTGTCGATGATTAACACATCCGACGATCTGACGAAGACATCTGTTGCGAAGTTGGCAGAATCCTGAAGAGACTGAGCTCATCTGCAAACCCTAACTGTTGAGTTTGACCTTTCAAAAGGTTGGGCGCCCCTGGGCACTTGGGGCCCCCAAAGTTCCCAGACTTAGAAATTTTCTTGAAGTTTTTACGGTTTTCCTTGTCTTCTAGTTGAAACCTCTTTGTTTGACCTTGAATTACGGGTGACTAGTTGATCTGATGATTGCGTCGTCGGACTCATTGCGGAGCTGGGAAGAATCCAAACGACTTTTCCTAGAAGCACGAACCTTGATTCCATCATTTGATGCCTTGAAAAGTTGGGCGCTTATCTCCTTCTGGGGTGCCCATAGCTTCCAGACTTAGTTTTTATTCTGAAAATTTCAACTTTCTTCCTCACTTCATGTGCTTGCTTTTGCCTTGCTTGTCGGAGATGAAATTTTTTCTAAGGCATGAAGGTTTAGGTGCCTAGACTGAGCTGGGGCGCCTTGAGTCTCTAGTGTTAGCCAAAATTTTGCATTTTTCAATTTTCACAGCTTCTTTTCTTCATTCCTCATTCTGCGTGCACGTTCATCATTTCTCATCTTCTGTTCAGTACTTGAATGCTTGAATCTGACACTTGGCAGCTGGCTGACCTCCATTAATGGCCTCAAAGCTCCTGAAATGCTTCTGAAAAAGAAGAATAGACCCACTAGGGAAAAATTGATCATTTTGTGATTCTGACTATACCAGCCTGATGAGGAAATATTTTCAACCAATCAAAATCAGTTTGAACCCTAACAACCAAACTTTCTATTTTTAGAAATTTTTGCCAGCACCCATTTCAAAAGAAACCCAAAAAAACCCAAAAAAAAGTTTTTCTAAAAATAGCAATTTTCCTAAAAAGTAGGGATGATAAACTGAGATCTAGGTTTTGTAGAATTGGTCGCTCTGAGCAGACCCGAATCGTCAGATTTTGAAAATTTCAAGTTTTTATCCCTCATGCAAGACATGCACACCCAAATTTTAACCCTTTTTTGACAAATTTGACAAGACTCTTACTCATTTCTTCAAAATGCTTGAGTGTAGCAAAAGTTTTAATTTGGGGTACAAAAAAGGTGTCAAATTGGATGATGTAGGGTTTTGAAGACTTGTGGAGGCTGGACCAAAATTGGGATCTTGACCATGTTTGAAATCCCAAATAAAAAGTGGTTACAACAGTCACAACATGTGCCAAAGGAGGACGACTTAAACAATTGACAACTTTTTTGGTGTTCCCTTTCGTATACTTGATGACCAAGTGAAACTATTGTAAATATGAGGCCCACTTAATATGCCAAGCTTCTTCAACTTTGTTCTAAGATTGGAGAAACTCGAGAGGTAAGTGATCAGTATGAACAATTGTTTCTTTTTCCAAAAAAGATAATGTCTCTAGTACTTGATGGCCTGGATCAATGCATGCAACTCCTTATCATATGTGGAGTAGTTCAGTTTAGTAGTAAAGAAGGTATTTGAATGATAGGCCACAGGATGGCCATTTTGCTTTAGAATAGCTCCAAGTGCATATTGTGAAGTAAAGGTTTTGATCTCAAAAGGTTGTGAGAGATTTGATACTGTGAGAGATTTGAACATAACTTCTCTTTCAGTGTGGTTCCTTGACCACTTAAACACAACATTGTTCTTTGTCAATTGGTGCAAAGGTGTGGCAAGGTTTGAGTAATTATAGCTTTCTGCAAATTTTCTCAACTAGAAATATTTTTCCATTCATGGAGAATGGATCGTAATAAATGCAAAGGAGTATCTTGGATCCAACGATGAAAAATTCTAACCAAAATTTCCGGATGAATTGAGTAGGGCACTTGTATATCTGATATATAATTGGATGGATCAGATACTATTCCATCCATCCATTCCTTCTATGAAATGTTTTGATCGCATTGTGAACGAAACTTCTAAGGATGAACTTGCAGGGAGAAGTTGGCAAGACCAAGATATTCTCAATTCAGTGAGAGTCGAAGGAGTTGACCACCTAAGAAGAACTTCCACTTTCGTAGGATCCACTCAAATTCCTTGCACATCAATGAAAAATCCAAGATAAGAGATGGATGTTTGACCAAAAGAACACTTAGGAAAGTTTGCATATAGATAGTTCTACTGAAGTGTGTGAAAAATGTGTTCCAAATGTCGAAGATGTACTTTCCAAGTGTGAGAAAAGACAAAGAAATCAGCTAAGTAGATGATCACAAATTTGTCCAAACAATCTTGAAATATCTTATTCATCAATTGCATGAAAGTGGCAAGAGCATTGGTGAGACCAAATGGCATCACAAGCCACTCAAAAAGACCCGTTTTGGTCTTGAAAGTTGTGTTCCATGTGTCCTCTACTTGAACCTTGACCTGATGATATCCACTTTTTAGATCAACCTTGGAGAAGAGTTTGGCATCATGAAATTTATCCAAAAGGTCATCAAGGCAAGGATGTGGATATTAATTTTTTATGGTGATCTTGTTTAATTCCCAAAAATCAATACAAAGATGCCAAGTTGCATCATTCTTGAGCACAACCAAAATCAGTGAAGCATGAGGGGAGGTACTTGGTTTGATGAAACCTTTGGGCAATAAATTTTGAATCTGCCTTTTGATTTCATCACTTTGGATAATTGAATCTTGATCCACAACACGACATTAGGAAGAGGTGCAGCAAGAACAATGTCAATAGTGTGATTGATTGATCATTTTGGGGAAGTGTCTTTGGCCCCTAAAACACATGTATGTCTGCAATAATTTGTCGAGAGTGGCATGTGGTTTGGACTTTGGACATAGTGACTTTTGCTTTAAAATCATCAAATTGTGGCCTTATAAATATTAATGCAAGCTCTTGTGTTTGATTGATAGCTTTGCGTGCTTGTTTACAATTGAGTACCAAATTAGAGGTGCTTTTAGTACATTTAAATAAGAATGTCTTATTATTTTGTTGTAGTGTATATGTGTTATTAAAGGCATCATAATGAGATTTTCTATCATACTGATTGGGTTCACCTAGTAATAAACCACAACAATCCATGGTGGTCATGTCACATGTGACCTTATCAATGAATTTTGGACTAAATGCAAATGGCATAGTGCATACATGTGTGATTTGTGAGGATGAACCACTGTCCTTCCAACCAAGTGAATATGGATGAGGATGTGGATCCATCAACAAATGTTAGTTTCTCTACAATGGACTTTGTAATCAAATTTTTACTGTGAGACATCATTGATTATATGATCCAGAGAGAAATCATGTGTTAGGTAAGCATGAGCAACAAACAAATTGTCACGTCTTCTTGAAATAGAATGATGGTTTGTTAAGGTGACCTTATTGAGTCTACAACTCATCACTAGAAGTCTTGATGGAAACTTTCTTCTTTTCCACATGTAGAGACTATACAATCAAACTCTTCTTCAATTTGAAACATTCGAACTTTTCATGACCCTCGTTTTGACAATAATTACTAGATTTCTTAGCATCATTAGAAGGAGAATGAGAAGAGAAGGATTTTTCCTCAGATTTTTTTTGTTGTGGTTGAGAAATTGTGGCTTTGGTAGGACCTACAAAAAATGAAGGTTGAGATGCTTGAGATTGAGTAGCAAGTTTTTCTTTAGCCAAGTGTGCTTGATTGAATGCATCATCTAGTGTTCCAAGGGTAGTGTATTTCAGCTCCCTAAATAGATGTTCTTGTAGTTCCACTCTTGAACTTTAAAGTGAGAGAAGCAACCAAATCTTGCACTCATAGTAATATCCTCAATTGATTGAACTAGTAGATGTAATCTTGCATAGAAATTTGACGTCCTTGTCATAGATGAAGCCACTTGATATGTAGATCCTAATCATAGTTGGAAGGATATAATGTTCTCCTAAAAATTGTGATGAGTTGATCCTAGGTGTTGATAGGATTCTAAGCATTTTGGTGTTCTATGAACAAGACTTTAGCAACACCATGTTGTGCCCAAAACCAAAATTTTTGCTTCACTAAGGCATTTTGCTTAATTGAGTCTTAATCTTGTTAAAGTGATGTCAGAAGGTCGTTTTTGGGGTTTTTTAATATGGAGTTGGTGTTAGTGTCATGTCAGTCTGTTACTGAAGGAATTTAAGAAAAGTGAAAATTTGAAGGAAAATCATCAAAATTTTCTATCTGTGGAGAAGGGAGCACATTTTGAAAGGGGCGCCCTATCTTTTAGGGGCTCAGACCCTGTTTTTAGGGTTTGTCACCTCCAACAGACATTTGTCTGGCATCATGTCAGCTTCGCAATGAGCTATCAAGCTTGTCAAATGGACATGTTTCGTGCAAGTTGCGGAAGATATAGCGCAAAATGAGGGGAAAACGAGAATTGGCTAAAACTGGTAAAAAGCGCAGCTTTTGAAAAAGACGCCCATCTTTTTGAGGTGTCAAATGAAGGTTTTTGGCTAAATGCCACCCAAGATGTTTATCTCACTTTTGTTCGAGCTTCACGACGCATCCGTCAGTGGGTGAATATGAGTTGCCAAAATACCTGAGCCAAAGGTCAAATATAGGGTTAAATCTTAGTCAAAATATCAAAGAATCAACAAAAGAGCACTTTTTCAGAAAGGCGCCTTAACTTTTCAAGCCTTTAATGCCTTCTTTTTGATGATCTCAGATGTTCAATTTGTCCGTATTACGTTCAGCTTTCCATTGCCTGTCTTCGTCAGATCAGAAGATGTCTCAGCAGCTTGCAGTCGGAGTTTTAGTATTATTTTGGTCAGTTTCAGAAATAGCTAAATCTGGAGGAAAAAGAGCAACTTTTGAAAAAGGCGCCCTTGTTTTTCACCCCTCAGATGATGTTTTCTGGAGAAGTGTGCCTTTGCAGCTATCATGCAAAACGAAGTTAGCTCCGCAGTGAACCTGAGATCCAGTCCTGAAAGTTGGTTAATCAAAAGTTATGAAGGATTTGTTTTTCCCTTCGTACGAGATCGAGATGGAGAAATTTGACTAAGTCTGAGAAAAAGCGTAGCTTTTGAAAAAGGCGCTTGGATTTTTGAGCCTTCAGATGTTAGTTTTATGATATTCAGTCTCAAGGTACCTTTTGATCAGTTTTCGTTCAGCTCTGCGATGCACCTGTCAGCCAGCCAATCGGTGGAGTCAGTCAGCCATTGTCAGAGGATGAACAGAGTTCTCGGAAGAGGTTCAAGTCTAAATTTTCATAAAATTGTCCAAGTCTGGAATTCGCCTTAAGAGGTCAAAGTTGGTTTTTCGAAAGAAGTTGACTAGTGCGCCTTAACTTGAGTTCTAACTACAGTTAGACTAAACGATTTCTAGGTTGTCATCTTCAGTTCAAATATTGGCATGTTGAGTGATCTTTCAGTTTGCATGTCGAGTTAACTAGTTTGCATGTTCAGTTAACAACCTTGCATGTTGAGTTAACTTGATTGCATGTTCACTTAACTGAAGATTATTCTTGAAAGTCAACTTGAGTTTACATGCATGGCGAATTTGGTTGAAATTGTGTTGAAATTGTGAAGTTGGCGATTCATCTTTGTCAACTGGAGTTCTGAAAAGGGACGCATATTTAGATTAAAGCATGAAGCATGATTTTGTGAAGTTGACGCATTTACCTTTGATTGTTAACTTCAGTTCTCAAAAGGGACGCCATAATTGGAATTTTAAAGATTTAAAGCATGAAGTGTGAAGATGGCGAATTCATCATTGTCAACTTCAGTTCTAAAAGGGACGCTTTAATTCTTAAGTGTGTGAATTTAATGAATTTTGAAGATGGCGAACTCAATGAAGAATGTCAACTGAAGTCAAAATCGCATGATTGTTTTAAATTTGTTTTCAACTGAAGTCTTGAAAGGGAAACCCTAAAGCAAGTGAAGGATGGCGAACTCAACAAAGAATGTCAACTGAAGTAAAATCGCATGATGCTTTAAATTTGTTTTCAACTGAAGTCTTGAAAGGGAAAACCTAAAGCATGGCGCTTTATTTAGCATATTTTAGTTTCAGTTAACTAAAATGAGGTCCAATCACAAGCCAAGCGCCATTTTTCATGGATTTGATGCTTTATGCGAATTTCAAAGATGAAAGTCTATTTATTCGAGCATTGGCGTCCATTATTTTATCATCTCAAGCTTCGAAGTTCATATTCTTCTTGAGCGACCAGCAAGCTAAAGGTGCTACAGGTGTTCGAATTTAGCGTTCTTCATAGCAACGAGTTCAGATTGTTCAAAAGAAGAAGATTCCAGACTTTATTTTCACTTTGCATGCAGGTTTCATCGAGTTCCAAAAAGAGATTGGCGAATTTTTCAGAAGCAGAACAAGCAAAACTTTCTATCTTCTATCTTATTTCTTCTATTTCTCTTCTTAGGTACTTTCTTCGCATGCCAAAGAAATTCAACACATATTCAGAATCTGATCATCTGGGTTTGCATACTTCAGCATTTGCAGCAAAACCCACGTCTTAGATTTTTTCGAGAAAATTGCCCCGTAGTCTTCATTCTGAAGTTCTGTGCTTTTTTTTTTCCGAGAATTTCTTTGCATGTGGGCCTGAAACACATTTTTTCAAGAATCAAGCTATCTAGGTTGTCTTAGAATTTGATTCTGCACAAAACCCACGTTTCAGAAAAACTTCGAAAATCTCTCATGCCTTAGGCTATTTTTAGCCTTGTCCAGAGGTTTTCAGTTTTTCCAGAAAGTTCTTCAAGTATATTTGACTTTACAGTCAAAGTCTTCATTTTCAGAATGCAGTTCAATCTCATTGATTATAAGGCCAAATCAGCTCTTATGCATAATTTTGTCAAAACTTCAGATACAGACCTAAATCATGTTTATTCGGTGGTTAATCTGAGCAGTCTGGAGGGTGTTAGCAGCAATTCATTGAGAAATCTTGAGCGTTCCGGATTGTTGGCAGCGACATCCATTCCTGTTACTACTTTTGATCTCGAGTCGTTCTTGCTTGCATCAAGCATTATGACTCGTCTTCGCGAGAAATCAGATCAGCCGACGGGAGGATTGTTTGCAGTCTCAAACCGAAGGACATAGAGAAATGTTTTGCTATTCCTCGTTCAGATAACTTTACTGTGGTTATTGAGGCCTGTGAGAAGATATGGGATGGAGATCAACAACGTTCACAGAGAAAGGTGGCTCAGAAATGGCTGAAAGTTCAGAAGACTAACATGCCTAAAAAGGTTGGTCGTGGTGAATTCAAGGACGAGGTTGCTGTTTTGATAACTTTGCTCAATCGAGTTACAGGTCAACAGGATGCTAGCACTTTCCGTTCATGGATGTTTTACCTGATTACCAGAATCCTTGATGGCACTGAGCATTTTGACTGGGCTATGTTGATTAGTGATTGCTTACATCAGCAGATTACTAATTTCCTCAAGTTTCATGAGTTTCATATGATATCATACTTGGTTTATTTAGTTGCATTCCAAGGCAGTTACAAGCATCTAAAAACTAATGGCACTCTCGGTGTTCAACGTGTTCACGAGTATTATCCTTAGTTGGAGTTCTCTAAGTCCGAGCAAGATTTCCGAGCAGTGAATGATCACTTTTCTATGAGGACAGTTAGAGATCTTGACAACGAGATGCACATTCGTATTTCTGCCGAGGCAAAATCAGCAATGGAGACTTGGGCGGATTGGTTTATCCAATTCCCTACATTCACATACATCCGAGTTTACGGATATGTTGGAGAGCCCTTGATGTTACCGAGGTATCATTCAAATAAGATCATCTTCATGGAGTTTCTCAGGCAGATGCAGCATGTTCATTTCTTTCTTCGCAGTCGTCATAAGACTGCGGCTAACTTTCCATTTACATTGGGAATTTTCACATGCAATGCGGCAACGGATGCCAGGCTTATGCCAACCGAGATAGAAAGATTCAAACTTAAGATTCATACTGAGAGGCGTTCTTATGATCCTTTGGGTCATTATGCAGACAGGTTAGAGCGAGGGATTGCACATAAGCTAGCACTTGAAGATTTTTGGGCTAATTGTGAAGATGAATTCAAGGTTCGTCGTTGTCACTATTGTAGACTCACTATTGGTCAGCTCTCTGATTACCTATCAGAAGATGTTGATGGTCTATCAGATGATGATGGAGAAGTTCTTCTCAATTCATATGTCAGAGATCAAATTGCTCGGCAGCCACTTCGTTCACCAGATTGGCATGCTAAGGAGAATACTTCTATTGAGGAGGTTTCTAAATCGGTTATCAAGACTAGCAAGTTGTTCTTGGAGAATAAACGGAAGCGAAAGTCAGTTCTTGTAGCAGAGCCGCCGAAGGATTTTTCTTCATTGCCTTCCACTTCTAGGTCAAGACCTCGGGTCAAGGCTATTGTGACACCTCCTGAAGGAGTTAAACTTAGTGGAAACACAGGGAAGAGAGCTACTGGTAAGAGGAAGCAGAAGCAAGTTGAGAATGTTCCTGAGATTCCAGTAGAGACAGTCATTCAGGCTGAACCTCACGTTTCACCTCCTAGTTCGCCTCATGTGCAACCTATTGACATAGATTCGGAGCCTGAGATACCAATTCGAGTTGGATCGGAGACAACTGAACCACCACAGGTGGATGCATCAGGGACAGTCTCTCCTCGGATTGATGATATTGTTCAATCTTGTTGGCTCGAGAGATCTTTGGGTAGACAGAGGCGGGAACCTTCGTATAACCTTGATTTATCTGAGTTCGGTGAGCCTTATCAGAGAAGGTCGAACAAGAAGATTAAGAAACAGGTGCATATTGAGAAGACTCCAGAATTAGAGATTATTATAGAAGTTGCAATTCCTCCAGAGGGAAAGAGCCTAGATGAAGTCGAAGTTGGTGACTTTACATTTACTAAAGCAAATCTTGGCAGGACCACTCGAGAGACAGACATGACTCTTCTTAAGATTGTTACCAATAATCTTGAAGAACGCATCACAAAGGATGGAGAGGATAAGGCACTGCTTAAGGCTGAAAATAGTCAACTCCACCAGTATATTTCTGATCTTGTTCACGGAAATTCAAGTAGAGCGCCTGTTCTTCCTCAGAATATACCTGCAAAACAACGAAAACTGGATCAATTAGTTAGTCATGGCAGACTTTTGGATAACTGGATTGAAAGTTTAGTTGCTACAGGTCAACGTCTTCTTGCAGATATGTATCAGTTGAGGAGTGATACACATAAACTCCGTCAAGGTATTCAGTTGCTCGAGGTTTCGGTTGCAGAGAGTTTAGCCAAGGATCGTGTTCTTGTGTCTCAGTTGTCTGTTGCATACGATGCCTTGGAGATTGATGAAGATCAGGAGAAAGTTTTTACTTGGAGAGAGCAGCACCTTCTCAAAATGGAAATATGTGAGAAGATCTCTACCAAGTTATTCTCACTAAAAGATGATGTAGTTGGAGCGCTTGCACTTGTCAGTGGTTTTGTTGTTCAGATTCCGTGTCATTATCTTCTTGAAGACGGCACGTACATTGAATTGGACAAAGTACAAGCTGATTTCGAAAAGCTAATTCGTGATAGCCTTGAGGGAGAGCCTATGGCGGCTAAGCTGGAGAATGTTTCAGTGATTTCAGCCAGTTTCAGAAAAGTGACTGAAGATGCTAGAGAATGCATGCATACAGTTAAAGAGGGCGACAAAGAACTGAAGAGACAGATTATTGCTTTAGACAGTATTAAAGTGTCAGATGATAGGGAGATTGATGAGTTCTTGGTCGAAGTGTTAGACCGAGATGACATGGAGTGATCTACCAGTTGGAACCTGCAGTTAATTTCGAGGGTTGAGTCATGAGCAGCAGTTAACTCGACTTTTAGTCTTGAGTTCATTTGCTGATTTCACACATGCTTATCTCTTCCTCGGGATTATCATCACAGGAGTTAGGGTTAGGGTTTCTAGTTAATTGAAGGTAGTGTCCAGTTAACTTTGCTTTAAATAAGGACGTGCATGCTTGCACATTGTCCATTTAGGTTAAATGTTTCGGTTAACTGATGGTAGCTTTCCAGTTAACTGTATAGTTTGCTTTATTAGGGTTTGATAATAAATCTTGCATGTATTGCGAGACTGTAGTTGACTCGAGGTGATTTTAGGGTTCCCTACACCTTTCGATGTCTATATAATAAGAGCTTTTGCTCATTTGTAATTAACTTTTGCACGAGAGAAATATATGCTGCGCCTACCTTGCCCTCAATATTGCTCTTTTTGTATTTGTTCATGCGTCTTTACTATTATGATGAATTGTTATGCCACATAGGGTTTCATGCAATTGTAATGGTGAATTCTTTCCATAGTTAGATAAAATCTGTTTTGTGTTTAATAAACTTGTTCAGATTGAGATGATAGTTGCGCCACCTTGCCTTCAAGTAGAGAATCTGTGCTTGGTTATCGTGTGTTGTTGTGAACAATAAACTTGTTCGGATTGAGCTGATAGATGTGCCACCTTGCCTTCAAGTTGAGAATCCGTATTCAGTTTATCGTGTGATGTTGTTACCAATAAACTTGTTTAGATTGAGCTGATAGATGTGCCACCTTGCCTTCAAGTTGAGAATCTATACTTGTTTATCGTTTGATAGTCAAATCTTGCTCCGTTTCCTCATGCTCTGTTTTCTTGAGGAGACTGGATAGAATTTAAGTAATTAAGTTTAGTTGTAGTTAGTAAATCTGCAAAACCAGAAAATACTCAGCTGCAACGTATATAGTTTTCGAGAAAGCCTTGTACCTCTATAGCTGAAACAAAAAGACAGGATATAGTTTAGTTTATTTCCATTTGCAAGTACTTTTGTCAAGCACAACGAGGGAGCTTCCCCTCCTAATTTGAAGAGCACTCATTGCGTAGTGTGCATAGCTGTCCGTACCAACTCTTACTCCAGAGGTGCTAGTTGTTACGCCAACACACCAAAAAGCGTGAATTTTGCAAAAGGGACCTTTTCATCATTGGGGACTTGGTTATATTCAAGCCATGTCTCCGTGTCAAGAATCCAAGTGTAGAGGTCTTCAGGATCTTGGGATCCATCATAGATCTTGACCTCACATTTGGCTGTAGATCAGTGGCCTTCAAGGGTAGGAAGCCTCTGAATAGAAATGCCATTGACCTTATTAGTCAATGTAGATACCTTGCCCATGAGTTCAACAACTCTCTTAGCTAGATTAGCAGCCATGTTATTATGAGTTAGAGCCAATGAAGTAGGTTATGCCTCCCAACAACAAAAATGGACAAGACTATGAGTAAACACTCTACTAGACACGGGATTGACAAAAACAATTAAATTAGAAGATCTACTAGAGATGTAACAAAACCACTTTATATGGATGTTTGAGACTCTACTAGACAGAATGTGGCAAATTTTTGTAGAAAATTCCTCATAGTATGGAAGATATTAAATTAACAATAGTTTTTCAAGCAATTTACAAAAACAATTAAAATAAGAGTTTCAGAAATGTTGGGGTAAAGAAAAATGGAAAGAGACTTAATGGGGCTATTATCCACAATCTGACCAATTTTTGGACAAAAATATGCACCTGTTCACAAGTTATAAAATTACTTGTAATTGGTAGGTAGATACAAATTTTCTCATGATGGTCCACTTGAGCCCATGAGCCTATGTTTGGATATGTGCAGGTTATGCTTCTCTTAATCTGCGTTCTTCATCATGTGGTTTGGCTATTCTTCTTGTCATCTATTGCGGAATGAATGAATTCTGGTAATTTCTTTAGCATGACTTGCTTAGCTGCTCTACCAAAGTTATTCAAGATGGAATGACCTCTAATATTGGTAGCCAATGACAATGAATGCAAACAAGGTACTATGCTAGCAATGCTCAGTGTGGGCCTTGATTACACCAACCCAATAGAGATGGAAGTCTTGCTTTCACTCAATGTGGTGGCCAATTGGATTGAAAGGGAGAGTGTAAATCTGGGATAAATTTTAATTCCTCTCCCACTTGTATCTCTCTTGGTTGCTCCAATAGTTGGCGAGGTAACATTTTGTTCTCCTAACACAGTGGCAGATTTACACCCTCTATGTGGATGCTCCCTCTACATAGAGCTCCTTTCACCTTCAGATTGGGAACAATTAGAAAATCGGTGTTTCTACTCAATTTCATCTGCCACACACTTTCTTCCCTCCCATGCCATGTGTTCTTGTGCTCCAAAAAATGAAGATCAACTAATGCTAGCAGCTGTCTCCAATTGCAACTCTATTTTGACTTTCAATCTTCACCAATCCAAATTAAGTGAACCATAGGCTCAGGCATGATTTGTAGGCTTTGATACCAATGATATGGAATCAAGTAAGAGGGAGGCAGCATAACAACATAGATTAGATTCTAGAGAAAAAGTCATTAATCTCTGCACAAAGGAAACTATAACTTGAATTCCAGTATCTCATATACTTGAAGAAATATTACAAATATAGGCATGAATATGCCTAAATTAAAGGATTTGGAAATATTTCCCATATCTCAATATAAAGTGTAAACAAAAAAATTAACAATTAGCTAAATAAAACTAACCTCTTAACAACTAGGAAAATAACATTTGACTTTTACCTTTAACCTTTTACATAGGTTAAAAAATAATAAAATAACAAGGTTACCCCAAGTTTCCGGGACGGGGACGGCAGGGGATGGCGGGACGAGTCCCCAAGTTTCCGATTTTTGAGGCCAAAATTAGGGACAGCAGGGGACGGCTATATAAAAATATAGGGAAAATTTAAAAAATATAGGGAAATTTTAAATATTTAATAGATAACATGAATAAGGCATGCATAATACACATTATAGAACATTAACATATAACATTTGTGTTCAACATTATGCCAATACTCAATACACATTCAAAATTAACATACAGTTACACGAATCATGAAACAACCTCCAAGTTATAATTTATAAACTTATATCAAAATGCCCAAAGGCTACATTGCTGCCATATAGTTTTAAAGTTTTAGTTTGCTATGAAAATCAAAATACAATATCGTATGTCAATAATGAATACAAAATAAACAAAGAGCACTGCTGCCCCTAATCATCTCTCATAACCGCATCAAAATCAGAGTCATCCTCTGAGTCACTGCCACTGTAATGCTCCTCCTCAGCCAATGGGACCCCAACCAAGCCCTCAGTTGTCTCCTCCTCATCTACTTGAGCCGCGTCCTCGGGATCAATATCCCACCATAGAGCTGGAGTCTGTTGATACTCTAGAGTCTGCCGATCCTGAAGCCGAAGAGCACTATGAACGACCACTAGCTTCTCCGCTCGTCTAGAGGTAAGTCTATTCCTCTTGAGGGAGTGGATAAAGCTATACGTGGACCAATTCCTCTCTGCAGCAGAGGAACTAGCAACCTGTGCAAGAAGGCGAGTGGCAAGTATCTTCAACTGCGGTGTATCTCTCCCATGATAGGTCCACCATCCAATAGGGTTCGATTGAGCTAATATAGCTCTATCCAACCTCGCCTGTGGTTTACTCAAGTTTGGGCCATTAAGATTAGCAAAGTCTAGAAATTGTGACCGAAGTAGTGAAGCTTGCTCGGGTGGATAAATCTTTTCAATGGCCCGTGTGAACCCATCTAAAACCTCAGCATCATCACATGGAGGCACCCTACCATCCCTTGGTGCATACCATTTTGGATTTAGAGCAAAGGCAACCATATGAAGCGGGGTGTTCATTGTATTCCACCTTCGCGTCACAATGGGCCTAATGTGTTGCTCATATAAATCCAAAGTGGGGTCCTTTGCCAAAATAACTTGCCTGATCTTCCCAAGCATAGTGTCAAATGTCTCATATATCTCTCCAAGATTAGGAGAGTCTGTATCACCATATCTAATGACATCTACAATGGGCGAGATGGAGCAAATATATCTGCAAAATGCAAACAAAATGTTCAAAATAATTAGTTGACAAGTTAATTGACATGTTAGAAACTTCAAAAGTTGGAACATTGGACAATAAAATTAAAATATTAAAATCAGAAATTTAATATGAAAATCAGCCATCTAATATGTCTTACCTCACATTGGCCCACCAATCATCATCGAGGATCTTTTGTTTGATGCTCTTTCCTTGAGTAGAACTTGCATTAGGCCATCTAGTCCACTCAGCATTGACCATCATCAGTTGTAGAGGCTCATGCACCTCAAGCATCCTCTCCAATAGGATGAAGTATGTGGCATATCTACATTCATTAGCTTTTTTTCTTTGAAACAGAATACCCTTCTTAGGGCATCCTTGCTTTGATTCCAAATGTGGGAAGAATGAATGCACTGAGTTTGAGAGAATTGGATGGCACACACTTTAATGTTCATATGATTATATTTATTGTTCAATTTGGAAATTATGTTGGCAGTTCTAACTTACACTGTAAGTTACTTTTAAAGACACAATTTATGTGCTGTTATTATCATTAACATGTTACATAAGCAATAATGCTAGTGTAAAAAGTGTAATTTAACACTATATTATATTAATAAGAGGGAGTAAGAAGTAGTAGGTATAGATGTACCAATAGTGAATTAAGTTGTTGCAAGTGGAATGCCTTATAGACTCGGGATGACTAGAGTAGGTTGATTACCAAGAGTTGCTGAACTTGTTGAGATGATGAAAGCTATGCAAGCTAGATTAGAAGCTATGATGACAACAGAACAACGAGAGTTTTTTGTAGAAATGATTATAGAGGAGCTAGCTGCAAGACTTGGAGGCAGAACTTGGATCAAAAAAATGGATTGTCCACCCATCAGCCAAAATTAGAGTGGAGCTAAAGAGTGACACTACTAAAATTTCAAGTTGTTTGAATCAAAGGATTTGATAGGTTTGATTACATAGTTTGAGAAGCATTTTGATAATGAAATAAATGGTGGACCCTAAGAGAGAAATTTTCATGTACTAAGTTGTAGGGTCATGCATCCCTATGGTGGGACTATGTGCAATTGGAGAGTGTTAAAATGGGAAAGGAAAGATCAAAAAGTCAGGATAGGGTGGTTTCAAAACTCAAAGGAAGTCTTACAAGCTAATTATCAGGTCAAATTGTTTAAAACATTGTAGATAGAGATGACTATAAAAAGTTACATCGAGGAATTTTATAAGCTAACCATAAGGGAAGGCTATGTTAAAGATGATAAAGACAAGATTGCTAGGTATGTGAATGGCCTTAAGAGGTAGTAGAGTGGAAGAGGAAGAGGCAGCGGATGTAGAAGAGAGACTAGTGGAATAGCCCAGACATATGGCAAGGAGAGTTGAGCTCTTCTAATATACCATTCCTATAGATGAAGAAGATATGGTGTGTGTTTTAAATGTGGCCAACAGGGTCGTAGGGGCATGGATATCTAGATGAAAACAAGAAAAATGTAAAAAGTGAGAAAGGAGTGCATATGGGTCAAGCTGAAATAGAAGTTGAAGAAACACTGTAATATAACTTGAAACATGGAGGAAACTTGATGTTGGGAAGAATCTTGTTGAATTTGGACAAGTAGGAATATGGGCTGTGGTAAAGAAAGAGCATGTTTTGAAACTAAGTTCAAGGTTTAAGGTAAGTGTTGAAGTTGATCATAGATAGTGATGACATATATAATTTACATTCTATTGATAAAGTGCAGGAGTTGAATTTGAAATATATGCATTGTGCAAATCATATTCAAAAACTCAAACTTGGCAACCCAAAATTTTGACTTGGACTTGGGACTTGGCAAAGAAGAAAACATAATTACACCAAAAAAATAGAAACTAATACACTTAGAGAACACGAGTCTATTTTGATCATTAGTTTGTCATAATTCAAAGATTACATATGCCATATGACCATCAAATCAATAAATGACAGTTCCATAGAGTTTCAAAATGGGGAGATCAAGGGCTTCGATTTGGGGGCAACAAGGGGGTAGTGGCAAGTCCATACCTAATGGAGTCAAGGGGAAATGCCCCTCCTAGTGGGCAGCCATTTTCTGATACCACATAGACCTTCATGGTGTATGACATCTTTCATAATTTTATCACTATATTTTCAACTTTTCTCCAACACCAAGTCCTCACTATTTATGTCCAAATATTCATTATTCCAATCCCTTAGCATGTTTTCTCACGAGGATGCTAAAGATGTCTCTTGCTAGGTAAAATAAGAGCATAAAATGTCAAAAAATGAATTAAAAAAATGAAATTCGAAGGGGCTTTTTGTATTTCAACACTAAGAGAGTCTGTGCTAAAAAATTGAAAGTCACCTTGAAAAAAGGTTGAGTGTAATGTCCCCAACTCAAATCAAGATGATTAGCAGCAGACTGGCTGTCCCTTCCTTGGATTACCCAAGAGGAAGAGGATGTGGAGCATCATTGGGTAAGATATAGAGTCTTTGGCTTGTTCCAAATTCTATTCTTAAGTTGTGTGCACGTTTTTTTATGCAACTTAAGTGAACTTAAGTTATTTTAAGTCATGGGCACGTCTTTTTAGGAAACTTAAGAGTTTCCCGGCCAAAAAACTTAAGTTGTCCCCCTTTTATGTACTTTAAGTGATTTTAAAAAGCATGTGATAAAAAGACAAAAGGGGCATGGGTTTTGAAGGAGCTTATTGGTTCAAGTTTTAGGGTTTCAATGTGGAGCATTGGATTAAGAGGTCGTGAATCAAGGGCTGAGATTAATTCATCTCTTTGGGAGTTATTATATAACTCTTTAGGGGTCTTTTAGAGCTGATTATGTGATGAAGTTTTTTGTTTATTGCTGCTGTAACTTGGCTTGAGGATTGAAACCCTTAAGTATCCCTAATTTCAGTGAGACATACGGGCTCTCCCTAGTCAGAAGAGTGTTTTTTGGTGGAAAAACTCCAGTTTGTGAAACCCTAGCACATTATTATTTCTGGACTGCAAGTATTCATCAGGTTGGAGGCCAAATCTGAGGAGGATCTAAGTGTTGCAGACTCAGATCTAGAAACTTCTATAGTTGCAAATCGTCAATTTCTAAGTATTTAGTGGATAGCTAGAGTTTGGAAATAATTCTGAACCAATCTGAGGTACTTTGAGTGTTAAAAATCTGCATATTTTTCTTGGTTTAGACACTGAAATTTTAAGAGGAATTATTGTAATGTTTTTATGAAATTTTTGGGTTGTTTAGTGGATTTTTTGCAACTTTTTCATGTTCAGAAATTTTCAAAAATTCCTTAAAAATCATAAAAAAATCAGAAACATATGTTGAGCTCAAATCTGAGTTTGTTGAAGGGTTTTCTACTTGCAAATAAAATTTCAGAATTTTTTATTGCATATTTTTGGAGATATTGTTGTTTTTCTATTATCCCTATTTGGGGATATTACAGTGGTATTAGAGCTGTGAGAACTTGGCAGCTTGTTTGGGTTGATTGCATGTGTGGAAAGGGTGGTCATAGCTTGGAAAAGCAGAAGGAATTAATGGTGGATCCTAATCAGCCACCATCATCAAAGAAGAAGCAAAACAAATGTTTTCAGAAATGTTGAGGTTGTTAAATGATAACAATCTTTATTTAAGT
The DNA here is from genome assembly GCA_007258455.2 of Sequoia sempervirens. Taxonomy (NCBI): domain Eukaryota; kingdom Viridiplantae; phylum Streptophyta; class Pinopsida; order Cupressales; family Cupressaceae; genus Sequoia; species Sequoia sempervirens. The sequence goes on along the minus strand of VDFB02047230.1, from coordinate 74,234,679 downwards.
TAGCTGGCTCATAACACAACATATGGAAGGACTTTAGTGCATACAGAGAGAGAAGTAAGTAGCAAAGCTACAAAAAATAAGGAATATTTTACCAAGAAATCCATGGGTTCATCACAATCTAGACCGTTCATGCCTACTTTCATACAAGAAGATGAGCCTACACAAGAGGAACCTATTGAAGATAATGAGGATGCTGAAATACTAGCTAAGTATCAAGCTTTGGGACCGGATTTTCAATCAGCCATCTCTTTCAGGGACTACATGGTGGTCACCAAGCGCACAAAGCCCAAGCAAAAACAAAATCAAGGGAAGCAAAATTATGGGTTGTAGAAGAGGTTGGGACAACTATCCCTACCTAGTTTCGATAGATCATCCAAGTGTATGACTAGAGTTTGGATTCAGAAATTGGACACTTATCTTGCTTTGCATCAAATGAAGGAGATTGAGGCCATCAAGTTTGTTACCCTTCACCTTGAAGGAGCTACACATGAATGGTGGTATCATGGGTTAGTGACACGAGGACATGGAGCAATAGTCTCTTATGATCAGTTTTGCACTACATTGATAGAACGGCTTGACTGTAAAGATTTAGAGGCACACTCCAAGGAGTTGGCTCAGTTGAGACAAGTTGGGACACTTGATGCATATATTTCAGAGTTTCAATGTATATCAATTATGGTTTTTGATGTGATCGAGAAGAGGTTGATTTCTTGGTTCATAGAGGGTTTGTCAGAACCTCTCAGAGGTTGGGTCAAAGCTTTTTATCCACCATCCTTGCAAGATGCTATTAAGTGTGCAAGGAATATGGAGTTATCTACACCATAGGCTAGGTTTCCTAGCAAATTTATGTAGAAATCCTCACGGCATAATTGGCCACAGAGGAAGGACAAGAAACCAGAGTATACCAGACCAGCAGGAGAGATATCTAAGCCAGTTGGTTGGACATCTCGTGATTTGAGGGACGAATTGAGATGGAAGAGGCTTTGCTTTGATTTTTGTGAGCCTTGGACACTTGGACATAAGTGTAAGAGTGGGGACAAAGCCCACTAGATTGGGGTCTTTGAGGAGCCTAGTGATGATGAGTTGGAGGAGACCCAGGTTCATGATGAGCAGTAGGAGTAGATGGATGGGGAGTTAGGCGCAGATGAGCATTAGGATGACTTGGCACAGATGGAGGGTGCGATTGTAACTCTCCCTACCACTCCTCATTATAGTGCCTTCAAAGTTAATGGCGTTATGTAGGGATAACGAGTTGTATTGATTGATAGTGGGGCTACCCACAACTTCATTGATGTGTCCTATGTAAAAAAACGGGGTTTGAAAGTTGAAGAGCATGATGGCTTCTTAGTGAAGAAAGCGAATGGCACATTGCATTGTGTTAATTTTGTGCCACAATTGAATGTCTTTGGGCAACTACACACTTATTGATGATTTCTATTTGATTGACATTGAGGACACCAGTGTTGTATTGGGTGTTCAATGGTTGCATTCTATAAGTCCATATGTCATGGACTTTAAAACTATCCAATTGGGTTTTATAGTAGATGGTAAGAAGGTGGTGTTTTAGGGCTTATCTTCAGAGGCACCTAGAGTTATTTCAGCCAAGAGGATGGAGAGAATTTTTCAGCATTCAGAGGCTGAGTGGGCAGTGCAATGTTTTAAGATAAGTCTTCGAATACAGGACAACATAGATATCATGTGGACATATAGGGCATGTTGGACAAGCATAGTTTGGTGTTTTTAGATTTACCACATGGACTACCTCCGGATCGTGGATTTGAGCATGTCATTGAGCTTGTGGACAACAAACCAGTGGTTACGGATTCCTATCGTCATCCTAAACGATTCAAGGATGAGATTGAGAAGACTATTTGAGAGTTGTTGGATGTAGGACATATATGGCCTAGCTCTAGTCCTTTCGCTTCCTCTGTTGTTTTGGTGAAGAAGAAGGATGGTACGATGAGGATGTGCATAGATTATTGCGCACTTAATAAGATCATCAAGAACAAGTACCCTATTCTGCTGCGTATTAATGAGTTGTTGGATGAGCTACATGGAGCGGTCTATTTTTTCCAAAATAGATCTTCGTTCAAGATACCATCAGATTCGAGCTTGAGAGCAAGATGTACACAAAACAACTTTCAGGTGTCACTATGGACATTTTGAGAATTTGGTGATGCCTTTTCGATTATCAAATCCTCCAACTACTTTTCAGTCTTGCATGAATCATGTGTTCAATAAGCAGTTGCAAAAATTCATTTTGGTTTTCTTTGATGACATCTTAGTATACATCAAGACGTGGGAAGAGCATCTTCAACACCTTGATGAGGTTGAGTATCTTAGCAACTAATTCTCTTTTTGCAAAAGCCTCTAAGTGTGAGTTCGGTATGACTGTGCTATTGTATCTGGAATATGTAATTGGGAATGGTGAAGTGAAGACACATAGAGAGAAGGTTCAAGCTATACTTGACTGGCTACCACCTAAGAACATGTCACAATTGAGGGGTTTCATTGGTCTATGCACATACTATAGATGGTTTGTGAAGGGGTTTTCTTCATTAACCACTCCATTGACATATTTGACCAAGAAGGATGCTTTCATGTGGATGGATAAAACTCAAAGAATCATGGATCATCTTAAGAAGGTAATGAGTACTTGTCTTGTTTTGGCTTTACCAGATTTCTCTAAACCTTTTGTGCTTGAGTGTGATGGATCCGGTATTGGTATTGGGGCTGTTTTGATGCAAGACAAGCATCCCATTATATGAGAGCCGAAAATTGAATGAAGTTGAAAGGAGGTTCTCTACATACGATAAGGAGATGTTGACAATCATGCACACTTGAAAAGTTTCGCCAATATCTTGTGGGCAGCAAGTTTATAGTGAGGACTGATCATAATAGCTGCAAGTATTTCATGGAGAAAAAAGGATTAAATGAGAGACAACAATGTTGGGTAAGTAAGATACAGGGGTATGATTTTGACATTGAATTTGTCAAAGGGAAAAATAATGTTGTTGCTGATGCCTTGTCTAGAAATCCTACATTTTGCTCACTTTCAGAAATTTCAACCACTTGGAAGGATCACATACTAACTGAATATTCAAAGAATCAGCATGCTTGTGATATTTTAGATGGTAAAATTGATGATGAAAGATATAAAGTGCTGAATGACATCATCTATTACAAGGATAGAATCTACTTAGTGCCTGAAAGTAAGCTAAAGCATAAAATTCTTATTGCTGTTCATAGCAGTCAGCTTGCTGGTCATCCTGGTTATTTGAAGACATATAGATACATTTGTGAAATATTTTCATGGAAGGGTATGAAGGATGATGTTCTTAAACATGTGAGGGAGTGCATAGAATGTCAAAGGAACAAGGCTGAAGTTTCTTTTCCAGCAGGACTGTTACAGCCACTTCCTATTCCCAATCAAAAGTGGAAACAAATATCGATGGACTTCATTATGAGGCTGCCGAAGGTGAATGGTGAGGATTGTATTTTTGTTATGGTGGACAGACTTACTAAATATGCTCATTTAAAGCACCACAAGTTGCTAGTTTGTTTTTTGAACAAGTTTTCAAACTTCATGGAGTGCCAAAGAGGATTGTAAGTGACAAAGATTGTATATTGATCAACACTTTTTGGCAGGAGTTGATGAAGTTGGCTGGAATAGAACTTGATCATAGCACTAGTTATGATGAAAGATATAAAGTGTTGAATGACATCATCTATTACAAGGATAGAATCTACTTAGTGCCTAAAAGTAAGCTAAAGCATAAAATTCTTATTGTTGTTTATAACAGTCAGCTTGCTAGTCATCCTAGTTATTTGAAGACATATAGATACATTCGTGAAAGATTTTCATGGAAGGGTATGAAGGATGATGTTCTTAAACATGTGAGGGAGTGCACAGAATGTCAAAGGAACAAGGTTGAAGTTTCTTTTCCAGCAGGACTATTACAACCACTTCCTATTCCCAATCAAAAGTGGGAACAAATATCGATGGACTTCATTACGAAGCTTCCCAAGGTGAATGGTGAGGATTGTATTTTTGTTATAGTGGACAGGCTTACTAAATATACTCATTTTATGCCAATGCCTGAAATATTCTGAGCCAAATTTTTCGTTTTTAATTATCAGATTACAACATTACAATCAAAGTACCCGTTAAGGTTAGAGGATAAACCAAAACGTAAGAAAGCAACTCTAACCAAGAATGGCGCCGATGATGGCGAGCATATGGTCAGAGGATCTTCTATCCTAAATGCTGAATGGGAACTCAACGCCAAGTATGTGCTACCCAATCCAGTATGGAGTGAGGGGCGACCATATGACGGAGTGCTACAGAATACTATGCTTGAAAAGAAATGCTGAAAGCTGAAAACGCTCAACACCCAGAATGTGCTTGCTAACCCAGAATGGGAAAGTAGCTACCATAGGGCGGAGATAATCTATTACAAAACAACTTCAATGAAAGAGAGCGTTACATATCAGAATTGAGCAATAATGTGAATGACTGCCAGTACTACTGTCAGTTTTACAAGATAAGAATCAATCGCCTGCCAATATCTTAAGAATCTGAATGATTAGCATTACATCATAGAGAACTACCCTTATCTCGGATAGGCATGCCAAAACAATAACACCTTCAAGGAGCAATACAATAAATCTGATTTCTGTTACAAATCTGCTCTTAAAAGGAGTAAACAGCAACCTATGGAAATGCACATATGCTCATATCTCACTAACAACTTGCTCAAATGGCATGATTTCTGATGCACAAGACTCTTCTTATGATGGCGCCCAGACTAACACCCAAAAACAGACCCAAAATGCAACTAGTAATTAATGCACGAATTCCAATGCTACTAAATGGTACGGCCCAGCTGAAAGGGGCGATTTTCTTTTTAAAATTAATGCAAGCTCTAAAAATTCTACAAATTTGAGAATAATGGCGCCTAAGCCTAGCAAAGACAATGGGTTAATACCCAGAACAATATTTTTGGTATTTTATGATTTATGAATTAAAACATGGATCTGCTGTATCATGAATGCAATAAGCTGAAAACACTAACATGCCAAAACAGATCTAAGAATGGAATAAGCTGAAACACTATGCACGAACTAAATGCAACTCACAAATGAACTGAATCACCACTAGTTGTTGTCTTGCAAACAAGAAGCGATGCCCGAGCTAGGAGGCCTTCATTCCTCGAAGCGAACCCAGAGCCAATCCGGCAGCATAACAGTATGGTAGACCAAAGATGATCAAATGATGCTCAAGTCTCCTTTTTATAAGTTTCGGTTGACTTCACGAAACCCTAAAATCCAACTCAATGACAAAACCCTAGCTCTTTCTTCAAGATGGCGTCCTTTTCCCTTTTAGCTCAATATTCATATTTTAATTAAAATCAACACCTTGATAAATGCGCCCATATTAACTTGCTTTGACTTTGGAAAATTTATCAAAAATTAAATATATCCTTAATGATGGCGCCACCCTTCAAGTCCACCTTTTAAAATAACATTAAGTCATTTGACTAGGCCAAGGTGATAAAATAACATTTAAATTATAATGTTATTTTTTAAGTGAAATGAGCTCAACTCCCCAAAACTGCATTCTGAAGCCCGAAACTAAATACGCCACTTGAGTCAACTGAAGGGGAAAGTCAACTGCCTGAGACCATCCTGTTTACTGCCAAAAATAGAATTTACTAAAAATAGTAAATTCCTGGAAATGCTCAGAATGCCGAGATGAACACACCACTGCGAAGCTCTCTGAAAACCCAGAAAGAATCCGCCATTGAATCCACCAACTTCGAGCAAGGACATCCTCAAAAATAGGAAACCCTAATTTTACCCTCCGACTAGCCTCCGGGTTTCCAGAAAAAAGGCCAACGGTCACTGGAAATATCAGGATTGAGAAGGGGACATTACAATGCCTTTCAAATTTAAAGCACCACAAGTTGCTAGTCTGTTTTTTGAACAATTTTTCAAACTTCATGGAGTGCCAAAGAGGATTGTAAGTGACAAAGATTGCATATTGATCAGCACTTTTTGGCAAGAGTTGATGAAGTTGGCTGGAATAGAACTTGATCATAGCACTAGTTATCATCCTCAAATGGATGGTCAAACTGAAATTGTTAACAAATGGCTTGAAGGCTACTTGAGAAACTATGTTTCGGGACAGCAAGAAGCATGGGAAAAATGGTTACATTTGGCAAAATTTTGTTACAACACTACATACCACATGAGTATAAGCATGACTCCTTTCAAAGCTTTGTATGGTTATGAAGCTTCTACATTTGTAGATTTGGTTTTTTCTGATTCTCGAGCTCCAAAATCTTTTGAGTGGGTCAAAGAGAATCAAGATATCCTCAAAGCACTGAAAGAGAATATTCAGATTGCACAGGAACAATAGAAGAAATACGTTGATTGTCATCGAGTTGAGAGGTCTTTTGAGGTGGGAGACATGGTATTTGTGCGTCTTCAACCTTATAGACAATCTTGAGGTAAGTGGAGCAGAAAAGCTTAAACCAAGGTTTTATGGGCCTTTCAAGGTGACTAAGAGAATTGGTGAAGTAGCATATGAATTGGAGCTGCCATCTATAAGCAAGATTCACAATGTATTCCATGTGTCATGCCTCAAAAAGGCACTTGGACAGCTTGTAATCCCTTCAATGGAATTGCCTCCCATGGATGAAGGTAAATTGATGCTTATTCCAGAAACAATTTTGCAAGGGAGAAAAGGTTGAGGAATAAAGTAATTTCTGAATATCTTATCAAGTGGCAAAACTTGCCTTTGGAGGATGCAACATGGGAAGGAGAGGAGATTCTTAAGCATCCTAGTCTTCAAATGCTTGAGGACAAACATTTTTTGGTTGGGGAGGACCGTAATGTCCCCAACTCAAATCAAGATGATTAGCAAAAAGTTGGCTGTCCTTTCCTTGGATTACGCAAGAAGAAGAGGATGTAGAGCATCATTGGGTAACATATAGAGTCTTTGTCTTGTTCTAAATTCTATTCTTAAGTTGTGTGCACATCTTTTTATGCAACTTAAGTAAACTTAAGTTATTTTAAGTGAACTTAAGTTGGGCATGCCTTTTTAGGCAACTTAAGAGTTTCCTAGCCAAAAGACTTAAGTTGTCCCCTTTTTATGTACTTTAAGTGATTTTAAAAAGCATGTGATAAAAAGACAAAAGGGGCATGGGTTTTGAAGGAGCTTATTGATTCAGTTTTTAGGGTTTCAATGTGGAGCATTGAATTAAGAGGTGGTGAATCAAGGGCTAAGATTAATTCATCTCTTTGGGAGTTATTATATAACTCTCTAGGGGTCTTTTAGAGCTGATTATGTGATGAAGTTTTCTGTTTATTGCTGCTATAACTTGACTTGAGGATTGAAACCCTTATCCCTGATTTCAATGAGAAATACGGGCTCTCCCTAGCCAGAAGAGTGTGTTTCGGTGGAAGAACTCCAGTTTGTGAAACCTTAGCACATTATTATTTATGGGCTGCAAGTATTTGGCAGGTTGGAGGCCAAATTTGAGGAAGATCTCAGTGCTGAAGACTTAGATCTAGAAACTTCTACAGCTGCAAATCGTCAATTTCTAAGTATTTGGTGGAAAGCTAGAGTTTGGGAATAATTCTGAACCAATCTGAGGTATTTTGAGTGTTAAAAATCTGCATATTTATCTTGGTTTAGACACTGAAATTTTAAGAGGAATTATTGTAATGTTTTATGAAATTTCTGGGTTGTTTTGTGGATTTTCTGCAACTTTTTCATGTTCAGAAATTTTCAGAAATTCCTTAAAAATCATAAAAAAATCAGAAACATATTTTGAGCTTTGATCCGAGTTTGTTGAAGGGTTTTCTACTTGCAAATAAAATTGCAGAATTTTTTATTGCATATTTTTGGAGATATTGTTGTTTTTCTATTATCCCTATTTGGGGATATTACATTGAGTCTTTGTCAAAAACTTGTTGAGCACTCAATTGACTCAACCTTGACGTCTGAGTTGTGTTGACTTGGTATGATGAGTAGAAAAAATCGCGATTGTGCTGTGTCAACCACGTACTTGGTGAGTTCTAAAACTAGGGTGCAAACCAATAAAATACCTCTTGGTTACAAAATAGTATCAAGTAACAATTGGGAAGCAATGCAAGGATAATTTTTATGTTAAGAGTTATTAGGATGAAGTGTGGTATGCCATGATAGCTATGGATGCATGCCATGTATCGTTCTAGGTTGATCTTGGTAGTGTGAAAATAATGCAATACATGATCAAAGAAAGAATACTTTCCAAATTAGCAAGGATGGAAAGAAATTTGGGTTGTTGCCTTCGAGAGAATAAGGAGTAAGTAGCAATGTGATGTTACTTCCATCCAAGGAATTCCTTAAGGATGTGAGAAATATACAAGTTTATTTTGCTTCGATTCCAAAGCCAAAATAGAGTGTTGTTAGTCCAAAGGTGCAAAAAGAAGTAGAATATTTGTTGGAAGACTATAAGGAGATTATCAAAAGTGAGTTTTTGGACTACCACTTATAACAAAAAATTCTTGTTATATGGATTTGACATGGGTAGCTAGTTTTCCAAATAAAGCTTCACATGGGGTGGGTTCAAAAATGACTAAAGAGTTGAATAAGTAAGTGCAAGATTTGTTAATAGAGAGTTGATTATAGAAAATTTTGAGTAAATTTATAGCATTGACAATTTTTACACTAAAGAAAGATGGAGAATGGAGGATGTGTTGGATGCTGTGGTTGTGTTGCTGATATGTGGTTGTCATTGATGTCAACACTATTAGCATTGATGTATTGTAGGTTGTATATGTCGAGGATATTGAGAAAATTGTTAAAGAAAGAGTTGCAGGTTGATAGTGGAACAGTGAAGGTCATGAAGGTGTTTTGCTCAGTACGTTGACGATCAGTCATTGTGGACTAAAGGGTTTATTGCTGAGTGTATCTAGTTTATCCACTAAAAGTTTCAGAGGTCCACGTGAAGATTTAATCGTGTTATGAACAGTTGTGTTCTGACAGTTTTTCTGTGGCTTCAGTTAGTGTTCCTGATTGAAGTTGATGTGATTCTAGTAATTTTAGTTGTTGTGGATGCTTCTCTGATGATTCGTGATGCTTGTGGATATTTCTAGATCATGCTCTATCTTTGTTGCACGTCCGCGTTGATCGGTGTGCTCGTGGTCGGTGATTTTTCTCTTGTGTGTTCGGGTTTTTATGTTCTTGGCCGACATAGTGGTTGTAATGTGTTGTGGATCCTTGGAGATTAAAATTTGAATGTTTGGCGCGCTCGAGGATATTGTTCTAAGTCTTCATTATGTTGTGGCCGACGGTGTTTGATTCACATTGAAAATTTACTTGTAAATTTGGGCCGACATTGTATATGTTTTATATTTTATTTTGGCCGACGAAGTTGTTGATGTAATTCCATGTTGTAGATATATAAGAGCGGTTGTTTGTGCGAAGTTATGTAGCGAAGAAGTGCCAGAGAAAGAGCAAGTGTGCGAATAGTGATCTAATCATTCGATTACAGAGTAGAGTGTGAAGAAGTTTGAGCGAAATGTGAAGGAGTGTTTTTGTGCTTAACCGAAACTGTAATCAAGCTTTTGTAGAAGCTATTTTCTCAATTCATACCCTGCGGATGTAATCCGAATTGCTGTAAGACAGTGTGTCTTCTTTGGGCAGTGAACCCTCTTGTATTTGAGCAGTGAGCTCTAGGCAGTGTGCCCGAATGCATGTGCATTCCAATTATTCTTCATTATACTTTTAACAGGGTATAATATTGTGGATTGACATCCACCGTGGTTTTTCCCCTAATAGGGTTTCCACGTAAAAAATCTTGGTGTTCTCTGTGTTTTTGATGTGCTGATTTTTTGTGGTTTATTGCTCATTCATTAGATCTGAGATTAAGTTAAGTTTGAAAAGTTTAATATTTTGTGACAACTAATTCACCCCCCCTCTCAGTTGTATGTCCTTGTTTTTCCAATTCCATTTCCAAGGATGGATGGCTTGATGGGTTCCTTAAGTGGTTCAAAAATCTTTCAAGTAACTCATAGACTCATGGGTCAAACATAAATGGTGTGTTAGTCGTCCAAAAATTCACCTTGAGGTTTGCTCTAGTGCTCACCATTAAAGTTGCTATTTAACTTGCACCTACAAGTTATGCACCAAAAACTGATTTTTCCAATCTTGTTCAGTCAAGGATAGTGAACTGCTGTTATTTTGTTTACCAAAATCAGAACTTTCATACCTATCATCAAAGTCCCCAAGGCTTCTCAAATCACTTGTGCCTCTTCCTTATCATCCTCCACAGTGAATTGTGGATCCAAAACAAGGTTATTAGGTCTCCGTTCGAGATCAGCTACATGTAATGTGAATTCAGATTTGTTTTCAAGATCAAAAACAACACCATCAATGCCACCCTCCATGCATAATTGTGGAGATGAAGTCAAAACAACACTACAGTCAAAAGGAAATTCATTCCAAACAGGATCCTCGTTATACTTAGGTGCCAACACACTTGGATCCCAAGTGCTAAAAGGTTGATTATTCTGTTCAGAAAAAAATGTGCTCCTCATGAATGGTTTCCTTTGTGTATAAATCACTCTCCAACTCCCTAGTATTGGCATCATCATAGTTGTTCCTCTCCATAGGCTTGGTTTGAAAGTCAAACCAAAAATTGCCTGTGTCATCATCATTGAAATAAGATATGGAACCATCATCTTTAGTTGGTAAAAAGACATCAGCATATCTGCTCTCAATATGCTCATCATCTAAAGGTATATTAATGGTCTCAACTATCCCAACATTCGCACTAGTGTTATTAGCTTCATTGGATAGCTCTAAATGTGTATTCAAGGCTGCTGTTATGTCATTTTTGTTGTACACATCCTCATCTTTAGTATCTGTATTAGTCTCCTCAATAACCAAGAAAGATTTCAGCTTTTCACATTGTTTGAACACTGCTGACCAAAAATAAAGCAGCTATAGAAACATGTTGTTCTTGCCTTAAAACAGCCAACAACAAAGACAAAAGGTTCTAGGAAATAGTATCATATCCATCAATGATCAGGACCATAATGGTTTGCATGTAGGAAAAAATAGCTTCTCCATGATCCTTACTAACAAATGCTATGAAATTATGAAACATCTGAAGAAGATCATCACATTCTAAATCAAACAAAAGATAACAAGATCTGGTTCTTTCCATCACTTCTAACATCTTAATCTTCCTACCAAAGCAAGGGCCTTTGTCATCATGTAACCCATGAAAGCTCCCAACAATTAGTTGTAGAATCTCCTTCATTATGTCATCTTCGTAGGGAACCTCAGGAGCTGTAATCCTTTGATCTCACAAAGACAACTGGTGACTGCAAGTCTCACATCTTTATCATGATGTCTCATAAGTATTGGCTTAACTAGAGAATACATCGATGGGGTCATAGCTAGTTGCAACAACTAAGAAGGTGATTGATCAACCATGTAAAGCAAATTTTTGCTTCCTCCAAAGTGCTGAGAAAAACCTTTTTTGACTGAGGTAGGTCTTCAAGTTTCTTACCTGCATTGTAAAGATTTTTACGCAAAATTTCCTCTTCACTGAGTTTGGCCATAATTCAGAATTTGATAGGTTGTAATCTACAACAAAAGTTCAAACACCAACGGGCTTGCAGGAAAACCAGCTCTGATACCATTGAAATAGCCCAAGGTAATTTTGTATGCAAAATTTTTTCGATTTCACCAATTTAATTGTACAAGCATTTTGTCAAACAGTTAGCCCCATTGCTGCTTTGAGTTCGTTTCCAGATTTTGGGTTCAATAGTTGATAGTTTTTTTACATTTCATTCATCACATAGAATCCTCACTATTGCATTTGCAAGGAATATAAAAATATGTATATTGCCGGTACAAAAATTGTAAACTCAAGGAAGGGCAACCTAGAAATTATAGAAATATTATTCTGACCTGAAACTCTAGCAACAGCAAAGTACGGATACTTTATATTTTCTAGAAGTACGACATACATTAATTTGTTTCCAGCCCTCATCACTAGCCATATGGTTATACAAAAGTGGCGGTAGTAATATTAATCAACACCCCTATATGAAACCATGATTACTTCTAACAGGCGTGGCTTGAGGAAAGTAGCGGCAGCTATATGGGAGTCATGCCAATATAAATCACCACCCTTTTTGACTGCGTTTGACTTGCCACGTGAGCATGGAATTGTACGACGACTCCTATGACTTCATTTCATTCCACAAAGGCTGTGATAGCATCAAGGAATATTTGGCCCATTCAAAATTAATTTTCCATCTTCATTTGCACTCGCTAGCATATAAGTAATTTCTTGCAAATGTTTGGGAGGTTTGGTTGGATATTAAATAATGCACTGATATTTCCTTATCATTGAATTACTATTACCTTAAATTGCACTGATAGGAATGTATGGCTAAGGCATTAAGAATTAATATTATATTCAAATAGCGTACATACTGAAAATCTTTTCTTCTGAAATTTGTTTCTGCAAGCAGTAAACCTGATATTCTGAAATTTATCTTTTTCAAAAGACTTCACAAATTTCCTCAAAACTCCAATCGTCTAAATCCAAGCGAGAAACCTGAATGATTTCTCCTACAACCAGCCAGGGTGGATAGTTTCACCACTGAAATTGATCTTCTTCAAGAGGGTTTCTGTCCTCCCAAAGGCTGAGACTAACCTAATTCGATCTCCCAAAACCACAAGCGTTCAATTAGAAAAAAAATAGAAAAAATTGCATAATCCCAAATGAGCTCTCAATCCCCTTTGTTATATGTTTTTTAGGAAACTTTCCAAAAACTCCCTTTTAAAAACAGTTTATTAAATTATTAAGCCTTTTAACTCCAAAAAGTGATTTATTTTGCTTTTAAAACATTTTTGGCATTGAAAGTCACTTTTAAGCATCACATCATTTAAATCTTTTTGTTCTCTTGCCAACAAGTTATATTTCTGAGGTGCCCAAATGAATATTTTAATAAAAATGGCAACCTTAGTAAAACTAATTAAATATAGCTCAATATTACACTCAATTAGCGGAAATGGCTGAAATGCATTAGAACTGAAAACTGACTGTGCAGGAGTGGTCCCAATGATGAAAGATGATAAATGGACCCGACCAGGAGATCTTACTAAAAATAATTGCTCCCTCCAAGAATCTTGGAGACCACACCGGAAATTAGAAATCATATCTGAAAGTGGCATATCAATCCTCCGGACCATAGTTGGAAAACTCGGCTCGGCAAAAAAATTGCCAAGCCCAAAATTGGTGAGTCAACAAAAACTCGGAGAAAACTCAACAAAAAACTCGGGAACTTGAAAAATTGCTTAAATTTCATTAGAAACACATGTTTTTTGCAAAATTCAATGACAAGAAGAATCCAATGAGTAAAAAAGTGTTTTCTATTAATTTTGATTGACTTTAATGCAAATTGATTACAAAATCGCATTCTCATGTGCAATCTCGATGGCTAAAGTGTGAAAGTTTGATACAAATTTGAAATTATAATAGATAGCTGAAAATGAAAATAGTAAATCTAGAAGTAAATACTAAATACAACAATTTAGACTTTCCTCTTCCCTAGTCTAGTAGCAACTAGGGAAGGGGTGGATGCTCTAGTCCTACCACGTGTACGCGGTGGCGGTGCTACTGCTGTTGGCTCCTCGGTTGGCATGGAAGGCTGTGGTTGAGGCTCGACCACCATCCTGGAAGTATCTGGCTCTGGCAATGAGTCATCTACATCCTCATGAATGTCCTCCAACCCTACATCTCCTGATGCACCCACATCCTCCATTGCCTGTCTCTCGAAGTCAAGGATCTCGTCTGTAGTAAACAATGGAGGTTGCTCATCCCGCCTTGTCCAATCACTGTAAGGATCTATCTCATCCAGATCAATAGAATCCAATGATTTTTCTTCTACTCTCTTTGTGTGCAACCGAAGGTTGTATTGCACAAAGACAAGGTCATTGAGGCGCTTTTGTGCTAACCTGTTCCTCTTCTTTGTGTGAATGGCCTCAAACAAGCTCCAATTGCGCTCACAATTGGATGCACTACAAGGCTGACATAGTATGTGGAGGGAAATTCTTTTTAGATGTGGGGCATTTCCACCCCAAGTTTTCCACCAAACCTCTGCAAAAAAAATAAATATTGAAGAGTTAGAAAACAAAGTCAAAGACTCAACACATTTTATCAAATTAGAAGATACATGTGAAATAAAATTAAACTCCCAATTTTATACTTGGTGGTTGAGTGGTTCTTCCTCTAATAGCTAGCTTTGAAGAAAAGAGATTATCCCTTCTGTTGTGACCTTTTCCACATATCGCCCCATTGCAAATGGGGACCCCCTAATTTTTGCTTCATCTCGAACTTTTGGCTTGATTTTAGTTAATTTTCCTGTTGTCTCTCTCTCTCTCTTTTTGTCCCTTTTTTGCTGTCTGCCTTCTGGGGATGTGCCCGTCATTGAACTTAAACGTGAAATTTTGGCTAAGTCTGAAAATTAGGGTTTCCACCTTTCTGGTCAGTCCGGGGTCAAATGAAATGAATGAATTGAAAATTGAGACTAGCATTGCTGTCAGTATACTTCCAGTGGACTCTCAGCTAAATTTCATCAGATTCCGACAACTTACTATTTTTAGTAAGTGTGTAATTCAGGGCATTTCGTCAGCATTCTTGAAGTTTTAACAGTCACACTGCATTCAGAACACATCAAGTTGCTCGCACGCAAAATTTGAGCTGAAACAGACAACTTGCTATTTTTGGCAGTTCAGCTTCCAGAGCAGATTTCAAGGCCTATATGCAGAGTTTTTCGTTGCATGTCTGAGGATTCCTTCTGGGTTTTTCGAGACCTTCGCAATGGTGTAACATGCAAAATGAGATAACAACTTTCAGAGTTCAGCCTTCAGAGGCTATTTTTAGGGTTTGCATGTCAGGTGATTCTTTGAGGGTTTTTCGAGACCTACGCAGTGATGTGACATGCAAATCAAGATAATCACTCCTTCAAGAACTTACTATTTTTAGCAGGTGCACTCTGGCAGCCACCTCCTAGCACTTCAGAATCACGAACTGATCACAATGCAACAGAAACGAAGACAAACGGAGGTCATTTGATATGCATGCAAGATGAATTAGGGTTTCCAGCTTCGAGACCCAAAAAGAGGGGTAAAAGGTCAGAATTTTCGAAAACCGGTGTAAACCATCGCGATCAACATCTTTCAAGCTATCTGCTGGTAAAATTTGAGGGCAAATGGAGCACTTACTATTTATAGTAAGTCATTTCAGAAACTGACTAAAAATAGAAAGTCAGCAACAGGCATTAGTGTCAACAGGCAGGTCACGTGGTGAGGAGCGCATCATTCGAATTTCAAATCAAACGGAGTTGTGGAGGTACCCGAAATGAGCAGTTACTATAAATAGCAAACCACCTTCAAAACTGGGCTAAGAATAGCAGGTCAACTTAGAATAACAGTGTCAATGGGCTAATGAGGTCATGAAGATGCAGTGTTCAAATTTTCAAATCGATTTGATCTTCTGCAGTGTGAAAATCAAGGGACTTACTATTTATAGTAAGGCAGGAAGAGCTAGTGAAAGTTAAAATTTTTCTAAGTATGAGGAATATCCACCTCCTATGGCAAAATGCGCCCTTCTCACAAGCCAAGCATGAAAAATTTCTAAGGCACAACTTTCATCCTCCTGCCCTGTCTAAATGCGCCCACCTTTCAAGGAAAGTCAAAGATGTTAATCCTCCTACCTATCCAAAATGCGCCCATGCAAGAATAAGCTTGATAAAGTCAAAGGAAGTCAAAGTGTTTCATCCTGTAGATACCCCAAAATGCGCCCACCTTGAGAGTTTGATGAAAAAAATGGCTAAGTTAAAAACTCATCCTCCACCACCCTCCATTTGCGCCCATCCTTCATCAAGTAGGAAATGCGCCCAAGATTAGTAAAGAATTCAAAAGACAAGTCAACAAAGCAAAAGGTGGTGTCTTAAACTTCTATCCTTCTCTATGTGTCATTTGCGCCCATGCAAGGAGAAGGTCAAAGGGTCAACAAAATTTCATCCTTCACACATAGCTATATGCGCCCAAGTGAAGGCAAGTAATGGCAAAAGAAAGGAAGCTCAAGGGTCACAAGAAGGCGTGGTAAAAGTTATATCCCTCATGACATGTAATATGCGCCCATGTTTGAAGAAGTCAACAAGTCAAAAGAAGGGGGCGTTGGAAATGTGTTATTCTCCTCTACATGCTAAATGCGCCCAAGTGTGCAAGGTGGTGAGTGGAAAATGAAATATTGCTAGGCGTGGTAAAGTTGAATATTCCCCCTTCAATTGTGATATGTGCCTAGGGTGTGTGAGGTGGTGAATAATATGTTGGCCATTGGAATTATTAAGTCTATGGAGGATGAAAAATAAAGCATGTTTGGCGTTGGAATTCAAATAGGATGTGCTTTCAAGGAAAATTTTCCAAATGAATTGATAAAAATTTCTACCACTGGCAAACAAGTAAAGTTGAATAAAATTTCCTAAGGCAAAGTTTTCAAAAATGCAAAGTGATTCAAAAAATTTTCTAAGGCAAAATATTTTCTTCCTTAAGAAAATACGCCTAGACTTGGAGGTGATAAAATTTTCCTAAACATGGATGAATGAAGTCAGAGGATGTTAGCACTGCAGGATTGATAAAAAAAAATTTCAAGTCAGAGCAACACGAGATAATCTCAAATGTGAAGAACGGATTTAAATTGATTGAATAATATTTTTCTAAGATTTAAAAAAAAATAAAAAAATAAAATGAACCCATTCGTTGTATACCCATGCATTCGACAAATTCTGGAGAAAATTTTCTTCTGGGTATTGGAGATCTTCGATGAGAAATGGATTTCCATGTCTTCTGCACTTCGCCAACGCTTTTTGGGTGAAGAATTTAATCAGTGCTCGAGTTATGAATTTTCTTAAGGGAAATTTTTAAAATTTCTAAGGCAAATTTGAATAAAATGTGTTTTCAAAAGGAAAATACTTCGACAATGAATTTAAAGCGAATTGCCTAGATATTTTTGATTGAGTTCTTCACAAATGAATTTTCCGGAGTGTCAGAGGTAATTAAAATTTAAAATTTGCAAGACGGAACTTCGGCTGGTGAATTAAAATTGATTAAAAGATGAATTTAAATTAAATATTTTCAAAAGTAAATTAAAACATGCCAGTCAAAGTTGAAATTCTAGAAGGCCAAGATTCCAGACGCCGGATGACAAGTGTTAAAATTGGCAAGAGAGGGAAATTCAAATTCTTAGTGGAAATTTAATACACTGGCTAAACTTAGCCTTCTTCTAGAATTCGATTTTGCTATAAGAATTGAGAAGTTTTTTTCATTTCTCCTCACCAGTTGAAGAAGTTCGAGTTTGTTTGAAGTTGCAGTGCAGGCTGAAGGTTATTGGAGAAAATTCGACTTGAAGTTGCTAAAGAATAATTTCTGAAGTTGCTCTGCTGCTGAAGATAAATTTCTGAAGTTACTAGAGAATCATTGAAGTTGAAGAAGTTCGAAGGGATAATTTTCTGAAGTGGCTGAGTTGCTGGAAAAGAATTTCTGAAGTTAAAGATTGTGCTGAGAGGAAGTAAAATCTGAAGTGGAGCTGCTGAGATTGTTTTTCTTTTCGAAGTGTTGAAAGAAGTATTGCTGCAAGTTGCTGAAGCTCGAGGTTTTAACTTCGATGTTGTTTGGGAGTTGAAGTTTTGATACTGAAATCTTTTATTTTTAAAGACAACTCCACTTGCCGGATACCTCTTGAATTTCTTTTTTTTTTTGAAGGGTTAGAATTGTGACGCTTAATATTTTATTTTGCAGATGGCTGAGGTTCAAAAAGGAGATGCTGCTAGTACAAGCAAGGCTGCGACCAGAGCTGAAGACGCTGAAGCTGGCAAATAGAATGCTTCCAGGAGAAGAATTTATGGGTAGGGATGAACGTCAGGGCCAGAGCACAAGGACTTGAAGCGATGAAGCAAGTACTCCAAGACTACATTTCAACCTCGAAGGAGGAAAAGTTGCAAAAGTGGCTAAGTCTTGAGACTTAGTATGTGCCCAGCTCAAGTGGCAGAGAAGAAATGTTTAAGTTCAAGACAAGAAAATATTTCTAAGTCCAGGATAAAAGAAAAGATGAAGACCCAAGTGTTGAAAATCATCATCAAGCAGAAGAATGAAGTTGCCGCCTTGAAGTTAGATCGAGAACTTGCCTGTAGTTGAGTCTATTTGATCAAGTCTGCAGTCAAGAAAAAGAATAGTGTGAACGCGTTTCAAAGAGGGAATCTTCTAGAAGGATGATGGGCATTAATGGCTCATTTATTACCCCACTCCTCTTGGTGGCGGTTTTTAGGGTGAATCTTGTTTAGGGCTGAGGTGGCACAATCTGGGCCATCCAGCCGATTGTAATCTGAGCCGTCCGTTGGACTTGGCCAGCTATATAAAGGGGGAGTCCCCTTCATTTGTATCTCATTAGCTTAGAGTTAGACAGCAGAGATTAGAATAGAGAGACAGCTAGGTAATAGCTTAGAAGTAGCTTAGTATAGATTGATAGTGTAGTTGAAGAAGAAGGAAAGTTTTCCTTTGAAAACTTTTGCAAGAGATTGTTGTGTAAAACTTTCATAATAAAAGATCTTTTCATTGATGGTGAAATTTGTCTTTGTTATGGATAGCTAGCGAGGTTTCTTCATCCCTTCTACTTCAAGTAGCGTAGAGTAGCATAATTTCATTTCATGCATGTAGTAGATAAGAATTGTGGAATGTGGTCTTTAATTCGAGCAAACTTCGTCTATCCATACCACTAGTGTGTTCGCTGATGGTGAATGCGCCTTGTGTGGTCAACTGGAATATCATGCACTTAACTTCGATCGTGATTTGTATGTTTATATGCGTCATTGTGATGGTATTTTCATGCTAAGTTGTGATCTAAACACCTTGAGCTACTCCTCTGAAGATTGCACCGGTTCTGTGGAGGCTGTTCGAAGCGAGGCAAAGCAGAGCCTAGTTGAAGCTTGTGAGAATTGATCGCCATGTCCCACGCCTTGGAATAGATTTAGACTCTCCAAACCTCACACGATTTCAATTCAGTACTTTCTGGTTAGAATAGGAAACCCGCGCTTCATAGACAAATCTTTCGAGCATTTGAATTCCTTTCTCCGCTGCCGAACAATTCCGTAAGTCCCCTTAAAACACCAGCAAATCACATCGAGCCAACTGAGACTATTCGCACTGAAGGAACCTTGGAGTTGAACACATGAACTTTCTTGCAATCTTAGCATGCGGAATACTTTGATCAAGAGAGAGTAGGGTAGCCGTTGGCGACTTTATTCTGCGTTGGTGCGGTCACGAAAAACACATCAACACCTTCCTTCCCTGTAGATATCCAACTTGCTGACAATGAGGTCTCTCACCTCAACCCTAGATTCCATCCTCTGAATGCATGCCGTGAGCCCCTCCATAACCTCTCCATTAAGATCGAAGTTGTCTGAGAAGAGATAATTAGGGTTGAGGAAGTACCCTGCTGCATGGATGGGTTGGTGGAGTTGATTGTTCCACCTCCTATCAACAATCTCCCATATGGGATCAAATTTGAGGTTGTCCCCCATGTAATAACTTTTGATAGCCTCGTTGGCCCTGTCCATGGCCTCATAAATATATCCCATTGGGCTTTGATCCCCATCTACCAAGCGGAGGACTCTAACCAAGGGCTCCAACACCTAGATTAAAAATACAAAAAGATCAAAGTTAGAAATTTATAACAAAAGACTTAAAGTTGAATATATATATATATATATTCAACTTGAGTTTAAAAATTAAAATCAAAGTTTTGGAGTTACCTTCACAATCTTTGTAGCTCTTTGTGCAAACAAGGTGTCGAAGACTATTGCTGAAACTCTCTCTCCTTCGGGCTTCTTTGAATATGTGGAGTCATTCCATGCTTGACTCATGAACATTTATTTTAAAGAGGCCAAAGAACCCAAAATGCTTTGCAACGTTAGGAAAACCGTTGCAAACCTTATGGCACCCAATCTCACCAACTCTTTCCCTTGCATATGCTCTCTCATCAAATTAAGAACCCAAGGGTGATTGTAGATAAATTTTGTGATGCTCCTTGCATCATCTACAATTGGTGCCACCCAAACAAGTTTTCCTATGTCCTCCAAAAGAAGGTCAAGGGAATGGGCCGCACAAGGTGACCAAAAGAGTGATGGATGTCTACTCTCAAGCATTCTCCTAGCTGCCACATATGCTGCTGCATTATCCATGATGATTTGCTCCACATTATCAATCCCCACCTCCATGACAACTTCCTCCAACAATGTACACAATGTTTCTGTAGTTTTTATCTTGTTGGAGGCATCCACCAATTTCAAAAACACAACTTCACCTTTCAAAGCAACCAAAAAATTAAGGATGGTGCGGTTTTTCCCATCCGTCCACCCATCGGAAAGAATGGTGCAGCCATATTTCTTCCATTCTTTCTTTTGGTCTTCCACTACATGCATTGCCCTTTCGATTGCATTTGTGAGAAAATTGCAAGTACAAAGTAAAATAATTAAATAAATACAAAATTGTAATTTTTAAACAAAAAATAGCTTGAATTCAACATAAATTAATTTAAATTAAAGAACATAAACTTAGCATAAAATTTAAGTTGACTAACCTCCCACTCAAGTCTTTGCGAGAAGGTGGCTTGTAGCCTTTTCCTGCAACTATCAATGCGGTAACCAAATTGTGCCAATAGGGACTACTTGCCACATTGAATGGAATGTTATTGAAATACCAAAAGTTTGCACATGCCATGTCGGTATGTTGATGCACCTCCTTATTCCACCCTGTAGCCTCCAATGACATCTGTGTTCTTGGTGTGTTTTGCAACATAAAAAAACTATGTGGTGTGCATGTGCGTGAAGATGTAGGCGGTGGTGGTGGCACTCTACTCGAAGTAGAGGAAAGGGGGGGGCCTAGAGGACGGTGTGCCATGAGTGCGAATCCATGGACCATGAAGAGAGTCCACAATGCCAATATCTGCCTCCTCATTTGACTCTATCTCCACTTGCTCGAGTTCCTGACCATGTCCACCAGCTATGGTTGCTGCTACGGCTACTTTTGTCCTCTCCCTTTGCAATTTTTTTTTCCTCGTTAGCTGCAAGTAGGGCAAGCATCTCTCTTCTAATCTCTTCTTTTCCCTTTTCACAAGGCTTGGCATCACGCTGAGGAATGCCTGCAAGATGGTATTTGAGGCAACTTATGCCTCCATGATATACATTCTTACATTCACTACAAACAACCGATCTAGGTACCAGCCCTCTCACAGCATACTTCCATGCAGGGTCTCTAGCTCCTGGAGGACAAATGCCTGGAACCCATGATGGTGTGGGCACCGATGGGGTGGAGCTTGAGGCTGAACCTGAAGTAGAGCCAAAAGCCATTATAATGCGTATTCAACCTATACATACAAAAAAAATGTACAACATATTAGATTTTTAATACAAAAAAAATTTAAAAACAACCTAAAACATTAAAAAATCTCTCTAAATTTGATTTAAATTGATACAAATGTGTTTAAATGAATTATAAGTTAACTAATCTAAACATTCTACACAAAAAATGAACCTAGGTCTGAAAAATTCAAAAAACAGTGAAAATAATGAAAATAATCAACAAAAAATAGTGATGAATCTTGTTTTTTGGATTCTAAATGCAAAAAACTTGCTTCTTTGTGCTCTATGAAGTTTTTTTTTTCAATTTGGATTGAATATTTTGCAACAAGAATGAAAAAAAACGATTAATCAAAAAGAAAAAAGAAAAACCAAAACCCTACCTGTGATTCGAATTTGCCTTGAAAATCTGCACAAAAATGTGTTTGAATCCCCTCTTCTTGATGGCAGATCGTTGCAAATGGTGTCTTCTTGCTTGGGGGGGTTTTTTGGTCTCCACACAAAGTTTCAAAGCTTTTTGAAATGAAATGAAATTGAAAAAGACGTTGCTGTTATAAGATCCTGACGCAGCCGAGTTTTTCATGCGGACTTGCGAGTACTTGCTGAAAAACTTGCCTCGATGAGTTAACATCAAAAAAATTCGTCCCCCCAAAAAAAGAAACTCGCGAGTTTTTGTTGACTCGCCAATTACTCGGTGAGTCTTCCAACTATGCTCTAGACCACCTGAGCTCATTGGAAACATCAAATAACTCCTCTAATAACACTGACAGACACCTAGAAGGTCAGTGCCAACTGCAATGCAAGAGAACCCGAAAATGGGGACATTACATTCCACAATAAGAAAAGCTGTTTCCGCCCTGTGTGATCTTCTCAAGCTTCTGATTAGCTGCAATCCTTGCAACCAGTCTAACGTAATTCCACACTGCTTTGCTGCAATTCACATACAGTCTAGAAAGGTTATGTACAAGATTAATAGTCTTCATGGGTGAGCTGGTTTCAAACCAACACCACTAAGGACCTCTCTCAAATGAATTGCCACTGGTGATTTTGTCTTCTCCTCCACAGTGGCAAATAAGTCCATAAAGCACTTTGGGGTCATACCTATTAATCACTTAACTCATTCATTGATGCCAATCTACCATGATGTATTTTTCTGTCAACAATGATTGGGTCTCACTCAATACCACTTAGGTCATTGTTGAGACTGATAATGATGAGTTACTGGTCTGTAACATCCATGGTGGATAGTCAACATGGCAGAAAGTGGTCACACTTTTAGCTCATCCTTAAAAATGGACAAGGATAGAAAAACTACTATTAAAGAATGTCCTTGAACTTGATGTCATCATGCATCTTCCCATTCGTCAGTAATTTTATCAGAACGTTTTTACTAACTGCAACAGCTTTAGAAGGTCTTTTCACATTGACCTAAGAGGTTGTGGCACTCAAATCTGAGAAGCAATGAACTTTAACAGTGTTAGATTCATAGCAGAGGCTACGAATGGTAAGTTCCAGTTTTGTAATGTAAATGTCCGAGTCTCTAAGATTGAGTACAATGTCTATTAGGACATACAGGAGGAAAAGGAGAGATGCTCAAAGTAGCAACAACATAGATAATTGAATACTGCTATCACTGAGTCCAACAATACTATAAATGACAGGCAAGTGGCAATTATTCTTGATGAAGACAACAAAGAAACGATGGAGCTGAAGGGGAGTGATGATGGGACTACCTTGTCTATGGTCTGACCAACTATATGGATAATCTTGTCACTGTTCTTCATTATTTCAATTCTCATCTGACTTCTCTCTCTTTTCAGCCCATCAAGGTGCACTCTGCTTCCCATCTCATCTCAAAGAAAATTAGCAACCCTCAACTCCTTTCCCCTCTAAGGGTGAGATCCCTTCCGACTCCCACTTCCCCTAGAGAGCAGAGGACTTTCCAACCATAGCTTTAAAAGAAAATTTTTGTTCAGCCTCTACGAGGAAATGTCCTAGGCTGGTATCCCTCCTCCCACTTCAAAAACAAACATTTCTGCATAAGGCTCCAAGGCTACTCCTCCTGCATACTCACACTCAAATGATACCTCAATGCATTTCTTTTGGCAATATTAACAATGCCCTTCATGGCATTTCAAATGAACTGGGTTCCAAAAGTCAATCAGCACAAGTGCATCAATATGCTTATCAATAATGTGCAAGGCATTAAAGACAACCAAATGGCTATAATCAACTGCTGGAAGAAAAGCATTATGCTGCTGAGACAATGCTACCAGAGTTTTCTCAATTGAACAGAGGCAATTGAATGACTGTTGAGCAAAGATAAAACCAGAAGAGATCTTCAAGAAGCTGACCAGCACAATCAGAACCATCAACAGCTAAAAGGACATCCAATGCTAAGAATGTTTAAATGGCTTAGTATGCTGCTCCTATGGATCAATGTAAACAACTCCATCTGGATACACTAGTGGTATGGCAACTCACTGGCAATAGCACAGTGAAGGAAGGAACAAAGCTGTCCCCATGCCAACAAGTGTTACTGTGCTCTTTCTCAACCCAGTTTCTGAAGATTTAGTTCTGTTCATTAAATTGAATATGCCATCCCATTTTTCTGTTTTTCATCTTTGTAATACTGCATATCTATAGTTTTTACCATTGCTACACTATCTTAATTTCTACTTAGTCATGGTCAGTTCTATGTATTTCTTCCAGAATTTTGCTTGCAGGCCTCTCTTCTGGGATTTTTGTAATATTTAAGTGTATTTATATATATTCTCTTCTATCAAGAAAAGCTGAGAAGAAGAGGGAGCGAAAATGATAGAAAATCATTGTATGGGGTAACTTTTAGGGTTAGAAACGTTTTTGGGTAGTTCCTACCTTTCTCTATCTTGGGTTTTTTAAGTTCTTGTTTTGAAAAAGTAGAATTGGATGGTAACTTCTTGCAGGTCAGGAACAGCTTATTACTTGATAGCTAGAAATCTACTGTTCCTCGAGAAATGATTGTGCCCAAGAAAGGAAACAGGGGGCTAGAAACAGTTATTCCCGCTGCTTTTCTGTTTTTTAAATGTCTCTTGACAAGACAGGGCTAGGTTGTCATGTTGATGATGACTATGCTTGGAAATATTTGGATCTTCTCTCTCTTTGAAAATGTTTAAGCAACATATTTGTTGTAATACAAAAGATGCCAATGGAATGGCCATTGGCATGGATAGATAATGTTAAATCTGGCCAGATCAGGAGAGATCTGGTTCAAATCTGTCCAGATCCGGATTTTTTGGACTAGCTGGTTTTGTCTTATTGGGTCTGGATTTTTCAATTCCTATAGAAACTTGACTGATATTTTTTCACCTTATGAATGAATCTAGTTTCTCAAACCCGGTAACAATGGATAATATGATATTGATTTTCATCCATTGAAATAAAGCGTTGAATCAGTGATATAAAGTAATTTCTACAATAACATATATGGTGTAACAACAATTGTAGATATTGAGCAATTAGTAGAAACATATTTATAGTAAAATGCTTGGTTCATTTTGTAGATTTTTAAAAGTACTTTCCTAATCTAACACAAGTGTTCCTCAAATACAATGTACTTCCAGGAATCAAGAGTTTGTTTTCAAATAACTATGGCTTTGTGTTGAAATCTGCTTTTGAGGTCTGCCCGGCTTTGAAAATCCTCTGGCAATGGCTTCTAATAAAAATATTGAGCAAGTACTTTGCACTATGGAGTTCTTTATACTGTATGTCTGGCTATCTGTGTATGTTTCTCATATGATATAAGAGTGTTTTAACTTTCTTTAGAGGGTGTATCTTAACAAAGATGTTTTATATAGATTCTTAGTAGGGACAAACCCTGAATATAGGATCCTTTGTTAATCGTGTATTTTCTTATTAGGAGCATTTTGTATTCAAGTCTAAAAATTAGAATCAATAAATAATAAAAATGGGGTAAGCCTGTTTAGCATTCAGGTTTTTAAGGCTGCCACAGTCCACAGTGACAGAGAAGATTTTCTGGAAAAGACCTGTGCTAAAGTTCTTTGAAAAATGAAAATTTGAGATCACACTACACAATCCATAATCAGGATGTATATGTGCCATCTGAAAAATTGGTGTTGCTAAAGAATTTAATCACATCTTTCTCTTAGTTGTATGTTCAGTTTGCAAGTTGGAAATCTATGTTATGGAAGGTTCATATTCAAAATGTTTCAATATCTTTCTGCAGATTTTACAAGGTGAAGAGTTATTAAATGAGCGTACAAGCACAGAGGAACGCTATCTAAAGAAGGTATACACATTTTTTCCTCTCTTCTTAATGTTTTAGTGGATCATGTAAAGCATTTATTGCACAAGTGAATCACAAGCCATTTAGAGAATAAGCAAATCATATTGCTAGGTTGGTTCATATAAATTGAAATGCGGGAACATGGGCATGAATGGTTTCGTGCATCTTTGATTGATTGGCTTTTTCATGTTTTTATAACTATTCAAGATTTGTGGCTAATAACACACACAATTCAAGCATCTATTCTACAATAATAAATTCAAATGGATCTATAGATTGTTTTAAAGCATATGTCTAATGTTTAATTTTTGAATTTTAAGTTTTTAACCATTTCAATTCCAAATGCAGAAACCAGAAACTTGGAGACTTGCTTGCCAAACTATTGTGGGGAATAAAGCGAATGGTGGGAAGGTCAGTACATTGTTATTTTAATTGTTTCTATTGGTGTAATCTTTCGATGTCAACTGATTTACTGAGATTGGTGCTGAATAAAGGCAGAATAGGTAATGTTCTTTCTTGAAGCTCCTATAAATTATACTAACCCATTTCTAACTGTCTCAAGCTTAATGACATTGAATTTTGTATTCTATTTGTTGAATCCTCAATAAATAATATCTACTTAAATCCAATTTCTTGAATTTTGAAAGATGAAGTCTCCTTCAAGTGTTTCTTGAATCTATTACGTTTTAAAGGTTTGCTAGTTTTAATGCACAAATATGCACTTAGTTTCTCCATTCTTTTGGTGTAGAAAGTTATAATTATGAATCTAGGTTTTATCATATAGTTTATACATCTATCTATCAAATTTCATGCAAATTAAGGCTTAGTGGACAACATTCTACTATTATTTTTGGAATGGAAAACATGTTTTAAAACGCTTGGTGAGGGAGTGTAGCTCAAGACATACACAATTGGTATTACTATTGACATTAAGCTCCAAATAATCATTAGGGGCTTGAGCATGCTAAGACTTGAATCTATGCCATCTTATTTCAATGTGTCTTTGCACACAATTAGGTGAAAGAATTGGTGGACTATTCCATATTTTTTCCTTGATTTTTGTTACCCCCATTTTCAACTAGTCCAATTTTTAAACTTTGCATCAAATTCATTATTAGGCAGATCTGTACATAGTCAAAGTTTTCATCTGAAAGCTTTATCATGAGTTAGTTGAGCTGCAACGCGCTGGCATAGTTTATCAAACCTATCTCAAAGCATCACAGTCCCACTTGATTGAAAAAGGTTGGTGACGTCAAACTCTATATCCAGTGTCAGATTGAAGAATGATTATACATTGTTCCATTTGTACCCAAAATTGGTTGTGTATTGGCGAAAACCACGAAAACAATTAAACTTCAAAAACTGTGAAAGTTCATGCAAATCCGTTTTATGGAGATGATCCTGATGATGTCACGCCAAATGTGGCCAGTTTCCGTGTCAACCCACCTTCTGGTTTCCAAGATATTAAAGCTTCAATTTTTGACGGCCAAATTACAGAAACTATTAAATTAAAGGTT
Source organism: Sequoia sempervirens (assembly GCA_007258455.2). Taxonomy (NCBI): domain Eukaryota; kingdom Viridiplantae; phylum Streptophyta; class Pinopsida; order Cupressales; family Cupressaceae; genus Sequoia; species Sequoia sempervirens. The sequence continues at coordinate 74,207,385 of VDFB02047230.1, read as the reverse complement.
TTATTCAGTCAAAATGAAATTATATTTCTGGGTTTTGGTCATAATGATATTTTTATCAACCTGGCAAAATTTCGTGGAAAAATGTTGATCCGGTCAAAAGTTATGTTTCTTTTTCTCTTGCGAACCTTCAGAGTCTTTTAGGAAGTTTGCTAATGTGCTCATGAGATTAAATAGTTTCAAAAGGCGTGGTTTTATGAGCAAGTTAGAAGGTTGACGAGTCAAAAGCAAATCAATCAAAGGGAATAAATGATTGGATGGAGTGGTTGTAAAGTTGCTAAAACCAGGTTAGAATTTGGGAAGAAATGGTCATATGCTCAGATTTTCTAACTTTCTAACCTTATGGTTTTTGAGCATTAATGGGAGAGTTGGTTCCTCTAACTACCTATGTGAAGCTTTGTCACTCTTCTGTGATATGCAACTGTAAGGTTTAAAGCCTGATTCAATAACTGTGGTGGATGCTCTTCCTGCATCTGCACATTGATCAGCTCTGTGGCAAGGTAAGCATATCCATGGCTAATTAATCCAAAGCAATCTTAATCAGGTGCAATTATATGCAATGGCCTGCTTGACACCTATGCCAAGTGTGGGACAATAGGATGCAATGTAGGTTGCCTGAAACATGAAAAAAAAAACCCTAAGCTTGTTCTAATTGGTGGTGCAGCTGTTGGGGTATCGGCAACATTGAAGTGACATCAATTGAGGGTATGGATATACATCAAAGCGTGATCAAAAGCTGATTTTTTTTATATGCTGAAGCTGCAAAGTGCTTTGATTGATATTGCATGCAAAATGAGGGATCATAAATAAGGCACATGAGTTGTTTAATACACCTCAGAGAAATGCGATCTTATAAACTGCAATGATGAGAGGATATGTTCAAAATAGGTATTTTTGAAGAAGCCATTTTACTATATCACCAAATGAATGCTGATGGCACAACTGCTGATAGTTTTATCTTCAGCTTGACATCAAGGCATGCACAAAGCTGTCTACTGTGCAGGAGGGCATAGAGATTCATAATGACATAGTTCGAGTTGGGCTTGAGTGGAACACTATTGTAGGCACTAGCCTTGTAACTTTGTATGCAAAATGTGGAGAAATTGAGATTACGTATGAATTGTTTGACATAATGCCATCTTATGGCATGCTATGATTTCAAAAATAGATGCACAAGATGGATTTGTCGAAAAGGTGTCAGAAACTTTCAAGCAAATTCAATACACAGGTGTAAAGTCAAAGCTCTAAAACCTTTGCCAGTATTCCTGTTGCCTGCATACAAAATGTGGACACATAGAAAATGTATGTAAACTGTTTGACAGTATACCTCAAAGAGCTGCACACTCATTGCGCTAGGTTGGGAGGCGTAGACAAGGTGTGGGAATGCATGATGCAAAATGTGGAGGCATAGACAAAGCATGTAAAACGTTTGACAGAATGCCTTAAAGAGATGTCATCTCACAGAATTAAATGATTGCAACTTAAGTGTGAAATGGATTTGGTAAAATAACTTTAGAAGCTATCAAGCAAATGCAATTGGCTGGCATAAAGACAAGTTCCACAATCTTTGCCAGCACCCTCCCTGCCTACGCACCTTATCATTGAGATGTTAGTTTTAGGATCAGAAGTTAAATAAGCAGATTTTAATTCAATTTCAAACAAATAGACACAGCATATACCCTGGGAAAACCCTCCACTTGAGGGAGAAAAACCCAGCAACAATATATCACTTATATATTGAATATGAATCAACAATGTTCTTTACAATGAGGCCGATTACAAGGCCAAGTATTAGCACCAAAGCTTGATGCAATCACAGATTATTATCTTGCTCTTCCTTGATATCGAATTCAGCCTTCTTGAGAAACTTCAATCTGCACTTGAAGAATTCGCACACCTCTACTGTCGAACTATGAATGTGTATGAATGAATGAATCTCCAAATGAACAATGAGTAATATATACATGAGAGAGAGAGGGATCGCGACCTTTCAATACATCATGTCGGCCTTCTAATATGAAATGTTATGACTCCATAAGGTGGCGAATAAATAAAGTCGGCCTCAAGTAATTATTTATCAATAATTAAATATTATATGTTGTTCTCAAGTGAAGTGCCTCTTCACTTTAATATCGGCTTCAATAAATTGAATAGCGGATAAGGCTATATTAAATTTATTGCTTCATAATCAGGTGTTGGAAGTGATGCCCGACGCTGCCAACATCAACATGAGATACCATTTAAACCTGTGGTGGTTATGTGGACGTGTTTTCTTGCTTCCTATAGATCATATATGAATATAAGACGAGCGTTTTCCAACAACCCAACTATTTCAAGTTGGATTATAGAAGTTGTAACCTATGTTCTTCTTCTAAAAATTTGCATAGAGGTAAGTGGCCATGGTCAAAATCGAATAGTGAGGAAATTGATGAAAGACAGAAAAATAAATAAAATGCCTACATGTAGTTAGATTGAAGGCCATAAAATGGTACATGCTTTTGCAAAAGAAACTGATCACATCCACAAACACCAGAGATTTGTGCAGTGGTGAAATCAGCTTGGAAAATAAAGACAACAAGGTATTTCCAGATTCAAGTCATTTTGAAAAGTTAGCAATTGCATTAGGTTTGTTAAACACAAAATATGTTCCTGTGGAGATTAATGGTGATGCCAAATGAAGCAATTTGAAACTAAGCCTGCAATATAATAATGTGCACTGCATGATAACGAAGAGACACACATCAAAGAATTTTAGAGATAGGGCAGATTTGTATGCAGATAAAGGATATTTAATCAAGTAGCTGCAAGGAAGGTTAACTTGATATATTTTGATTGATATTGCATGCATAAGTTGAGATCGGAATGAAGAAATCAGTGAGTGGATATTCACAATTTTGACAAGTGAACCTCGTCACCACTTATTTTTCGGCATTATAAGAAGCGATTTTCTTGCCAAGTAGATTCTAATTGTTAAGTGCTGACAAATCTTTTGCAAAAATAAAATATAAATATCAAGGTTATGAATTCATCTCAGTACTTGAAAGCACACTTCTAGAGATCTCAATACAAGCTTGGGACATATTAGCATACAGGATTTTTGGAAAGCTATGGAAGAAGGGAAAAGATCTCCATTGGCACAAAAGGTGTTTGAAAGTGGGTTAGCTCATGCCGCGGGCTATCCAATGGTAGTCCAATGTCTTGATCTTGTCCTAAAGTGCATAAAAGCATACAACTCAAAAACTAGAGAAATTGAGATTGCAGATGGTGAATTAGTGGTGAAACTTGATGCCATTTCACTTGGAATCATTTTCAGGTTGCCTCTCAGAGACCAATTCACGGACATAAATATAGAAAATGTCGAAACGTATTTCTCTAAAAATAAAATCAACACCTCAATACCATAACAAGAAATTGGTCAATAGCACCCAAAGGAGGAAAATCACAGTTGCCAAGGGTGATTCATAGATCTCTTTTTGTTGATGATGTTACCAACATGGTTGTCCTCCTTAACAAGTTGATGGGTAACAAAAATTCAGATAATTTTGAAATGTGGATGTAGTTGTTCATTATTATCATTTGTGCAGGCAACTGGTTCATTAATTGGGGAGGTATTATAGTGATAACTTGCATAGTCAGCTAACCCAATTTAAGTCAAACCTGTGTTTTTTTATGTCCTCTTATCTCTTTTACGCTATTGCAAGCATGAAAAATTGGACAATGCTCAACAACAATGGAATATATGACAACATGACTCAAATCTATAATTTATATCCACAGTTACAACTGGAACAAAGTTACAAAAACTTTTGGAGGGTGAATGATGTTTCCACTTTGTTGATAGTGAGAGAGCTACATGGAAAAACTGGACTATGAATATCTCCAGAGGTAGCGGCTCTTATCAAACAATATGGGAGTTATTTCATCCAATTTTTGAGGTTCACAAATATTTGGGTTGGAGGCTTAGATGGGTATCCATATATGCTTCTGAGATATGTATATGACAAGCTTGTTTTGATTGAACTTTGTATGTAGATTGGTATGGTTAATAAGAGATGCAGAGATAAGAGGAAAAATGGTATTCCTTTTGCTATCGATCTCAATCACTATAGCCGCAAATCTACTTCTGATGCTCAAAATATCAAGCAATCAATTGTAAAGATAAGGTTACATTGTTACATCATGAAGTTTCCCTTTGATGGAAAAGGTTTTGTTAGGGATAATCTAAACCTTGGTGCAGGTTATTGCCATATTTTTCTAGAAATTGAAGACTTCTGGGAAGATTGTGAGGATGACTTTGAAGTTCGAAGGAGGGATTGGATGAAGCTCACTATTGAACAAATCAAAGAATTTAGGTTGGGTTGGGATGTGACTGAGATTGGAGATGACGGGTTGGACTTGATTGATCCCTTTTATTTTGAAAAGATTTAGATACAACCTTTGCCACCTATTAATTAGGCAAATCTAGAGATGAGAGATTTAGGTGAAAGGACATGTCACATTATTAGGAGGTCAGAAGAATGGATACGAAAGGAGGTATTTGAAGCTATGACTATAAAACCAAAAGATAAAGATAATTCTTCAAGGAAGAGGAGTGACACCTAGGAAGGTTCTTCTTCTTCCACCATTTCTCAAGTCTCATTTTTAGTTCCAAGTTTGCAACAAAATGTTTAGGGAGGTGGTGATGATGAAGAAGACCCAAACAAGAGAAACAAAATTATAAACACGTGAAATTAATCCAAAAATAAGAAAGAAGAGATCAATGCCAAAGGATAAGTCATTAAATCCAATATAGGAAGGGGCTGAGGAAAAATAATACATAGATTCTCAAAGTTGTTCCAATGACGAGGAATTAATTCCCTCTATTTCACCCTCTATCCTTATCTTATCACCACCTCGTGATGAGCCTCATTCTCCTCCTGAAATGCAAATTGGTGATGCACTTCCCAATGAGGTTCTTGTGTCGGTTGTTCCCAATCCTCTTATAGCATTTGAACCATCATCTATAAACGTCCCAAGTTCTTCACAGTTGCTTGCTTCTTGATGGCTACAACAAAGTTTGCTAAGGAAAAGGAGAGTTATCCAGTTAGTTGCTTCTAAATTTGACGCGGTTGCTAATTTGATCTTGAAGTTTGTAAAGCCTAAGAAAACCAAGGTTACATCAAGGTTGACAGTCGATCCTACATCTGGGAATATGTTTGTTGAAGTAGCTCAACCCTCCTCAAAGAAAAATGTGGACAGAGCCAATGAGTGATTTTGACATCACCAAAGTAGATCTTGACCCTTCAACACGTAAGGGTGATATTCATAACTTTTTGGCGTCTACAACTAAGTTGAGTAAAAGAACATAGAAAGATAAGCATATAAAGGATCAACTCAAACAACAAGTGCAAGTCTTAACATCTTAGCTCATATCTATTGTGGACACATCTGCTTTACCTATAGATGCAACCCCTGCCTTTGCAATTCCTGTTTCTAAGGGAATTATTGAGGAGGTTATAGAAGTGTGCATAAATATCAGTCATATGGAAAAGTATTCGAGAAATGGGTGGATCAAATGAAAGAAAATGCTCTAGATTTCATTGGGAAAGCTAGAGAAGTGTATGAAAAAGCAAATGTTAAGAAAGAAGAAATTGCAAAGGAACTGAAGAATATGAAAGAAGAGGCAGTTTGGAAGGGAACTTTGAAAGACCTTTAGGAGATGACCGAGATGGATGTTAATATCTTAATTGCAAAGAATATTTTCTGTAGTATAGTAGAAAATGAATCTGATATGTGGTTTCGAAGTGGAATGGAAACACGTCAATATCAATCAAATTTTGATAGAACAAGAGAAGCTTTTGGCAACTTGTGAATAGGTGAAAACAAAGATTCAAGATGATCTCTTGTCAATTAGCATAGATGCATCAAGAAAATATAAAATTCAAGATATGGATGTCCAAACTATTAATAGAAAATTCGAAAACATGATCAATATAGAGTTGCTTAATAAATAGGTTTTCAGTGTGGAGGTGATGAAGAAGTTGAGTAGCGTTTCCGTCACTCTTGATATGTGTAGTGGTCATTTGCCTAGTTATTGTCAAAATCTAGAGGATATCTAGAAGAGTCATGCTACCTGGAAGCTAAGGATGATTAATGTAATTGTTCCTGGAAATAAGCTTATGGCTTAAGTTATGTTATTCAGGATATTCAAAGCAAAATCTTCTTCCCATTACAAGCAATTTGCAGTGCAAAGGACTTCACCAAAAAGCATCAAGGATGGAATAGATAAAAGAAAAGGGACTTCTCAATGAATTCAATTATACAATTTTTTTTTAGAATTTCAAGTTATAAGTCACTAGTTTTGTTTTTAATGTATCTTTTGTAAAAAAGTGAGTTTTATCTTATGTTTGTAATAGGTTAGAAAATGAGTTTTATTTGTGCAAATGTTGAGAGATTTCTAACTTAAACAAAGTTTATTTTATATCTCTCAAAATGTAAAGGTTACTCGAGTGGTTACAAGCTAGTTATGAAGTAGTTACCGGGAGAAAGCCTATATATATGAGACTTTATTCATTGTAAGGGGCTTTTTTTTCACATTTTTTTCTTAAAGGACTTGAAATTGTATAATTCATCAAAGCAATAGAAAATAATTTTGGAGGCTCTTTCATAATGTTTTCTATACATTATTGTTGACCTTTTGTATGTTGTGTGTTATTGGTGACCTCTGTTATCCTGATTTTTTTTGTGAAAGCAAATAGTCAGTCTTCAATGAGTTTTATTTTGAAAACATATTTACTTCTTGGTAGCTTGATTTGAATGTGTTATCATTTTGAAATCTACAACCATTATAAAGTTCTTGTGCATAGTCTTTGATCTTTATGATGTATTTGGTCCAATTTTAATAAGTTTGCTAAACCCATAATAACACTTGTACATTTGTTGTTGGGGGTTCTTATCTTTTCGGTTACTTTAAGTTTTTCTCATTCCTTTAGGTACTTTTTGGTTAAAAGTGCACCCAAAAATCCAAAATAATATCATACGAGGGAGCTACCCCCCTCAAATGTAGAGGAAGATCGTAATTTCATAAGCAATCTCTCCAATTGTTGGAACATTTTGCCACTTTCCATTGGGCAAGTCATTATATTTCAAAGTGATAAATCTGTTTACCAACAATTCTATATAGTCATAATTTAAAACAATGACATTTTATAGTCAAGGATGTGAAACAAACTCTAATTTGTTTGCTTCCTTATTTACCAGTTATTCTGACAATTAAGATTCTTCACCCAATATAATATTGATCTATAAAATGACTCATTGAAATATGATCAAGTGATTAGTTTCTTCAATTTCCAATTAGGAGTTTGGTCTAGAACTTAGCTTTATTTAGGACATTGATATTCATCATCATTTGGGTCAGAAAGCTTGTATTTAGGTCAGTTGAGGTTTGGGATGATTGAGAGCATCTTAAGGATGTCTAAAAGGATAGTAGTGTTGGGTTTAAGGTGCCTCAATGTTTGGAGGTTTAACATTTATTTGGTAATTATTTATTTAATAGAGATAGGCTATAAACTAATCTAGATACATACAACTCAAGAAGTCTATTTGTAAGATACGTCTAAGGTTCACCAAGATGTGGATTAGGGTATGGGGCATGAACTAGTACTCAATGCAAAATTAGTGCAACTTGACAATAAATTCATATCCCATTAAGGGTTCTTTTGAATCAATAGTCATAATTATCCTACTTGTTTATTGCATGAACAACTGAATTGATAAGAACAATTCATAGGGTGTATAGGTGAAATAAAAGAAAAGATAGGTGGATTAGGTTGCCTTCTTGTGTATTTAAATAAGTATAAATCAAAACATATGCTATCAAATTTTCAATAATATAAAGCTATCCTAATTGAACTTAATTATATATTGTGTATGCTATCAAATTTTCAATAATATAAAGCTATCCTAATTGGACTTAATTATATATTGTGTTGAGAACGGAAATAAAGATGATAAACTAGGAAAGCTAGGAATTTGGGAGAAACCAATGAAAACAAAAGGATTACATTGGATAAAATGGAAATCTAAGAGTGGAAAAAGGTTGTGGATGCTTGCAGCAGGTTGACCCAAAAATTTGGAAGTTCTAGGAGGTCTTCTATGGAAAAAGGGTGTAGTTGGTTGTGGAAGATGGATGTGATCAACTGTGGAGGGTGTGCAAGAGTGGTTGTGGAAGGGAGGTGTGGTTGTCCTCTACTCAAAATGCTCCCAAAATTTGACTACTAATTTGTTTTTGTTTGTTACACCTTTTCTTTGTTTCGCGTGTGCATAAATTCATCAAAATGTAGAGAATTGCAAGATCTAAGTATGGGATAGAAAATGGGTTAGTACTATTTGGGAGTTTCTCTAATTAATTCGCTTGTGGGTAATTCCAACTTCAAAATCCATAATAAACACAATATGGGAATAGATAATGTGTGTGTTTAGACCTAGTGGTTGCGATGAGCAAAATGTGCAATGTCTATGAAACAACACAAAAACCCTAGGGACAATAAACTAGGAGAATGTGGTGTGTGTGATTGATGAATGGATAGGGTTATGGAAAATAAAGGAGTGATCACAAGAGTCTAGGAGGGAAGAGAGGATGACAAGGGTTAGGTCACGGGTTTTTAGATTTTAAAAGATGGATTCTAGGGCTTACGATGATGATGGATAGGGAAGATTATGGCCTAGGATGGTGGAGGAAAAATAAAGCTACAAGATGGAATCAACAAAAGGCTAGATACAACTCCATAACTATAAATCTAAAAAATGCTAGTAGACACTTGTAACTTGCTTGAAAGATATACAAAGATAAAAGAATAAGAAGTATGCTTACTCGATGTGAATTATGAGTGAAAAATGGGAAATATTGGCTTATGTCTCAAGTAGTGCATTTTAGGGTAAGTGATGGGTAAAAGCACATTTAGGGTTAGGTTTAGAAGTTGTGGATAACTTTTTGGCTGAAATGCCCCCTATCCATGGCTGTCCTAATTGTGGCATAGTCACCACAATTGTGATTTAGTGCTACAAGGTTCAATTTTTTGGGGAAGGGTCCTATGGATGTTGTAAGGTTGATGAAGTTTCCTAGTGACATGATTGTTGGAAAGGGGAGAGATAGGTGAAGCATGCTCCTAAAAATGCTAGGTAAGCATATGCTATAATGATGAAAAAATAAAATAAGGAAGTTCCAAGCTATGTAATTTTCATTATTACAACAAATAGTATACTCTGAAGCATAGTTGGTAGCACCCTTCAAAACATGGAGAGAACAAAGGGAAAAGTATGCAATCATCAATAAACATGGAAGGTGATGACTTGTCCTAGGTAGCTTTGTTACCAACAAAACTACTTGGATATAAACCCCCAAATTAGGTTTTTTCATATAATAATGTTGTAATTTTCCAAATAAAACTACAATATTAAAAAAAACTAACTTGCTACCCTTCTAGTATCTATCAAAATTTCTACTATTACATCAATGAATTTTTTTTTTACTATGATAGAATAAATTTGTTTTGCAGGTGATTGTGCAAAGGCTACCACAATGGAAGAAAACATAGACACAATGAAGTAAATGATTAAGGGCATTCACCAACAACATGGTAATGCAATATTCTTTTTAAGAAAACCAATAATTTAGAAATAAACTATAAGTGGCTATGAGACATCTAATGTATTATTTTCAAAAATATAAAATGCAATTGAAATGAAATATTTTAAATTGCATCCACTATGGGATGTTAAAAAAGAAAACAATGTGATAAAAATAATAATACCAAGTGTTTGCAACTAAGTTGTCATTTTATTCTGTGTTGTCACTTACTTTCATATGAATATTAGTAGTGCCAATTTTTTGATGTACCAAGACATCACTTGTAAAGCTATCCACTTGTTTATATCACAAGCTTAATAAACTTTGTAGATTATTCAATCTTCATGCTTTAATGGGTTTTTTTGTTGTAGTTTCTTATACATGTGATAGTGTAATATCATGCCTTTCATCCTCAACCTCTCCATTTTTGTACAAAACAAACTTATGGTTTCTTCATGGTTGTTTTCCATATCCATTTTTCAACTGCAAGATCATGGGAAATCAATCCAAATTGGATAATAACATTGTCTTTTTTGTATTTACGTTTCCTCTCAAGGTAATTTTGTTCATTATATGTGATAATTGGGTTAATCTTGAATAGGTAGGTTCTCATTTTCTTAAAAAGGTTCCTACCAAAGCTTCTTCATTACTTTTCTTTATATCAAGCCTTTAATAATTGATGGTTCTTCATGCAAATCAATTTCCTTTTTTTTTTGCAACAATTAAATCATTCCATCGTATCTTGATGCAAACTCTTTCTTGAGGTGCAAGCTTTGCTTGGTCTAGTAATTTGGTTGTATTTGTGTACTTTATTTTCATTAAATATGCTATTATAGACATTCTATCTCTTTGAATGATAAATGTACTCATTTTTTGGTAACATCAAAGTAGGGTTTTTTAATCGTAACTCTTATTTCTTCTAACTAGAAATTTTTTTGAGCATTCTCAACATTTTCCAATGGTTATGTTTATAAGCCTAAATCCTAAATAGGATAGTCACATATAACTACTATTTATATTGAGGTTTTTGAAAGGTACTTCCTTAATTTCCAAGTTAACAACTAAATTTGTGTGCACTTGTCCAACTTACCCATAAATAGCATCATAACTCTTGTTATATTTCATGACACAAGAATTTAAAGTGTACTTTGAGTTAAATTTCTCCATTTATTTATATTTTATCTCAATTATCTATCAACATTATCATTGTCCTTTTTATATCGGTTTTCATTCCACAACTTAGCTACATAATCTGGCTAAGGAAGCAAGATTTTTGTTGTATACTTTTTTTTAGAAATACATCACTTGCATATAGATCAATAAAAAAAGAACATATCCAATTATGCATAGCCTCCCTCCCTTAGCCTACTTGATCCACTCTTATAATTCATTTATAAATAAGTTGAACAATATAGGTGAGGGGATGTCCATGTTTCACACCAAAATTACTATTGATTGACTTCAATGCTTTTATTTTCATCATTTTATTAATATTATCGGTTTTGATAATATCTTCATATAAGCCCAAGCTTGCATGACTCCATTCAACTTTCCCAAAGATATATTCTTGAGATTGTATCAAAAGATTTCAAAATATCTACAAAAGATGATATGCATTATTATCCTTCCCTCATGCTTTATTGGCAATAAATTTGAGTAACCAAGTCGATTGAATGCTTTGGCTAAAACACTATTGGAGAAAAATCACCGACATTGGTTTCTTCCACCAATTTGCTTAAAATTATATTTGGCATTGTTCCAAATAGATTTTCAAAGAGACTATTGACCATGGTTGTTCTATAGTTTTTAACACTATATATTACACCACTTTTGGTAAGACTTTGTTCACTTGGTTATTTAGAGGGAACCCATGACATACTTGTATGTATCTATCCATAAGAAGATCATGCAAGTTGGACCTCCCTTGTTGATCATTTCAACTATCATGCTATGGGGATGTGAAGCCTTCCCACTAGTAAAAGATTTAATACTTTCCTTTTTTATATATTTGTTGGAATATTTGTTTTTCCCTTTGGACAAAAAGTCATGTTATAATCAATTCCCCAATTTTTTTCACAAAGTTCATGAACATATACTATCATATTCCTTTTTTTTTTAGGTAAAGAGGCAAGAGATGCATATATATATATATATATATAAAGGTTGAAATTTACAAAATTTTGTCTTTGATTGCCAAACGAGACTGGCAAAACATTTTAGAGGCTTATACATTCTATATCCATATGGTTGAAATTTACAAAATTTTGTCTTTGATTGCCAAACGAGACTGGCAAAACATTTTAGAGGCTTATACATTCTATATCCATATGTGAGATGTAGCTCTGAACCACATTAGCACCATTGCTTTACATATAATTACAAAATGGCAGTTGCCCATACCCTAAACAAGGCCTTAGACTGATCATACAAGTCGTAACAGTATTACTTCATTCCCTATTACAAAATACTAACTTATTTAGAAATAGATAACAGTAATGCTAACTTTTAACAAAATTTCTCAGGAATCACAAATTGAAGCACTCATTCTTCCATATCCACTAGGCTATTTTCCCCTTGACTGTCCTTTGAATCATGAGCATCCAACACACATATCCTTTTCTTCCCTGAAAGCTTCTTAACTCGATCCACTGAAGCAGAACCCGCGCCTTCTTCCTTCTCAAGGGTAGAGACCAAAGAAACCCTCTTCCTCACGACACTCTCAGGAAACGATTTGACTCCAGGAGCTACATATGCCCGAGAAGCAATTTGCAATTTTCCCAAATTGGGGTTTTGGTCATAGAGCACACAAACATGAGATTTCAAAAAAGCAATTGCAAAACACTTATCTTTTATATTTGCTTCCATGCTAGAGCACAAACATTTGCAATTCTTCTGTAATGCCTTCAAAAAGATTCTATCATTATTAAACTAGAGTCTCAATTTCATTGCTTCATAAATATCATGAAGACCTTGGCATTGTTTGAGAAGTTTATGTGAGAAAAAACCTCCTACAAGTCCTTTCCCTTTAAACAAATTGTAACCATGAATTGCTACTAACAATGCATTATCCTGAAGGAATTGTATCTTAACATACCTCTATGCTATGCCTTCCAAATCCCTAAAAGATTGACAAATATCCATCAGATTCGAGAAGAAAATGGACAACACCTGGGATGGAAGCAGGACATGCCACACATTGGGATTAATTATTTCCATGCCAATTATAGACCAAATGCTCTCGGCAACCCTGTGACAATCCATACTAAATATGATTTCAAGATCCTCACCAATCAAAATATCCTCAAAGGGCTTCTCCCAATTCTGAAACTGCATACAAAAACAAAGGTTCTATGGTTGGAATGCCATCTGCCAAGCACACTGGTTATGTACACTGCTACACCACCTCCAAACGCTGCCACAAATCCACCTTACAAAAACCCTTAATAGAATTTTGCCACTTGCTATTATTTCCCGTTGCCACAAAACTTCACAAACACCAAAATTAGCAGAGCAAAAGGCACTAAAACTTTATTAACAAGCTTGTTTAAATAGAATCCCAACTATCAATTATGATGTGTAACCACAAGGGGTGTCGAAATGATGTTTAGTCGAGGCAACATAACACGTCGGAGAAAATGTGCATTTTTCCCAACTTCACACACCCACATTTAAGTTGGCACAGTTCCTACTATTATGAATTGAGTACCTGCACAAACCAAGCACCATTAGTAATAAAAATCGACGACCATGACATGACCTTTTTCGGCGTGGGAGCTTGCATCACTATCACATGAACAATCTTATGTGAAGTATTGAAGCAAGACTCATGATTATACTACCAACATGACACACATCATACTTGCTTATTGATTTAAATCATTCAAAACACTTTCACCCCTTATATTCATGATCGTGGTTGAATATTCCCCACATTCCCTTTCTCTGATTCAATTAATACTTGCAAAATTGGATGTTCTTTTCCTAATTCCCTTATGCCCATATACTTAAATTCTTGCCCTTCACAACCTAAATTTGCAATCTTGTCTGCTACATTATTACCTTCTCGGTATACATGCAATATTTGAACTTCCTGAAAAGAGTCCATCAACATCCATACCCTCCTTAGAATGTAACCAAGCCTCCAATTATGGATTTTTCTTAATTTACACGCGTTAATGATAATCAGTGAGTCCCCTTCAATATGTAAATATGTAAATTATTTACTCCTAGATCTTTTGCCAATTGCAGACCTTGTAGCAATGTTTTAGCCTTTGCCACATTATCTATATCATTAGCCAAACTTACTGCTTGTGCTGCTACTAGTGAACCTTTGCTATCACGAATACACATACCCACCCCTGACAATCTTGGATTCCCCCTCGAAGCCCTGTCAAATTTAAGTTTATGAAATCCTAAACAAGGGGGTGTCCATTCAACCTTAGATCTATCCTGCTTTCTCCCACAAAAACTTTGTTGAGCACCATTAAAGGGCATTGTTATAAACTCCCAATTACTCAATATCCAATTGTCCCAATTGGTAAATATGGAGGAAACATGCTTATTGCTTTGGACATATGAATTGACCACTTATGAGATCTGCTTTTCCATTTTGAATTGAATCTGTCGTAGGGAATGACTTTGCTTACAAAAAATCCTCCTATTACCCTCCCACCATAAACACCAAATAACTATTAATAGAATTACTTTCCAAATACAAGCAAATAAAGATGTTTTGTATAGGATAGTCCAACTTGAAAAGAGATCCCATAAAGAATTAGGCATTGGGAAAAGAATATTCAATTTTGGTCTCATGAAACTCCAACATTCTTGGGATAATTTACAATTAACAAGCAAATGATCCACAGTTTCAAAAGACTCTTGGCACAATACACACTTAAAAGGCTCTGTAAAACCCATTTTTTGTAATTTGTCACTAGTTAAAATATGTTGTTTAAGAGCAAGCCATGCAAAGCTGCCCCGCCTTAGGAAGCGTCGTTGAATTCCAGTAGAATGAAAAAGCTCTATGAGGCTGAGTTTGAATTGAATTTGCAATAATTGACTTATATCCCTCTTTCACTATATAGTTTTGTTGGGTGAAAATTATGTAATCAACTTTTCGATAGATCACACAACTAGGACTTCAGCCACAACTATGTGAGATATAAATCTCTCCTCTCAAAAAGGGGAGGCGCCCTTCTTACTGTTGACAAAAGCTATAGTAAAACAAATAAAGTAATTACACAATGTACACAATACTTACGAAGTGGGGGGGGGGTGTGTCACATTCATCCTTCTCTCTTTTTTCAGAGAAGATGTTTACAATGCTTCACTGTTGGAAGTTCTTAATTCATAATAAACTTAAACATTCAACGAGTAGTAATACCAATATCTCTATCTTGTCAAAGCAAAGCATAGAGATACTAGAAGTGATAAACAATAAACAAATAAAAGAAAAGAAAAGGGAAAGATCACAAAGGCACGAAGTCATTCCGTAGCTTTTTCAATGGTGGATTTGTGAAGGACGTATCGTTTGTTGCATTAGAAACACAAAGTCTTCTTAGATGCAGCAATTTCTCGAACAACATGAACAATTACAAGCGCAAAGTCTTGTAGATCATCCAACCAAAGTATCCAAAGAGCATGAACAATTACAAGCACAAAGTCTTGTAGATCATTCAATAATAGTTAAACAAACACAAATATAAATCCAAATAAAGGATGTAACACAAAGTTTACATGAATTACTTGGAGTCCTTCAGATATCACTTACTAATCACCACCAATCTCAATCAAATTCAAGAGACAATCGATCCAACGCAAAGTCCGGTATGCAATTTCTTCCTTTATTGATCAGATTTAGATTCACAAAAAAATGAACACAAATTTCACAATTTGTTGCAAATTGAGCAGCACTTCATTGCAAAAACTAAAGGATCCCAAAAAATACAATAGAAATCCCTCATATTTATAGAAAGAGGGAAGAGCAAAATTAGGGAACTAATTGAGAAAATCAAGGAAAGTTAGGTGAGTGATTTTAGGAGATCTCACCTAACTTTGACCAAAGTCAAAGTGTAATTTTTCTTAATGAAATTACATCTTGAACTTGGTGCAATTACACTTTACAAAAAGACATAAAATGTCAGGAAATATTTACAAGATGCATAATGGGAAGCATCAAAAAAGTCTTAACACTGGAGATTAGGAACCTTCATGTTTCCTTACTTTGGGCGCGGAAGTCTTCGTATTTCTTCCTGGTCTCCTGCACGAACTTTTCATCTGGACCAACGGTGTAATCCACAATGGTGTGAATTCTCGTGATCGATCTCATGGTAGATGAGTGAACCTTCTTGCACCTGTCAAGATGCGTTTTTAGGTTATCCAATGTGAACCTTGTATCACAAATGATGTTCAGAGAGGCTTCTGAAAAGTCTGCATTGTCAATCAACTTCATGATGGCTTCTTTGAAGATTTGGGATATTTCTGTGGTTGGCAGGAAGATACGATTTTTCTCAAGAAGTTGTCCTAGTAACTCCTTGATACCTTTTTCAAGAATCACACGATGTCCTTCGACATCTTCCTGCACTTGGTGGAGATCCTCCGCAAGAGATTCAATCACTTGAATTTGATGCTTCAAAGATTCTCTTACCTCGATGAATTTTTCTTTGTCGGGAATTACCCCAACTTCGACCAATTTATTGAGCTTTGCCTGTTTCATTTGTGACCATGACAACATAAATTTTTCCATATCTTTGTGCTCCTGGGAAAGTACACTTTTCTCCTTATCAAGCTCTGTGGTGAGCTTGGCCAGCAGAGTAGTTTTCTCGTCCGCAACAATTATAATCTGAGATCCGTGTTCTATGATCTTTTCGACGAAATCATACAACACCCTGCCTTTGGAGGCGAACTTCTCAACTTTCTTGACAGTTGGGTCCTCAATACTTACCATTGCCAGTGGTTGTGCATTAGTTGAAGATCCTGCAAGTCTCTTTACAACAGTGGCATAATGATCTGCCCTCTATTTGTACATATTGCAAGCTTGCTCCATTTTATCCAATCTTCCAGCCAAGATGTCCAATGTCACTTGTGCATCTGCTTTTGCACTTTCATTGGTAACTTTGCCAAGCTGGACTCTTGTTACTGTGTAGTCCTCCATATTGACATCTTCTTCCTGCAGTGGTATGCCAATTTCCACATACTTGTGACCAGTCTTGTCAACATTTAGTCTTGAGTATACTTTCGCCTTTTTCTTCCCCTTAGCTTTTGGAGGGACTATCTCTTCAAGGTTGAGCTCCTCTGGAGAAATCATTTGTTTCTTCAGCTTCGACACTTGAGATATCAACCAAGGGGGAAGAAAGGAGGTGTGAACTTCTGGATTCACCGTCAACTCTGTCATCATTGTCACTTCTGAAGTTACCATTGGTATTGTGACAATGGACAAAGTGTCTGTCATCATTGCTCATGTAGACTACACATTGAGTTGATTACGTATTGATTCATTCATGAACCGATTGAACTCAATTTCAGAAGTGATATCATATGATGGTGATGACAGGCTAGGAATAGATGATGGAGGACTTTACAAAATATCAACCGTGTGAATGCTTGTCACCGAGGGAGTATCAAGCACGGTCGATGCTGCAGGAATGTCTGTGGTAGGAATAGTTGATGAAGGAACAGGAGGTGGAGTACTCGGATTTGAAGGAGTATGAGGAACACTGGAAATCACAGGCGATGACATTCTGGGAATTTCCTCAACTACATTCTCAGGTGGAAACATAGTTCTTTCTTCATCATGCCTGGATTCCTGTTGATCACCCTCTTGTCTCTCTGATTTTGGTTCACCTTCGGAATCACCTTCAAATTCTTCTTCAAATTCTTTTTCAGATTCTTGTCCGCTTTTAGAAACTTCTTCTGCATCGGAGTCTGCTTCTGCTGAGTCTTCATCTTCAGCGGATTGATCACTGGAAATACATTCTTCATCGAAATCTATCTCCTCTGAAACAACCCTCTTACCTTTGGAGTGAGATGGTTTAGATTCTGTGGTTTCTCCTTATGGGACGACCTGGGTATCTTTCTTGCCGACAGTAAACTTGATTATGGGACCTCTTCGTGAAGAAGTGGGAACAACTGCTGATTTATTTTTCGTGCAGAGTTCTTGCTGTCGGCGAGCTTCTGTTTCAGATTCTTCTCCTTCCAAATCTGTTCTAAAACTTTTCATTTCAAAACCATGCTTGTGTAACCATTCTGCAGTGTTAGACAAAATTGGCATCAATCTTCCCCTAATGCTAACACTTTCCTTTTTGGACCATTGAATTGGAGGCAACGACCTCTTGGATATTTCTTGTTCATCATAGACAACATTCATGATATCGCCAAGATCTGTAAAATCCTTTGGTAGGTCAGCAACACCAAGATCTTTGATCTATTGTACAGTCAACCTGCAATAATCCATTTTGCGAATGGCTTCCTCATCTCTACAATCACCCTGGATGTCCTCAAAACGATACCGATGATGATGACCTTTCTGCAATTTCCTCCTGACATCTCGGTAATCAAAATCAAACCTATATCTGTAGGCCCTGATCGTCATGATTTGCATCTCTGCATAGACTGATTTGGCCTTTTGTACAGTCGGGATAGTATATCTACCGATTGTTAGCCGGAACTTGAATCCTCACTTGTGATTATTCCTCCGTTCTTTGTGCACTGAAATCAGCTGTCTGCACATCTCCATAAGGACCCACTTGTCTCAGGGGTATCGTGGCAACATGTAAGGGGAACCAGTGTAGCACCCTACTCTTAAATAAGTAAAAGTTGGGAATTGTAGGAATATACATCCAACTTTACTTACCGCCTTATAGGCCTCATCGAATACCCTCTTTCTCTCGAGGATTGGATCAACGCTGAAAAGCAAAGGTGCGAAGAAAGCATCAGTAACCCTCCTGAAATGATGAAAGCTTTCTTTCAACTCCAATTGATAAAAAAATCTGTACATAGGCGTGGTGTGTCTATTTCCTTTTGTAGATAGACTTGGAAATTGTCTCATCACAGCTGCGGCATACACCAGATAAGAAGTCATATAGAACTTCAACGTGGATGGCACATTGATTAGCTGCTCATGTATTTCATCACTGACCTATTCGCCCCAATCAATGTGAACCTTTTGCCTTCTTATGATTCCGATGTATTCGTACATCCAGTCATGAAAAGTGGACGATTCAAGCAATCCCTTCACTCTACTCAAGAATGTGATCATATCTTTGACATCTTTGAAATCACTTTCCAGGAGTCCCTTCGGCCCTGGAAACACTCTGCCTGGGCTTTTTCAACCATTGGCTATTTATCATATTTTTAGCCTTGTTGGGATCAACATCATAGACTTCTTGTGCTTTTTGTATCGAGATGTCAATGTACTCCATATGTGGCACTCTGAACACAATATCGAAGAAGTCAGGGTCAAGTCTTAAAATCTCATGCCCAAAAGAATCAATCACACTTTTGGTTTCCCTAATGTAGTGGGATGCAACTTGAAGGACAAATTATGTATTGTGTGTAGCAGTAGGGAACATAGACACCAAATGCAGGTTATTGTGTACAATTGCTCTCATAGAATCCTCAACAGGCTTCTTCTCAGTTTTTGTTGCAAAATCAACCAACTCTTGATGACCAACCTCTATGTCTTTTATCTCTTCCACCTTGGAGACCACTACAGGCGGCGGATAGACACCTTGATACTTATACTTCATTTTGTCTTTAGCTTTTGAAGACGACAGAGGTTTTCTAACAGTCATCTGAGAGCAACTGAAACTACGATCAACAACTTTGAGGATCTTGAAAAGAGACTGCAAGATGTAGAGTCAAACGTTAGTCGAAAAACAACATGGGGATGCGTGAAGCGAGCAACGATGATGAGCAAGCATGGAGCGAATGATGAGGCACACAAAACGATGCACAAAGTGGAAGGAACGAGGTTTGGGACGAAATTGGCAAGTTTTGAAGTGTTTCAGAGCAAAATTGGGAAAAGTGTAAGGGCGCTGAAAATCAGTGCCCTTGCACTTAAGCAAGATGAACCTTGTGCAGAGGCGCTGAAAAACAGGGCTCCTGCACTTCTCAGTGTTAGGGAAAGTTCTCGTGATGTCAAGGTGCTCTTTTTTAGCGCTTATGCACTTGGGAGTTTACATGATTTTTCTTTGAAGGATAAATGATTGTAAAGGCGCGTTTTATTGATGCCACTACACATGGCATGGATTTGGAAAATAATGTGCAATGATGTTGAAAAACAACGCTTGACTCTTGAAGCATGAATTTCTTAGTGTTAATTTCTTGCATAACGCATTTTGAAGAGAAACCCTTTCACCATGCATTTTGGAGAGAAAAACCTACATTCTTACGCCAATACACATTGAGGTAAATGGTGATAGGCTGAAACAAACATAATTCGGCCGGTGATGAAGAGAGATGACGTGAGATTGATGGAAAACAAATAGATGAAAAAACACATTAGAAAACCTAAACGAAATAAGAAGAAACCACGATTTCAAACTGAAACGTGTGGGTTCAAGATTTGATGCTTAAAGAAAAGAGAAAAATGCGATTAGGGTAAGAAGAAATGCCCACGTATTTTGGAAAGACACTTAAGATAAAAGGAAAGAAAGAAAAAATGTGTGAGTTGCAAAAATGCATGAAGAAAACAATGGTAAATAAAAACGCACATATAGATCACTAAGACGTGCTCAAAACAGTGTATGAAAAAGAAGGAAATAGAGGAAAGGTAAGAGGAATGACTTACCAAGAGAAAACGTGAAAACTTAGTTGGGAGGAACTTCAAATTTCTCCAAAAAACGTGTTTTACAGCTTGAGAAGATTTCACCCAGCAAGAAGAAATGGAGGAGAGTACCAAAAATGATGAAAATAAAACAATGAAATCACTTTTAAGTGATTGAGGAAAGTAAAAACCTAACTCAAGTCGTCCAATTAATTGAGGCACAAAAGATGGCACGAAAAGCAAAAAGTGCAAATGACATGAAAAAGTGCGCTTGAGCCAAAAATTGGCTAAGTCTAAAAAAATGTGTAAGGGCGCACTTTTTTAGCGCTTCTGCACATTTTAGAAATCACTTTCATGCAGGGGCGCTAATTTTCAGCACCCCTGCACTTTTCAACACAGTCAAATTTTGGATGTGAGTTGGAGTGCTCTTTTTAGGCACAACTACATATTTAACAATTTTACTAAGTATTGACAGTGAGACTTCGCGAAGGAGCTCGTTTCGAAGGTCTTTGTGAGGCGAACATAGGGGGATGCTCAAACTGATTGTTTGAGGCTTTGGAACGCATTTTGAGGTAGCTTGATAATCACGTCGTTTTGCATGCTTGAACTTCACGAACCCAGGAAACAGACAAGTTTCGTAGGGGGGTTATATGTGGAACGAGTGCTACTAGATTCCGTGATAACAAGTTTCCATCTTTCACAGGGGTCCAAAATAATATATCCAATCTATCTGAAAAATAAGCAAATCTCTTTTCTAATTCCTTCTGAAGAATAGACTTTTGATGAAAAGATAAACTTGAGCAAGAAAAATCCTTCCATATGACTTTGCCTGTTACCGGTTCTACTGATTCAACATAATCTTTCAATTTTGTGCCCCACTCTATAGATAAAATTTGTTCCAAAGGTTGTAAAACTTGCAAGGATGTAAGTGGAGGGAAACTATTCCATGAATCCTTCCAAAACTGCACCTGTTCCCCATTGTTGACCTCCCAGGACAAATAAGGAAGAATAACCTCTTGACACGCAATGATAAAGTTCCACATAACCAATCCATTTGGAGGGTTTGCAATTGTAAAGACTCTGTTAGGATTGCAGTTGTCTAAGTACTTATGCTGCATTATAGTGCACCATTTCAAATCAGACCTCGTATACATCTACCAAGTCAATTTTGCTCCAAGAGCTAGATTCCTTGCAGAGATATTGTGCAAACCAACACCCCCAACATATTTATTCATACACATTATCCAGAGATATCAAAAGCACTTTTCTTTTCTCATCGGTTACCTCTCCATAAGAAGCCTTTAATAATTTTTCTCAATGCTTGTAATTACGCATTTTGGTGCCTTCAAAACAACAAGATAATAATTTGGAATGGATGCTAAATATCATAATACGACCACCTAGCGACAGCCATCTAGCTTCCCAAGAAAGAATTTTGGATTTAATTCTTTCAATGATTTTTTACCAATACTTTACTCTTTCTGCCCCCATGAAGAAAGGAATGCCTAGATAAGTACTAGGTAGGTCAGCTTGTTGAAAACCCAACATTTCAACAATTTTCCTTGAAAGAGTGGCCTTTGTATTGAAAATGTAAATCTTGGACTTACTTGCATGAACCTTATGTGCTGAAATTGAGGAATAATTCTCTAGAATTCTTTTTACCTGCACAACTTCTTGTAGAGAAGCATTAAAATCACTTGCCATTGAGTGTTTTGTAAGTGTAACTACACCATTTAAAAGGATGTCATCTAACATTTTTAGTTGGCTCTCGCATTTTTTTAAGGAATACTCCCATCTTCCTAAGAAATATTTTTTTGTTATTCATTCATTTGATGCTTTCTCACATTTGAACTTGCTAACAATTTATTTTGAGTTATTATGCATCCCCTATCATGCTATCCATTACAAAACATTGATGATATCTTCTCCTCATTGGAAATTTGAAATAGATAAACAACCAATAGTTTTTTAAGAGAGAAGCTATAAAACTATAAATCAGTACCACAAATACAAACCAACGAATCCAAGTGACGTGCAAATGTCAAGATGACAAGATTGCATTAAGAGCTCACAAAGAGAAGTTGCATAAAAAAATGAAAATACAAGTTAGGCAGTGAGTTTTTATAGACTCAAGGAGATGGTGGAGGTGGCAAGTCCAACCAATAGGGAGTGACCATCAAGGATTTTAAAATTAGTAAATGTGACTCCCTTATATGATGATGACACCTCAATAATGCACTCAATTAAATTCACTTTATGAACCTAAGAAAGCTCAATAAATGTGTAGGAAAAACCTACAACATAGGAAAAAAAATAACCCACTAGGTAAATAAAAACCTACACTAACACCCCCCTTGAGTGTACCTAAGTGGGTGAAAATATGGGTGTTGACAAATGAAGCCTACTAAGAAACCATGTACAGAGAAATCCCTCCAAAAAGAAAAGCCCTCCTGCTAGGCCCCCTACCTCACCCCCAGAAGGGAAGTATGTCGTAGAATAGAGAGAGAGAGAGAGAGAGAGAGAGAGAGAGAGAGGCCCCTAAAGTGGATGAAACATAGAAAAAGGTGATCCTAGGTCCTAAATGCAAAGAATCTAGGATGCAAGGGGCCTTTTTCCAAGTTACATTAAGGTGTAGATCAACAAGGTGATTAGATTGACTTACAATCATGAATTTGAGCCAATCAAACCTAGATCTACATCTAGTTGAGGATGGGAATGAGGTGGAATTGATTTGGAATGATTAACCTAATTAGACTATGTGCTCTAATATGTAAATTTCAAGATACCGACAACTGATAGACTGAAACCATAGTTTGCAGGTGGATCCAAAAAGTGCAGAGTGATATGTACTAACCCAAAAAAGTTTGTTTTAGCCACTGTAGGACATAGTCGCCCATGGGTATCTGAGTCCCTGATAGGGGGTCCTAATCAAATTTTTGAGTCCTCTAGTAGTAGATCTAAGACTTCCATTTCTGCTTGCAAAGTTGTCGAAACGTTGTCGAATGATTTTGTGAGTTTTTGTGATTTGACAAGATGTATGACAAAAAATGCAACAATGGAAAAATTGCATTCAATCCTTCTCCAATCCTCTTCAACCTGAGATCTGCACATTCACAAAGAGAGAAAATGTTGGGCCATTTTAGGGGCTTTCCTCTGTCAAACCTCGTGTAAGTGTTTCCACTTCCACAATAGCAATGCCAATTATAGGAATGATAATTGAAAGCAAGGAACAATGAATGAACAAATGTTGCAACTCACCACCCTTCAATGGCTTCCTTGAAGGACTAAAGTCATACACATCACCTCAAGGATCTTGGATCTTGCTTGCTTGAATGCTTTGGAGACCTACAACAATGGTTAACCTTCATAAAACAATGATAACATGAACACATGAACTCACATGCTCTTTGACATGATGCTTGGATCTTGAATTGTTGCAATAAAGCTCTTGAAATGTTGCTCTTGATAATAATGCTTCATCATAAGTTCCTTCTAATTTTCTTCTAGTTTCAAATGGTGGAAAGACTAGGTATTTATAAGCATTTATCCAATTTTTTGAAAATTAGATTCCAAAATCCGACACTTGAAATTTGAAATTTGAATGTTAAAATGCCGCCAACAACATATTTAAATTTGGGTATTGGCTAAGAAGGGGGACCCATTCACCCATGAACGAATGGGTCTTGGCCCAAATTTCCAGGACACACTTAGTCGAGAGAAAAATAACTGGTTGCATTTATTCAATGCTTGTAATCCTTGGAAAACAATAAAATTTAGGCCTTGGAATGCATAATTTGGAAAATTAGGAGCTTAATTAAGTTTAATAAATTAGGGGGACAAAACATAATGTGAAATTGTTAAGGGTGACAATTTTCTACACTACAGTGGATACCTACCACACTCCTAGCAAAGCTTGCAAATGCACTTGTTTTTGGTGAAGGATTTGGTGAAGATGTTTGTGATTTGCTTTGATGTTAGATAGTATTGAAGATCAATGATGTGATCATGAATGAACTCCTTGATGTAGTGCACATGTATTTTAATATGTTTGGTCATTTGGTGATGGATTAGATTTCTTGAGATCTATACAACACTTTGGTTACCACAAAAGATGATTATGTACTTTCGAAATGGATTATCAAACTCAATGTGAATATTTTGAAGCCAAATGGCCTTAATAGCAATATTATCTACTCCTCAATACTTAATCTTTGTAGATGAAAGAGCATTTGTAGATTGCTTCTTGCTTGATAACAAATCATATTAGTATTGCCTACCAATTTGAATTTGTGTGTTCCACCAAGTCAAAATCCACACCCGCTACATACTAAATCACATAGTTGTGAGTGCCTTGAATGTAGAGATTTTTCTTAGCTACTTTCTAGTGTAACTCGTGGCTCCACGAATCGCAAGACCATATCCACAACATATGTAATGTTGGTTCTTGTACACAAGTCAAGTAGATGAGACTCCCAACAAGTTGTTGGTACAAAGTGCTATCAATCAAAGGTGATGAACATTGAGCCTCAAGTTTGACCCCTGAGATAAATGGAGTTGATGTAGGCTTACAAGTAGCTAGGTGAATCTTAGAGAGCATATCAAGTGTTTACTTAGGCTATGCAACAAAGATACCAAAACAAGACTGTGTGATCTTAATCACTAAGTAGTGTAGTAGGCTTGAGTTTGACATAGAAATTTGATCATGGAGGGTAGCTTTCACTATATGAATGGTGGATTAGTGACCCTTTGTGATCAACAAGTCATCAACATTGAGAATAAAAAATGTGTATCATCCTGC